>VZRU01006490.1:112813-141819 GCA_013398155.1 Pedionomus torquatus | reverse complement strand
CCTCTGCTGGAAATCTATAGGAAATTCTCAATCACTATCTAAAGTAAAATTAGCTTTAACCAAATCTTTCCATCCATCATCTAGCAGGTATCTGACGGAGAATTTGTTTTGCAGCCCAAGCACGTGATTGCTTGATTACAAGTGTGAATTGAAGCCTGGGCACATACATCGCCCCTTTCTGTTCTGCGTAAATATTATTCAGTAAAACATAAATTGAAAACAGGAATACACACAAGTTTTCCAACATGAGTCAAAATCATCATGAGTCATTATCAGCTACCAGAAACTCACTGACTCATGCTCGTGCGCCCGCACCCTTCGAAGCAAGGAATCTGAAGGGGGACAACCCCAAGAAGAAGTCACGATTGCTGCTTTACACCAAGTTGTGCATCGAAACACTTCAAATAAAACCTAAAAGAAAATGTCATTGCTCTCAACCTTCTCAGCACCTTCCATAGCCCCTGGTGTCCAAATTGTTTTCAGTCAGTTCAGCACATCTCTAGTGTATAATTTGTTTTATTCAGTGGAATTTGCTGTCATGTCGTGTCACATCATTCCCAGAATGGCTCACTGCCTCTAAGAGATACAGAACAGTCTACGGTAAGGGGGAAATGTCAGAGAACACCGCATCGTGCCTCACTCAACGCAAAGGGGAACGTCTGAATGGAAAAAAACCTCTCCCTGAACTCCACAGCAACGCAAACGTCAAGAGACGGAGAGATTATTTTATATTGCACTGAAAAATGAAACGTACAGCAAGAATTCATCAAAAATAGAAAGCAAAAAGGCCTTTTGTTTGTGGCATGTGGGTGAAACGGGAAAGGTGCAGCGTAAGTTTCTCAGTCTTGTAGTTAACGCAGGAATCTTTAGCTTGCTTTTGGCTCAGGGTGAGCGAAAAAGGTGGATTCCTTGTCCAGTTGTCCTAATGTCATCTGCATTCCACCTCAACCCATTTCTCCTGGGGCATCTCACATTTCAAGCTCATAGCATGTTCAATTTGTGGAACAATTTAAGAGTCAGCTAGCGAAATATTTTCTATTTCCTCAGAAATTATAGAATCACTTCCTAGAACAGAAAAAGAAAAATCAGTCTTCGGTCTGCAACAGCAGCACAGCCTAATAACTTGAGTTTATCTAGGTTAGAAACAGCAGCTTTATACCGCAGAATTGATTGGGTGAAGGGCTGTGGACAGAAAATCAAATTGGATTATGATGTTCCCTTCTGATCTTTTACAGTATGAATCTGTGATTCAGCCCTCAGCTCTAGTTCGCACACGGTGTTTGGCTGAAAAACGTTTATATTTTTATTAACACCACCGGTTCTCTGTCTTCCCTTCTTGTTGGGAAAGCTCCTTTAGCAACACTCTTGATTTCACCGAGGGAAGGGGATGAGGAGTTTTTCAGAAGTTACCTTAGTACAGAAGGAAGACTTTGGAAGAGCCGATGCGATGCCAAGTTAAATACATGGGCGCTGCTAATTCATGCTCAGTTAGGTATGACAGCATTCCCTCAATAATTTAGTGGTAAAAACATCTGATGAAATACACAACTTCAGACACAGGCAGCCACTTTGTGATAAACCTCGCAATAAACTTTAGCTATTATTTAAGGGACAGGAAAAGGCATTACAATACTCTGTGTTCACATGGACGGTGGGATAGGATACAAGATTCCAAAAAAGTTATGAACTCGGGATTTCACCCAGCAGAGAGAAAGAGAAATCCAACACGGAGAGAAGGGAAGGTTGTGCATGGTCTGCAGGTGTGTCCTGTGGGGTCCCCCTCATTCTGGGGACACCTGGGTACGACAGTACGCAAAGGAGCCAGAAATAAGCTTACAGCAAACAAGGTGAGGCTAAGATCAAGAAAATAATTAAACAGAGGGATTATATCATGAGTCATGATTCTATGATTCTATTATATCACTGTGAAATTAAATGCCCAGAAGAAGAAAGTGAGGCGTGGTCTGGTTCCAAAGAATTGTAAAGGGAAAAAAAAATAATAATAAAACAAGATGTGATTTGGCAAGTGTGACCACGGGAAAGAAGTGAAAGAGTTGAGCACAACCCGAGGATGAAAAACAGTGTGATAAACAGGCTAGAAAGTGCTGACCTCAGTGCTGTGTCAGATTCTTCCATTAGCTGAAATACAGCACTGGCATTAAAGGAGTCCCAATTTTCCCAATTAGAAGTCCAAGGCTGTAAAAAATGCTTGCGAAGAAAATGTAAGGGAATTTTGCAATGTGGTAAAGGATAACAAATTCTGACTCATAAAACCTTAAGAGTTATTTTAAAAGATATTGGCCAATGTTCTGGCAAACCAGAAGATAGGACGCCCTGGGATTCTCACACAGGACTCGGTTTCAAAGCAGCCACGCAGCTGGGGTAGGTT
This sequence comes from Pedionomus torquatus, assembly GCA_013398155.1. Classification (NCBI taxonomy): domain Eukaryota; kingdom Metazoa; phylum Chordata; class Aves; order Charadriiformes; family Pedionomidae; genus Pedionomus; species Pedionomus torquatus. The sequence goes on along the minus strand of VZRU01006490.1, from coordinate 139,430 downwards.
TTTATGGGGATCCGTCTTACAAGGCACCAGTTTGCCTCCTGTGGGCATACACATTTCCGAATGAAGCATCCACTGAATCATCCAGAACATGACAAGATCATTTGGCACTTTTCATAAGAGATCAAAAGAGGAGGGGGGGGTGGAAAAAACAACAAAACAGAGCTCCCGGCCTCCACCCCAGGCATCTGAACAAGGCTGTTCTTGGACACTGTCCCAACGAAGGGCATATGCCAAGGGAGGTCTGCGAGTGAGATACAGCAGGGTGGAATTATCCCAGATTTACATTTCTTTAATCCCTGCTCTAAAGCAAGGTGATGTAGAAATCCCACTGCACACCCCAAGGGGCGAGGGAGCGGGACAGAAGTCGGCATCTGTTCGCTTTAAAGAACGGGAGCATTTTCTTGGCATCCCCAGGTTACAAAGCATCGAGTTAGAGGTTGCTTTTGAACTCGGGCAGCAACACAGACAAGTGCAAGCTTCCCCTGCTGGGACAGCTTGCTCATTCCATTTTGCTAGGATAATTAGCTTTGAGCTACCCTCATTGTAAAAATAAAATAAAAAAATAATAATAATTAAAAAATCATATTCTCTGCTTCATTTCCATAGAGTGTCGGTAACTCACGGCTGTCAGGTTCACTAGACCTGGGAATACGCTGTGCTCGCTTATTAAAAAATATTGAGCGAGTGTGTCAACACAGTTTACTAATTTAGCCATTTCTGTCCTCATATCTCTGCAGAGCTCTTTTCGCTGCCTGCTGTAATTAGTAACTGCCAAGTGTGTCTCCCTTGGTCTATATCTACTGTCGCAGTAACAGCAACTTCTTTGAATTGATTCTCAATCAAAAAGATCACCAAAGATCCCAGCCATCATCTTTTATTATGTGCACACCGTAAGCTATCAGCCTACCCTGCCTGGGTAGAAAGATGACCCTTTGGATGCTCTACTAACGACGGCTGACACGACTGTTAAATCTTCTGGCACCAAACTGCACGATACACTATTCAAATGGGGACACAATTTGGTATGTGACATTAATTCTTCATCATTATGTATCATCATTCTATAGATTTTGGCATCTCGTCCAAAACTTACCTTCAGAACATTAAAAAAAAAAAATAAAAAAAAATCTATCTATAAAATAGCAGGGTGTCGGACCTAATGAGGATAGGCTGTCTTCGTAACTTTGTTTATGTATGGCTCCATTATTCATTTTTTATAGGTACCTTATTAAAATTGGAAAACAGAGGCAGAAAGGCTATAAAAAAGCTTCGTAAGGACACTTAGCATTTCATTTTTCTGTGCCAATTTCCTTAACACACTGAAACACCAGAGAATACTGTTTGTCAAAACTGACTACTACAAATCATTTTTATATGTAAAATTTCATCTCCTCTCTTTGCCTAAGGAATGAAAGACTCAAAATATTTAGTGGGGGAAAAAAAAAAAAAAGAAAAAAAAGAGGACCCATTATTCAGAGTTACGACTTTCCCACGTCTACTCTTCATTGCGCATCGTATGACCAACAGGACAGCTGCAGGAAATTGAATTAAGAAAATGAAGGATTGCAGTATAATATGGGGATCTGAAGAGTGTGTTCCTTGCACACAGGTCTTTAAAGTCTGGCGTCTACAGAAAGCTAATGGTCTGTGAGTAAATTAGTGCCATGAACATCTTTTACATCATATTACCCCAGGGAGACCTTAGACCTACTAACTTCAGCACATGAAAGATGTATTAAATGTGTTCTGACCATTGACTGTCAGGTTTGTACTTGTCAAAACTGCCTTAGACACCAAGAAATTATAGACGATGTTTTGATCCTGATGATGCTTGTGAAGAAATTGCCTTTACTTAATCTTCTCGTCTTTGAGAAATCCAACCCAAAGCAAGAGCATCCACTGTCATCACTGGGGGCAGGAAAAGTATTTCTTGTCTTTTATGCATTACTAATTAATCAACTTTCTCTTTTCCACATAGGGATAAAAACTCTTTCCTATCAGGGTATTGGCTACCACATGCCAAGTACTTTATCGCATATTTATTCCTTTTTCTGGACTGTGCTCTATTTTCCAGTGTGTGGTAGCTTGTGAAATATTACTGAGATTTTCCATTAAATTTCCTGGAAAAAAAAAATTAGTTTTATAGCATATCTATTGTATCTTCTATTTCTGAACCATCCACTTCTCAGCTAGTGAGAAAGTAAACGGCAATGACTGGGAGAGAAAAATAGGAGCAGGGTATGAAGAGCGAGGAGAATGGGAGAGAGGAAGCAGGTAGCACATTGTCAGGAGAGAAAGAATAATGCCAAGTTCCTTTTATTATGAGCAAGCGATGGGAAGCAACACATGCTCAAGCTAAGCACATTTAAATGGAATTTTATAAGATTGAGCACTAAACCACTGCTGAAAGTATTTTGTAATGAAAAGTACGCCTTTTATCTCCTTTGCATCGTGTTGAGAAAAAGCAAAAACCAAACAAGCAAACCCTCCATCTGCAGCGACAGGAATACTCTAAAATGCCTTACGGAGACGGTAGCTGTGAGCAGAGCACACTTCATCTGTCTGAGAAACCCAGACTTGAAAGTAACCCTGGGTTTTGGTCTTCCCCCCCTGCGTGTCACAGCCAGGAGGATGAGGGCGGTGATGGCTCAGCTGGTGGGTGATGGCAGATGCTGCGCGGAGCATCGCTTACATGCAGCCCTTCGGGGACGGGCACCGCGACCTCAGTGACAGGAGTGACAGTCTCCAGGAGGCGACAGAGGTGAGACGAGAGAGAGAGATAAAAAAAACACGGCTTGTGACAAGAAGAGAAGGAGAAGGATCTGATTTTCCGAAAGGAAAGGGGAAGGGTAACTGGAAGCGTCTCTGCCTTGAAGTCACCAAAAATACCTCCTTTTCTAGGGTCAAATGGGACAGGCTAAAAGCGTACCTGAAAATCCCCTTGCAGAAACGCACCTGCTTCCTCTAAGTAAACACACCTGTATTGTCAGATAAAAATACCAGGCTGCTGCTTTGGGTTATCAGAGCTTTAGGTTCATTGAATCCATTCAGAAATAGTGGCACCTTGCTGTGTCCCAGCTTAACACTGGTATTCAGGGACTGCATCCCCGGACCGTTCCTTTTCTCTCTGATGCAACTCATAAAGACATTAACTAACAACAGCTTCAGCTGCAGATGTATGTTAAGTGTGGAGCACGCACCAATGAAAACAGGACAAAGATGACCTTCCACTTATTTCACAGGCCCTCGGAAACTCCTAGATGAGAAATCAGAGTGAATTTAACACGTGACCTCAGATGCCAAATCTGTAGCTTGGCTCCCTATCCCAAGAGGAATTTTTCGGTTTGTGAAACCACTCAGCCTGCTAGAAACGCCAAGAAAAGATTGAGACTCAAGTGTTCTTCACAATGGCACCAAGATAACAGCCCTGAAATTCATTACTGGTTTTAGGAAATAGCTTGCTCCGTAGAAGAACTGTGGAAAGGTGTCAATTAATATTCATCAAGACATCAGTCTTTCTCCATTCTCTTTCTCAAGCTGGAACACCGGCCGCAAAGTCTCTCTCTTACCTTGCCATAAGCTAAAAAAATCTTGTCTTTTCATCTATTTCCTAGCATATAAAATGCTGCTCGGTACACAAAACACTTTCTCTGAACTCCCTCGTCTTTAAACATGAGACATTCGTATGACTTCGTATAGCTTCATCTGGTGATAGCTTCCTGCCACTGATCACATAGGGGAGGCAAAAACCATAGCCCTAAATTAAATCATTAAACCAACATAACAATTATGTTTAGACAAAATGTCTACATCCTACAGCCGCGGTATTCAATAGGTTTGCATAATTTTGTTTCAAATTAACAAATACAATCCTTCAGGTGTCCCAGTGCAGCAGGTTGTCCATGTAAACATCAAAGCAGAGAAACTCGTACACAACCTGCTTAGGTTTAGCAAAAACTAGCAGAATTAGCCTGGCAAAGGGGAAACTGTATGTTTAAACGCAAATAATGTAGGGCTTCACCTACCTGAGTGCATTTTGCAACCTCTTACAAAAAGGAAATAAGACAAAACAAACCAAAAATACTCTAGATGTGTTTTCCTTTTTACCTCTTTTTAGGCTCTTCTAGCCAGTGGGACCACTTCATTAAGGAGTTTAAAAGCACTGGCTGTGGAAGTACAATAATTCTGCAGCTTTGCTTTTCCTAGTACTGCCTTCAAAAGCATTTAACAGAGGTAGTCCAAATCCCTGCCAAGGAACCTGCTGTGAAAGAAAATTTCCCTTATTTTTCCAGAGCCTCATCCGAAGCCAAGGAGACATGTAGCAGGTGAGGATGGAAGGGATAAATCAGAGATCATAGAATCATAGAATGGATAGAGTTGGAAGGGACCTTCAAGATCATCCAGTTCCAACCCCCCTGCCCTGGGCAGGGACACCTCCCACCACACCAGGTTGCTCAAAGCCCCATCCAGCCTGGCCTTGAACCCCTCCAGGGATGGGGCAGCCACAGCTTCTCTGGGAACCTCTTCCAGTGCCTCACCGCCCTCGTAGGAAAGAATTTCTTCCTGATATCTAACCTAAATCTCCCCTCTTCCAATTTAACACTGTGACCCCTTGTCCTGTCACTCCACTCCCTGACAAAGAGTCTCTCTCTCCCGCTCTCCTGTATCTCTCTTCAGATCCTGGAAGGCTGCTCTAAGGTCTCCCTGGAGCCTTCTCTTCTCCAGGCTGAACAACCCCAGCTCTCTCAGCCTGTCTTCCTAGAAGAGGTGCTCATCTTCCTGATCATCTTGGTGGCCCTCTGCTGGACTCGTTCCAACAGTTCTATGTCCTTTCTCTGTTGAGGACTCCAGAGCTGGACACAGGACTCCAGGTGGAGTCTCACGAGCGCAGAGTAGAGGGGCAGAATCCCCTCCCATGACCTGCTGGTCACTCTTCTTTTGATGCAGCCCAGGATGGGGTTGGGTTTCTGAGCTGCCAGCACACACTGCTGGCTCATGTTGAGCTTCTCATCCATGAGCACTCCCAAGAACCTTCTCCTCAGGGCTGCTCTCCAGCCATTATCCAGGTTCCCTAATTCCAGTCATGCTCCCCTGCCAATGCCGTTGGGTGCAATGGTCCCAGATACTGCGGTGACAGAGTCTAGGAGCTACAACAGGAATGAAAGAACAGGAAACTGCACCAAAGAGCAAGGAACACCATCAGCAATCCACATCTCCACCTCACAGCTCCACACTCCGCTAGCTCACGTGCTTTTTGGGATGCCGCGTCAGCTATCACAGTGCCACTGAATTAAAGAAGAAAAAGCGAGAAAAGGAACAGGTGCCAATCTCCCTCCTTTTCTGGGGGGAAACACGACACAGCAGAGTCTTATATTAAATACTTTATCTTCATGCTAAGGTCTTCTGACATTTCAAATATCAGCCCTAATGATTAACATCTCTCCTCAAAGCCAGAAGCTAAAATCCACCAGCCTGCCACACACAGTGACACCTTTAAACACTCACACACTTCAGCAGTTACTAATTTTCCAATCCAGTACCTGGATATGACATTTTGACAAGTTTGCAAAGGATTTGCCGAACTACTTATTACTTGAACGTCTAAAAAAAACGTGCTTTTTTGCAGTGCCTTTCAAAAATAACTTCTGAATACATTTTACATGTGATTTTCTAAAGTAGCTTTCCCATCGCTCTGCTTTCATGTGCCAGAGGAGCCTAATGGTACCTGCAGCACTCAGGCAACTTAGAACACCTAATTACGTTGGCATTAGTCTAAGTAAAAGTAAACTATTTTCTATCCAAGTTCTTTCAGAGCAATATTTAGGCAAATGGATGGATCAAGAGTTTGTGGTGACGGTTGCTGTGATTTGAAGCGGATACCACTGGAGCTACCCAGTGCTTCGTGCAGAGCAGGACCTGAAGCTGCTTTGTGTTTGATAGACGTCTCCATCACAACCAGCACCATCAAGAAAAAACAACGCTATGAGTGTTTTAATACAGAAGCAAGGACACAATAATGGAAAAAACATCCTTGGAGGCGAATGTAGTCGGGGGATAGAGTGAAGTTTTATGTGGGCAGGGTCATGGGGAAAGCGAGAAGTTCAGTCCAATACTATTGGCAACCACTAAATTAGTTACAGAAAACAGATTCTAATGTGTTTAACTCAGAGCTCCCATATAGTGCCTATATTACTCTTCCTCCCTGAAGTTCTCCTAGGTCAAGTGATTGTTTTCCCGTTATCAGCGTGACAATAGGTTATTCGATGCATCTGAGACATTCCTCTGCAGAATCTAAGCAGCTTTTTATGATCCTGAAGGTAAACTGGGTCATGCGTTAGCTCTAACACAAACTACAGCCTGATTTAATAAGACAACAATGAAAACTAGAATCACTCACAGTGGGGTAGCGTTCAGCACGTATTGTTAGCGAAAATGTTGGCAGTATAATTATTATGCCACGCTAAGATAGACTCAACACTCCACAAACACTACATTTCCCCAGCAGATTTTACAAAATATTTGAACTTGCTGAGAGGCAGGAGAAAAAGGAAGATTAAAAATGACCTTCCAAAAGTCATCAAGTGGATCAAAAGCACCGGGAAAGGGGAACGGTGCTGAGATTTAAGCTTAACTCCGAGGCCCAGTTACTCACTGAGCGTCCTTATTTGAACTACAGGTCTGGGCCGCCTGTATTGCTGTTCACCTGGCAACAAGACGATGTTCCACAGGCGAAATGTTGTCTCCGATGCATTCAAATGCATCTTAAATCACTCCAAAGTGATCCCAGAAGAATTCAGCCCTTACATTTTTAGCAAGGGAGGATCATTCTGGTCCAGCTCCACATGGCTCTCCCCCCTTCACCTCGGAGTCACAGGGTATGCTTTTTGGAGTATCACAATGCTCCTCACGAACTGCCAGAAATCAAAGACAACACACACTACAAGCTGTCTTGCCCGGAAAAAGAAAATCAGTCCTCAAACGATGGAAGTTATAGTATATAGATCTTGCAAAACTGTTTATAATGGAAAGATGATGACCACAGTGGGCATTTTTAGCTGATATATGTCCTACCGTTTTGAACTTTATGACAAGATGCTCACTCATATATACCAGCCTATGATTTATGCATATTACTTTCTATCCGTAATGTCTTTTGAATGATAGGTATTTCTAGTTCTAGAAGTAGATCAAACTGGGGTGTGGGGGTAGGAGTTTAGAACCAGGTCCCATTTTCTGTCAACGCTCAGAATCTGTCCAAGAGGAGGATGAGAACTGACATCGGGTCTATTATCGTGGGTATGATTTCTTCTCAAATGTGCACAAAACCACATTCAGCTATGACAATTTAGATCACAGAATCATAGAATGGTTTGAGTTGGAAAGGACCTATAAAGGTTACCTAGTCCAACCCCCCCCTGCCATGAGCAGGGACATCTTCAACATCTTCAGGTTGCTCAGAGCCCTGGTCCAACCTGATCTCCAATGTTTCCAGAGATGGGGCATCTCCCACCTCTCTGAGCAACCTGGGCCTCATAGTAAAAAATTCCTTCCTTAGATCTAGTCAAAATCTATCCTCTCTCCATTTAAAACCATTACTCTCTGTCCTATTCCAACAGGCCCTGCTAAAATATCTGTCCCCATATATATAATTCAAAACCAGAACAGAATTCACAAACAGAATCCAGATCCCAAATTCATTTAAAAGTTCCCCTTTCCTCTCTTCCTGTCAAACAAAAAAAAAAGTAATGAGCTTGGTTATTCCAGTAAAATATTCCAATATTAAATGAGATAAATGTGATAATCAAGATATAAAGTGCAAGGCATACAAAAATTTCATGACGATTGTGGAAATAATTCATTTATAAATTATGCAGTGACAATTCTGCTGGATAGTTTACTTTTTACAAGAGCTTTTAATTAAAAATCAGGTTTTTCTAACGGTATGTCACGCTTTCAAACTGCATTTTTCCCTTATAGAGTTTAACTTGTTTCTACGCACTGCAGAGGGATGGCAGGCTTACTCCATACAGTATCCATTGAGGCAGCTACACAATCGAGATGGAAAGGTATTAGATTTTGAAAATACAAGGATATCATTATAGAATTACTTTTTATGATGTGACTCATCTATTAATCATGTCCCCGCAGCTGGACAGGATATTCACAGTAGACAGAGACGATCCAAATGTCATTGAATGGAAGTGTCCCAGCCCAATCCTGACGCAAGTGGTTTTTCAAAAGACATAATCCCTGTGGTGCCAAGGAAGTTACTGGGTCTGTGCCCGCACTCTTTCACTTTGTATCTTGGCATTTTTTATTGAAGTTTATTGATTTTTGTATAGTTATGAGATGAGGCGTCTACGGGCTTTTTATAATACGGGAGTACCCGTGTTTTGAAAAGCATCCAAGCCTCTTCCAGAAAGCTTGGAGGGTTGCAAGAAGTAACAGAAGGGATAGCTTGGCTCCTAAGCGCGCTCACCGTCAGCAAGAAGAGGAGATGGTTGGTTTATTTGTTTTTAAACCAACCCCAGCACCATCTTCACGGCAGGCTGAGCTGTGTCTCCCTCTCAGGAATGCACCCGGATGCCATCTGCTGTTTTATTTTGACGTTGCAATCCTTGTTTAGGGGGGATGTTCTCTGCAGATTTATTTTATCGTTGGGTTCAGCTAAATAGGAGGAGGCGGGGGATTTGGGGGGAGAAGAAATAAACCAATCACAGGGCAAGAGTTGTAAACTATTACTTTAGTGCAGTGAGCTCCAGATCTGCAACACAGTGCTCTCCCACTCACCCCTGCATCAGCTTCTTAGGCCAGTGGTCTAAATCTGGTACACACCCTTGTATATATATGTATATTTGATTTTATGCGTATGTGCACATGCATACAGACACCGGGGCATACTAACTTTTTATTGGGATATGAAAAAATCCAATTTTTCAGTAAGCTTCAAAATCCATTTGTGTATTTCTTCTCACTGCACAATTTTTGTAGTTTTTTTTAAATGGTGACATATGCTAGTCTAGAAATGAAACGGGGAAGAACTTCTTTAGCTGATGCATGTGGATTACAAGTGAGCCACAAGGGTACGTGCCGGTGTTGCTCCAGGAGTCCCAGCTGATCAGGTCCTGCTTGCTCTGACTGTTTCAACTGGTTAAACACACTAAGATTGGTTCAGTAACTTGGGAGTCTTTCCAGCACCGATGCTTGGCCCTTGCAAATACATGTAAGGGTACATGCCATGAGTTCTCTAATATGAAAATAATGCCAGATGACCACCTCCATTTTGGGCCAAGAATTAACCCTGCGCCGTCCAAATCTTTTTAAATACAACTCAAAAAGGCAAACAAAGGGGTCTGGCGTCCTGAAAAGTCATTTCATTCTCCTGCTGTAACTTCAAAATAAGGCTTTTGTTGTGCCTTTTTTTTTTTTTTGTTTATTTACTGCTTTGCCGTCTCGCTCGAAGGCCAAGCGACACGTGGGGTTTGGGCAGGCACATGGCAATGCTCCAACCCCCAGACAGAAGAACATGAGCGATTTCACACCCCTCCCTCCCCCCCATATAAATAGATAAACGGTCCTGTATCTCATCCTGTATCCTGTATCTCCTTTAAAACTGAAATTGTTCTAAAAATAAAGGTCAAATGTGTCAGGTAGAGCTATATTTAAAACAGACAGCATTAGACCCCATATCCCTGTTTCCTTTTTTTCCCCCCAAAGTCAATGGGAATTTTGTGCATTTAAAGGAGGCAAAATCGGGCCTTTTATTATGGCCATATTGTGAGCTTCTTTCTCGCCCTGCTGAATAAGTTACTCAAGGAAATAGTTCCATTGACTGTAATGAAGCTATTCCCGTACAGCGCTAAAAGAGCAACCGAGTCAACCTGAAACATCTCCGAAGAGCCCTGATTGCCGCACAGGAGGGGACCAAAAAAAAAAAAAAATCCTCCCAGTTTCACACGTGATACTTTCTCACTGTCACTGCTTTGAGGGCAGAAGGGAGGAAAGGTTCAGCGCCGGGTCCCAGAGCTCGGGAAACACAGGGATCCTGCGATGGATCCGCTGCTGAAGCAGGAGCTCCTTGCCCCTCGTTAGACACCACAGAGCATCCAGGACATTTGCAGAGACTGGCAGAGGACACGGGACCTCGGGGAGATCCATGTCCCTCTGGAGAGCAAGCCAGAGGGTAGGCAGAACAGCCCAAACCTCCAGGAGGAGGTCTCTCCACTTCCCAACCACATTCCTTTTGTGCCCTTTTGCCCCCGTGCCAGTTCTCTGCATTTTCCCCCTCTTCAGGAGATACCAGGGTCTGCCTGTGACTTCATGTCTTGATGGGGCTTTGAGCAACCTGGTGTGGTGGGAGGTGTCCCTGCCCATGGCAGGGGGGTTGGAACACGATGATCTTCAAGGTCCTTTCCAACTCTAACCATTCTATGATTCTATGATCCCTTCATGTCGTAGGGATGAATAAACCCATCTCTCCCCCTCCTCGTTGCCCTTGCAAAAAGGCTCTCAGCAGGGTGGCTTGTTGTATTTGCCAATGCCACCAGCGGGATAAATCCTCCAAAAAGGGTGGTTTTTGTGCAAGCCTGGAATTTTTTTAAAAATTAAGAAATTAAGGAGGAATGGCTTTGGCTCCTTCATCCATCAGCCTGGCCTTGATAAAACATCTGTGTTTTATCTCAAGCTGGGTGCTGGGATTTATCTGCTTCTCTGTGGCCAGGGTGAAGAAGGAACTCTGAAACTCTGACACGGTAGGTACCCCAAGCATCCGTTCCATTTCCCTAATCAACACTCCTGCACAGTTTTCACACAGGTGGTAACAGGTCATTGAATCAGCAAAGAGTTCCACTCTAGAGGAAGCAACATACAACGCCTCGTGCGCATGTGGCTATTTTACCCAGCTAATATCATCTTCATCTCCATTCTGTTTGTGAACTCCTATGTGATTTATCACACTCTGGCCTCAGGATGGCAGAAAATTTGTAACTTAAGGAAAAAAAAAACCAACAAAACAAAACAAAATGAGCCAAACCAAAGAAACTATTCTTATTCTAAATTAAAACTAAATTATTCTTGATGATTAGAGGGATGGAGCACCTCTCCTATGAGGACAGGCTAAGAGAGCTGGGGCTGTTCAGCCTGGAGAAGAGAATGCTCCGGGGAGACTTTAGAGCAGCCTTCCAGGACCTAAAGGGAGCTCCAGGAGAGCTGGAGAGGGATTCTTTGTCAGGAAGTGGAGTGATAGGACAAGGGGTAATGGTTTTAAACTGGAAGAGGGGAGATTTAGATTGGGTATTAGGAAGAAATTCTTTGCTGTGAGGGTGGTGAGACACTGGAACAGGTTACCCAGAGAAGTTGTGGATGCCCCATCCCTGGAAGTATTTAAGGCCAGGCTGGATGGGGCTTGGAGCAACCTGGTCTAGTGGGAGGTGTCCCTGCCCATGGAAAGGGGGTGGGAACTGGATGATCTTCAAGGTCCCTTCCAACTCTAACCATTCTATGATTCTATGCTAGTTGAAAATCAAAGCACGGACACAGAAGATGCTTGCTGGGTGCACCACATTTAAATCCCGAAGGCAGAAAGAAAGTGCAAGACCTTACTCGGCTATTGACACGCACGATAATTTCTAATTTATGAGAAACCGCTCATATGTGATTAGCACAGACCTAACAAATAATCGTATGCTTATGCCATTAATTTTGTTTCTTTCTCCCAAAGTGTCTGCATAGGAATTACACATTCCCATTGCTTTACAGGTAGACATTTCTTCATTAAAAAGGCTGTGGACAAGCATGATACGCCGGATGGTACAGTCTCCTGTTTTCTGACTTATGCAGGTACATAAATAGTGCGTCTCACAGGGACATAATCTCTCTTAAGAAAAAATTCATTAAAATAAAAGTGAAGATTAATACTGTATGTTATAAGCACTAAGAAACCAATTATCCATGAAGCAAAGAAAGTGATGCAGCAGCGGATCGGTGTACAAATTAAACCTTTTTGCCAGATCTAACTGGAACATGGTCTTACCTGTGACAGCACCTGCTTTTGAAACACATGAAATTTTCAAGGAAAAAAAAAAGGAGGGAAATTGAAGGCAAGTACAACCTCTAAATAATATATTCCTGTTTGCACTAATGCACAGGAGTGCCTGTCGCTGCTCACAGACTATTCTGAGAGTTTATAAAGGGCAGTATAAAATACACCTTATGTTACTGAGCCCGGGAGGTAGCATAAGCAGGGGTAACAGGTAGATTACAGTACTTCATCACACTACAGCAGTCCCAGAAGCAACACCTAGAACTCATCCACATAATAAAGCCAGGGAGGAGACTATTTTTAGGTCCATGCCGTTGAAACTGTATGTTTTTGCTATGCAAAACTTCCTGGATTTCCACTTATATACCTAAATACAGACACAGTTCCCTCTGTAGCAGAAGCTGAGCACAGAGGGAAAAGTCCATTTCACCAAGTCTGTTACAGCAACGTTTGGTTTCTCGGCTGGGGAGAGACAAATCCCCTGTTTCCTGGTATCACTTTCCCCTGTTTTGTCAAGTTTCCCAATTAAATACCCCTTGCTCTCAAGCAGTACATACAATCTACCCAAATGGGTACCGCGCTGCTTTCAGCATCCATCCTGCCAGGTGGGGTCCCGAAGTAATACCTTCCTAACGCTCCAGTTCATGCCACGTGCAGGGCTTTAGGGGTTTAAAAGCGACACTATCCCTGCAAGAGAGTTACCCCAACTGTTTCCTACAGCGCAGGAACTGTAAGGTCACGAAGCGACTGAGCCCGGCCTTGTTTCATAAGCAGCTTCCTTCAACAGCTGTAATATCTGGGACGAGCGCTCCGAGGGTGTCATTTGGCCTCACTGAGTGATTCATTGTGTACTGGAAAACTGCTCGGCATTCTTCTGGATGTCTTTGCCACGCAGAGGGGGACAAAGTCCCATTTAGCTGGGAGCCCGGCATAGTGGCTCATTATTCACCTGCCACGGCAGTGGCAATATTGGGAGGGCTTCTAGACAATGCTTAAAATCTTCTCCCTACTTTTTGTAGGAACACGCTCCGCGTTCTACCTTTGTATCCGGAGGAAGAGAAGCTGTGTACAGACAGACAGACTGAGCATAGGGAAATGACAGCCTGCTTTTTTTTTTTTTTTTTCTGCCTGTAATAAAATACAAAGAAAATTGCCACCATGCTCCACAAACCGCCCCGGGATGCTCAGGGCTCTAAGACCCTGCCTCAGCATCAATGTTATATATTTTCGAGGTGGGGGGGGAAGAGAGAGAAGGAGAGGAAGAAGTAGTGAAGAGATGGAAATCAGCTGCTCGAGCATCTCTGACCTGTAATTTAAGCCGGTGCCGGGTGCCCTGCAGCGTTCTGCCAGCTTGGGTGAGCTCAGGGGGAGGTCAGAGATCCCCCTGACTCCCCCCCCTCGGTCTGACCGCTCACAGGGTCAGCCACAACTGCTCTCTCTGCGCTGGGGAAAAGCGTCCTCAAAGCCAGCTCTTGCAGGAGAAATAACCCAGACCCGTAAATCTGCTTCTTACATCCAGTGCTGTAGTTTAGCTTATATATACTTATAGCTCTAGCTGTTTGATTTGGGGATAAATACATTTAAAATGCCAGGCTGAAGTAAACACACTCGCTCCAAAAGTGCCAAGTTTAACAGCTGGGTTTTTCCCCAAAGTTTGTTTGGTTTTGTGGTTTGTTTTTTTTTTTCTTCTTTCTCAGAGCAGTAATAATTCAATAAAACTAAGAGGTGGCTTTAACAGTTTTCCTCTCCAACGCGTGTCCTGTAATACACGGCTGCACAGGGATATCCTCAGAGCTCTTGTGAAGGCTTTTAGTGGAGAAAGATTTGTACCTCAGTGGGGAAGTAAACAGTGTCAGCAGGCTCTACAGCAATACCTGTAAATGGCACCTGCCTTTAATTTCTACATAGTCCTTACAGCACTTTTTGGGCTTTATTTTGGTTGCCACCTCCTCTCCCGTCAAACTCATCACTGTCACATTTACAGAAGGCGCATATTACACCGCGGCGTATATTCTAGTTACATTCACTTACGGGGTGTCTACGCTGGGGAAAAAAAAATCACCAAAAGGTATTTGGGAAATGAACATTTCAAAAAGAAAAAGTAAAAATAAAACCAACCAACCACCAACCCCACGCTGCATCCCTGTGGAGATCACCACCTACTTCCTATTAAGCCACAGCACACCATATGTTTTAAGGGCTTTTAACCTCCTTTCTTCCTTGTACAGTTCTGTGCTTGAAATGGCACTGCTGGTTCTGCTGCCATAGGACGTGGCTTTTGCTGGGGGAAGGGAAGAAAAGGAGAGAGAGAAGGAAAGGATGGAGGTTTCACAGCCAACGGGGGACGCTTCTCTAATATAACCTGCAATTTGAGCAACTGTTTCTCTGGTGAAGGGTGAGAGAGAAGCATTCACCACAAGAAATGATCAGAGGGATGAAGATGATCACAGGGCTGGAGCACCTCTGCTATGAGGACAGGCTGAGGGAGCTGGGGCTGTTCAGCCTGGAGAAGAGAAGGCTCTGGGAAGACCTAAGAGCAGCCTTCCAGGATGTGAAGGGAGCTCCAGGAGAGATGGAGAGGGACTCTTGTCAGAGAATGGAGTGATAGGACGAGGGGTACTGGTTTTAAATTGGAAGAGGAGAGATTTAGATTGGATATTAGGAAGAAATTCTTTGCTGTGAGGGTGGTGAGGCACTGGAACAGGTTGCCCAGAGAAGCTGTGGCTGCCCCATCCCTGGAGGGGTTCAAGGCCAGGCTGGATGGGGCTTGGAGCAACCTGGTGTGGTGGGAGGTGTCCCTGCCCATGGCAGGGGGGTTGGAACTGGATGATCTTGAAGGTCCTTCCAACTCTACCCATTCCATGCTTATATGAAACCTCTCCTTGCTGAGGAGAGACCCACCGCCTCCTCCTAAGGGTTTCCCCACTCAGGGCCAGAGACTCATGAAGATGTAACGATCCATTGAAAAATCCCGTGGGAAAAGGTCTATGCATTTTATCTTCTGTGCCATCCCAAAAAGCTGGATGAAACCCGGGGCCATGGCGGCTCTAGGAAAAGCCGTGCCCTCCCAGTGAGGGATTACCAGTGTCACACCAATGCCCGCCTGCCTTTGTTGGTAAATCACAATTCTCACCATATTTCACGTTACTCTTTAAGCCTCCTGAAGCCAAAGGCTACGCGACAATTTCAGCTAATGTATTTCTAAGCTTTGCGATTGCTCAAAACACCTTGACAAGGTGAAGGCAAAAATCTGGGGGAAAGGAGCCAAATTGAAGTAGCTCGAGGTATTTTTTTCTATAATCTCAAGTAGGGAGCAAGGTAAGGGCAGCAAGTAATTTCCAACTTTCTATTCTTGTAACGGAGGAAAAAAACAATTTATCATTGCTTTGTGCTTTAATTAATAGGAAGAACATCTACATAACTTTTTAGTTATCCTGATTTATAATTAATATCACAACAAGCCCCCCCAAGCACTGAAATAATACATGTATTATGCTCTTTGGCATGTTTATTTCACACGAACATCAATATATGCATTAGCTACGATGCTAATTAGAACTTGCACCACTGTGCTATCTGATACTTTAAAGCTTTAAACCAGACTAAGGCTTAATTGTGGAAGATTAAGTAGATAATTCTTATTGTGGCTTTCTTAAGCCGATATTAATATAATCTGTAAGGAAATGTAACTACCTCTCCTCCAGTTCGCCACCCCAGAATGTAAGTGAGCGCGCACTATCCGTCAGGCAAAGACTAACATAGGGAAACGATAAAATTATTTGGAGAGAAAGAGTCAGAGTTTTATCTTTGGATGACAAATACTGCAAATAAGCATACTTAAAAAGTGAATTTTCTGCTGTGAGAAACGTGGGATTTTACAGAATATTGCTATAGAAATCTACGGAATTTATTAGTTCACTATGTCACTTTAAAGGCTTCTTAAAAAAAAAAAAAATCCTTCCCCCTCAAGTGCAGCAGATATCTTTTCTGTGCTAATCACATAAACTCTCAAGTAAATCCCTTTGATTTCAAAGGGATGAAGATTTCACCCTCTTTTTGTGGCAGTTTACAGGAGTTTTTTCCCAAAGCCACCATAAAGAAACGTTTCCTCCTTTCCATATGAATGTGCCTTTTCCTGTTCTTTCTCAGAAATGCCTCCTGTTAGATTTTCCATGTGATTATCAGATTTACAGGACCTATGGGGACTCTCTGTCTGTGCTAGTCTCAAGAAACTACATTAAAATAACATTAAGGTTGCCGAGTCAAAGACTGGCAGGTTAGGAAACACCAAAATTAAGTTAAACTAATCTAATTGGGCTTCTTATGCAAATGCCTTATGAAACAGTCTGCAGCCTTATAATTACATGCTCACATCTACCCCATGGCTGCTTCGGAGCGAGGGGGAACACAGGTCCTCCATCAAACAGCTGCAACAACTGTCTTGGCAAGACGAAACCACGTGCTTCTCTTAAACCTTCTCTTGGCAAAGAGCCTATGAGGTCTTCCCCGAGCTTCTCCCACAAAATTCAGCCTGAAGCTGATGCCAGCAGAGCTGATTTTAATTGCCCAAAGTTAAATTAAGGAAAAGGGAAGAAAAAGAAGCCAATGGGTAAAGCCATTCTATCTGTTGGAATGAAGACCATCGGAATAGGTAATAAATCCAGGGAGAAGCTGTTTGTGGTGTGTTGTTTATGGTTGTTGGTTTTTTTGTGGGTGTTTTGGGTTTTTTTGTGTGTATTTTTTTTGTTTGTTTGTTTTTTGTTTTTTTCCATTGGTTGGACTAGATGATCTTAAAAGGTCCCTTCCCACCCAGGTGATTCTGTGATTCTGTATGCTGTGACAGGAAGGCATACGGGAGCCACGGATGCTACACGCCACCAGCCAACACCTGTGGCCTGGCCACGGTGGGACGTGGCATCCCTGAATCTGCCAGGAATGAAAACTACTTCCCCAAGCGCCTTGAGAGGAAAAGTCTTGCTTTTGGAAAAAAAAAATAATATCAAAATTTTAAAAATACCGCTAGAAAAAATAGTAAAGAAATAAGAAACACAGCGTCACCACAGTACGCTCCCTGCCTGTTGTGTATCGTGAATTATTAATTGGCCTGGGAGTGTAAATGTGATTATTGTTCAAAGAAGGCGGCTGCCTTCTGCTCAAGTCTTTAACTTGACATTACACTTGGCTGCTACCTGTACTTAAGCTTCTGACTGATTTTCCACTTTAAATGACAACTGCTCTGCGAGGTTTCTGCCATAACCTTCGCTGCAACGTGTGGCTGAAACCCCCTTTCTAAAAAAGAAAGACGAGGAGGCAGAGTGGGTTTAAGGCAGGCGAGAAATGAAACAAAATTCGCCTGTGCTCTTTTTCCCTCTATTACACAGGGAAAAAAAGTTCGCTTTGGTTTTCAGAACCGTTTCAGAATACACAAGCTCCTCTCATTGTTTTTCCACCTCAGAAATGTGGGCCAGGAAAAGCCTGCAGCGCTGGGGAAAATGAGAAATTTTATCAACTCAAAGGCAGTCAGAGAGTCAATTTGAACTTCTGAAAGGAAGGATGCTAAGAACAAAAAATTATTTTAGACACCTGAAGTCCTATTCTCTTACGTAAAAGCTAGGACCTCGGCGTAGATAACTGAAGTATTTTTTCTTGACCCCTAAATAGACCCCTGAAGCTCTGGGATTAGCCAAATCAAATATTCTCCTCTGCCCAAGATAAGCAAAAATAAATCTAAGAAGATTAACTTTCCAAACTATTCAATGGTTTCTGCACACATGAAGAAAATAATTCTCATTTTTTCCCCTCGTTTTTCCAAATCATATGTAGAATTACTGTTTAATAGTTACATTAGGGGCTTCAGCCAACATAGCTCAAATTACCATAAAAAACCCACTAAAAGATACATCTATACTAATATATCTACCTCAAAAAACTATGTAAATGCATTTGTGTTGATACAAAACACCTGCTTGCCTCACTAAAACACCACTACAACTGGGAGGGAACCTCTGCCTTCCCCTTCCCTGTCATTGCTAAGCAGAAATGAGCATTTTTTGGCTTTCTCCAAAAAAGCCTGGAGTACCATCAGTGACAATCCCAAGCAGTACAGAGCCTGTGGCCAGGAAGGTTGTTAAATCACGGCAGAAGCACTGCTGAATGCTGGATGGTAATCCTCAATGTTGCATTGCTATTAAAAATTTATAGTAATACAGGATTAAATAGGGTTTTTCTCTCTCTCTTTTTTTTTTAAGAACTTTGTGCATCTTTATTCCTAAAACTATCCACGATGTATGAAGTAGCAAGGACTTTTCAAATCGAGTTATTATATTTCTCTGGCTTTACTGCTTTATGCATTTCTGTCAGTCTGAGAAATGAGCATGAAGAAATCAGGTCCCTTTGCTTTCAGGTGGGTCCAAGTTAATTTTCATCTCAAACAATCCTCTGTTATTGCATGACAGAGTATCTGAAGATACAGAAATCTAAAGAACTGTGGTTTAATAAATATTAATAGGATTGAAAAATCCATAAAATGCACTCTTAGCTTTTATTTTTATACTGCCTTGATTTACAAAACCTAAAAAGTCATCTTCATTTCAGCTAGCAATGGGTCTTTAAAATACAACATCTATTTTCTGTATCACCATTTTACCAATGATTTCAGCTACTACAGGGCTAACTCCCAAGCACAAAGCCATCAGTAGGTTACTGCAACTCTGCCTTATAATTATTTAATCTGAATATCATTTCATTAAAAATACATAACACGATCTCTTTCTTCCTGCTTAAAAAAAAATTAAAAAGGGGGCAAGGAAGAAAAATCTACACCTGCCTCCTGAAGCTGGTACATAGCAGAGTTTTTTAGCTGCTCTACTGCATTTGGAGCAGAATTTTACCACTCTTGGCAGCACCATATGCACAAAGACACAGCTGTCACACCAGTCACATCAGCAACATATTCATTTTAAAAATTACAAGAAATTTTAATTGTGGAAGCCGGTAAAATACATTGCCAAAGTGGAAAATGCTGGAAAGATTTTTTTATTATTTTTTTTTTTCCTAAAGAAAATTAAGGTTTTTAATCAATGGGAGTGAGTGTTCTTTCACTGTTCAAGGGAAAGGAGGGCAAGAGCACGTCAGAATCTGGATTACATCAGACTGGCAGGAAGATGAGGTCAATTAGGGATTGGATTTTTTGCTAATTCAGGTCTCTGGTTTATTACTGTGAGAAATTACTCTGATTCACTAAGAGAGAGCTAAACAATAATGCGGTTCATCCCCACCTACCACAGACCATAAAACGAGTGGGGATATTGAAAAGCCACGCTCACAGAAACACTGGCATTACTTCAGTTGTGGCTGTATTCCACACCATCTAAACCTCCTTTAACAAATATCTGGGCCATTAAGATAACACAGAAAACTTAAAATACACGCTTAAAAGTACAAACTTAATAACAAAAATACCCCAAACCCAAAACTAAAATAAAAAATTCAAAGTACAACACTTTTGCTGCCTCTGCTGCCAGAATGAATGACGTGATCACACCAAGACAGCCATAAAAGTAATTTTAATTCTCTCTTATAGAATCATAGAATGGTTAGAGTTGGAAGGGACCTTCAAGATCATCCACTTCCAACCCCCCTGCCCTGGACAGGGACACCTCCCACCACACCAGGTTGCTCCAAGACCCATCCAGCCTGGCCTTAAACACCTCCAGGGATGGGGCAGCCACAGCTTCTCTGGGCAGCCTGTTCCAGGGTCTCACCAACCTCACAGCAAAGAATTTCTTCCTAATATCCCATCTAAATCTCCCCTCTTCTTTGAAGGAATCATTGGCTCAAGCCAGACAGTTCTGGATCCCAACCTGAACCGTTGCAAAGCTCAAGGCAAACCCCAGAAACGTTGTCGAGGCCCTCTCTGCTTCCAGAACAGTCACTTATCGGGGACATCAGCTCTTCCTATGACACTAAGCACTTCACCTCTGCCGGAGCAGTCAGCATTTTGGGCAGGTTGCTGGGTCTGTGAAGTCTCGCACCAAAGGCAGAACACAAAGAACAAACACTCACCCTGCCGAACAGAGTTTCGTCGGTGCGAGGTGAGACCCCAGAAAATCAGAAGGAAGGGTGGGCAGCGCTCACACTTAGCAAAACACTGCATTTTTTCCCACTTTTCCAAGCAACAGGTACAATACAGTTTGTTCCTTGGCCTGGGTGTGTTTAACACTCAGGTTCCAATGCGAATCTAATTTTTGGAGGACTGGTTCCTGATGCTTTCAGTGCTGCACGAGCACCTTTCTAAAGACGTGCAAATGTAACGCGGTACAGGGGACGCAGGAACAATAGAACTGAAGTTGGGGCTTTCATCAAAGCAATTAGTGATCCCTCAAGTTGCAGTAGAAGACAGTCCCAAGAGGATTCCATCCGCGGCAGGGAAGTGACTGCAACGAACATCACAGTCCGACGTTCTGCTCTTTAATGCTGTTATAACAGGCGAGTACTGATTATATATTCATTGCCCTGTATAGCTTTTGGCTGATCTTCTTGTCCATGGATGCAGACACACACATACATTACACTCCCGTGTCTTAAAAGTTCGAGAAGGGAAAGTTACATTAAATAAGCCAAAGAAATGCAAAGGCAAGTGGAGAAGGCCAACAGTGATGTCTTTTCAGCTCACGGTGAAGTCACACGTCGGTGTGATTTCACACAAACACCTGTCTTGCTCAAAATTCATACAGTGACTAGGAGGATGCCTTTTGTATAATATTATAACCGGACTTACAGACACTTTACAACCACTTTAAATTGCCCAAGTGACATCCAAGGGCTTTATGGTCCCTAGGAGTCACCTTTCCACTCTCAGCAAACCATGGGACGAATCCTGCTCCTGTACCAGCAAATGGCAGCGTTGCCACCCGGCAAGTTTTAAATTAGTGCCAATCTTGAACTACCCCTGGACGAGCAATTCCACAAACGCTCTCCTTCAGGATCATGCTTAAGAGAGGGCTTTAAATACCTAGGGACTGAGTCTCCCAATGTGCTCTGCAGCTTTTCAGTGAACAGAGAAGACACGACGACGCCTGAATATGTGGCCAGAAGTGATCTAGAGCTGCCCTTTCTTTGCACCAAATAGAATGAGGCGAGACGGTACCACTCCCAGACACGTTATTTTTTTTCCAAGTAACAAATCATATTATTTTAGCACTTTTTTTTCCCTTTCTTTTTAACGCTTTGGCTGATTATCGTGTATTATGCCATTTAATATGCTGTTATTTCAAGCAATCCCCATAGCAGCAGCAGTACCACATGGGACAACTGCAGGCTACCGTATGACGTACGCTGCCACACAGCCCATAATACCATGACAAAGTCACTGGGAAATCATGTCAGCAGCTGTGGATTTCTATAAGCTAAGTCTAGCCTATTCACCTCTGGTTACTCTTTGTTTAGATACACTTCTGCTCTTTGTACTCGTGCTTTCATGCCTCTAAAAATAAAATCGTATTAGGGGGAAAGAAAAAAAAAAATAAACCAAGGAAATCATAATGGTTCTACATGAGGTTAGGGACTGAGTTAAAAAAGCAGATTCAGTGCTCATCTGATGCAGCACTTTGCCATCATACTGCTGTCTCTGGGAAGGACAGGAATAGTGTGGCTACTCTCGCTGGCCCAAAAAGCCCTGTGCTGGGTTGAGTGGGTCATTAATTCCTCTGAAGGGGCCCGTTTCCCATTTTTTCCTATGACTTTTGGGAACAGTCACTCACCGGCGCGCACGTGAACCAGCCACGGTGGAGAGAGGGCCCCGTTCCATCCTGTGGTGGGTCCCCAATTTGAAACCTGCCCTTGCCTCTGCCACCCAGTGAGTTAAATGATGATATTCGGGAGCTGAAAGAGCACCGCTAAGACGCTGAGTGGTAAACACACAAATCAGGTCAATCCTTTTGCTTTCCTTGTAATCCCTGTACGTTATTTGTTACTGGCTTTTACTGCTGCCTCTTTCTCCTCTTCGGGCACCCCGTGCACACATCCCAGCACCCTGGCTCTCCTTCTCCTTCATACCATGTATTATGGCAATCCCTTCTTATCAAAACTCCTGTATTCTGCACTACTTTACTGCATCCACTGGCTTTATATCTTCACCTCTGGTGTCTCTTCTTCACTGTAAATTCTCTGGAGCGGGGAACTTGTTTTCTCCAAGTTTGTACTAAAGCCTGTAAATTTATGGCACTCTAGGAATGTTTGATAACAGCACGTAAATAATTAATAAAAGCTGCAGCAACCCTTTCTTTTTTCCTACTCGGAGGCTGTGAGGCAGCAAGACAAGGGGGAGGCAGATAATATTTCTTGGGCCAAGATCAGGCATGATTCTCACCCCTATGGGGGGTAACTGGCTGACAAATACTTGCACTTAAGAAACATCAGGATTAAGTAGTGCAGGAATTAAAGACAAGAAGCATTGCTGGGGCTGCATCAACCATAAAAAGCAGCCCAGAAGCACCATAAACAGCCTGGCCCCCAGAAAATAAACAGGTGATAAAAAGAATGGGATGTTTTCCTTTCAGCTCCTCAATGACATGCAGACTCTTTCCCTCCTTCTGTGTGACTTCGCAGAAGTCCACTCTTTTGTTCCAGTTTCTCCTTCTTCAGTAAAAAGGGGGAAGGAAAAACAAAGAGATGCACTGGCAAATGAATAGCTCATGATTTTGCAGCCCTGAAGAGACAGCAAATGTTTCTAAAATTAAAAAAAAAAAAAAAAGGAGATGGACAGAGTAAGGATGATGAGATCAGAAACACAGAAAAAAGCACGGAATAAGGTGAAAGAGATTTGTTATTATAGCAGAGGCTGAGATACAAGATAGGTACAAAATTATTTTGAGAAAATAAGAATAGACAAAAAAAAAAAAAAAAGACAGAACAGGGATAAGATATTTCTGTGCCTCAGGCACAATTTAAAAGATCTACAAAACATTCAGATCTCCTGCGTCTCCCTCTAAGTTTATCTTGGCTCATCTTTTAGATAAAGAAATTTGGTCTTGAAGAACTCGATTTGAATTTCATGATTGACTTTTACAGGGCCACGAACTCGCCCACTGAGCGCAAATGGGTACAGGTGCTTTTCCACCGGAGCACAAAAAATAAAGGACTTTATGGATTTTTTGTGCCTTCAAAATAATCGATAATGCAATCCTGACGCTTATGTCACTTTTGCCGCTAAATATCCTAGTTTATGAAGGCAATCAAGTACTTTGGCACCAAAGAATATTAACTGCACTCAAAGAAATTTGAACCTGAAAAGTGCAGGGACAAAACCAGAAGCCGCTGTGTCTAGCACTGAATGTTTAATCAGGCAAAACATCATAAAAACACAGCAAAAAAAAGGGCAGTAAATTACTTGATTTTAGTGCAGTGAAGTCTTCAAAATTAGTTCGTTTTTAGACCAGAGACATAATGACTAGCTTCTGAATAGATATTGGCACAGCAGGGCACACAAAAGCCCTGATTAGCTGCTGTATGACGGAATCTTTAGTTAATATTTGTTCTATTTTGGTGTTGATTTCTGACCTTTCCTCTTTGACTTTAATTGGTCAAAATCCAACCCTTTTTGAGTTGATTTAATACCAGATAACCATCTCTAAATTGCCAGAATGTCAGGTTGCCCGCTCCCAATAAAGATGGAGGGAAAAAGGCTGGTGGTTTTCTCTCTCCCTTTTTCACTTTTGGCTAATTCTGAGACCAGCGAGCACCGTGCGTGACCGTTGCAGCATCATTTGTGATGCAGCAGTTCTCAAATCCATTTGAGGAAAGGAAGAAAAAAACCAAGACATGAACTATGCTATGGCAAGCCCGATTCAGCTGTCCTTCACCTGCATTTAGACAAAGAACAGCGATACTGCAACCACAAGCCTGGATGCCTGTGCCATCGATTAGTAAGAAAAGAGTACGATACAGAATCACAGAATCACCTAGGTTGGAAGGAACCTTTTAAGATCGTCTAGTCCAATCAATGGGGGGGAAAAAAAAAAAAAAAACCAAAAAGAAAAACAAACAAACAAACACCAAAAAACACCAAAAAAAAAACCCCCAAAAAAANAGACCAACCCCCGCCTCTCTACAGCCTCCTTTCAGGGAGTTGTAGAGAGCGAGAAGGTCTCCCTTCAGCCTCCTCTTCCTCAGGCTGAACACCCCCAGCTCCCTCAGCCTCTCCTCATAAGATTTGTGCTCCAGACCCCTCACCAGCTTCGTTGCCCTTCTCTGGACCAGCTCCAGCACCTCAATGTCTTTCTTGTTGTAGGGGGCCCAAAACTGGACACAGTACTCTTGTACAATCTTGCTCTAGATTTTAATATTAGCCATAATATTATTCTTTGCTAACTCCTAAACCGGTGTTAATCTTCAGGTTTTTCGCTTCTTTGCGTTTATGGTTAATAATGTGGGAAAACATTTCAGGATATTCGAGAGCCGTGGTGTCTGCTGTTGTAATACCGTCTGAGAGCCTCCTCACCCATTGATTTACGTCCACAGCTCCTCTTCCAAGAGCTTCCTTCCCAAATTAAACATGCTAATGATTTTCTATGCAAAATTTAACAACCTAATAGGCTGAACAAGTCAAATGAAAATACGCTAATTGTTGCCTTTGATGTATACTATTCTGCCAATTCTCTCATGAAAACACTATGTTAGCATTAGCTGGAGTACTTACTAATGTATATATTAATAAAGACAAGCTCCTATATATGTATATACATGTTAAGAAAACAACTCTGCAGGCTGTAACAAACAACTTCAAGGCTTAGGACTCACACGAATGGCTATTATAGGCTGGAAAACCCTTTTCCCAGAAACCCTGCAAACAAACAGCTAAAGAATAAATCACAAACCTTGATCAGAATTAGCCAGAGTTGGTCCGTAACACTGGGCTTATGCAATAAAAGTAGTCAAAATAAGATTACACAGCCAACATCATAAATACAGAATGAGATAAGACAGTAATAAAAGGCTGCGGAGAGAACAGAAGGATTCCTGCCTAACCCCAGCGGTCTGAAACGAGCTCCCCCAAGAAACTTGCCCAATCCCTTTATAAAAAGTAAGATTCCCACCTGCATGATTTTTTTTTCACCTGGATTACAAGCAAAACTGTGTTTCAGCCTACGACCAGCCTCTCAGAGATGTAGAAACCCATTTACTCCGTCCCCTAGCCCAGTTCTGCGCGCGAGGCTCAGTGCCGCTGCGGTCTTAACACGTGGAAATACACCAGAGGCAAACAAACGATAAGAAAGTATAAATATTCTCTGAAGAAATACAGCGGCACGAGATTACTTTCTATTGCTTTGTCTTTAAGAGTTTGCTCATAATGATTTGATAATCTAATCTAATTGATCTCTCCAAGTACTTCTATGGCTCTAATCACTGGAGTATCTGATTAGTGGAACAGATCCATACTTTATCTCCAGATTTAATAACTAAATCTATACTTGAAATAGAGTCACACAAGTTCACCAGAGGGAGAGGGCCAGATGCTGCTTCGCCAGGGGAGGAGGGAGGGAATGAGAAAAGGCTAGCAAGGTCCAGAATGCCTGGAAAGGGATATTTGGCTTTATGTCACATCATCCCTCTGCAACCAAGCTCCATTTAAACAGCACATTTCTGGGGTGACAGAAGCACAGTGGGAATGTGACATAACTGATGGGAGCAGAACCAAAAATGAGCTACTGTCTGTGGCCCGCTCTCCTTCAAACCAACTTTTTTGTAGGCATGAAGTAAATGTAATTATTATTATCGGGTTTTTTGTTCTCTTCCAGGCTAGCACTTCATCAGCCTGAAAATTATGACATTTCCTGAAGGTGTTTCAATGGCTTCTTAACCTTTCTGGTTCCTGAGTGCCGGTACAACGGCACGTCCAACATACAGATTGCAGCAGCGAAGAGGTTAACACCCAAAATTGCTAATAACAACAACAGGACTCACTGAGCCAGATAATCTCAATCCAAAGTCACTTAAAATTCCAAAGAACCCACGGTATTTCTTTTAAGGAAGCGACAGCATTTAGAACACTATTCGTAATTCAAACAACAGGCCAAAAGCCGGCGTAGCGCTGAGTTTATCTATTTTTTAATTGAGCGATATTAAAGCCTAGCTTTGGCTCTACCTGGGGTCAAACCTATTGGGCGACACCTCCTCTAGCAGATGCCCCAGCCCTGGACCGAGGGGTGGTGACAGCCCAACCCCTTGCGTGGCGCAAACCCAGAGCGTGGAAGGGGAGATGGAGCATTCCTAGAAAATCTTATGTTTCTTCATGGAGGCACATGGAGGACAAGGAGTTGATCCAGGACAGTCAGCATGGCTTCACTAGGGGCAAGTCCTGCATGACTAACCTGGTGGCCTTCTATGACAGAGTTACTATGTCGGTACACAGAGGACAACCTGTGGACGTGATCTACCTGGACTTCTGCTAGACAAGAGGACTGGACTTCCACCTGGACAAGAGGCTGGACATGAGCAGGCAGTGCGCACTTGCGGACCAGAAAGCCAATTGCATCCTGGGCTGCATCAAAAGACGAGTTGCCCGCAGATCCAGAGAGG
>VZRU01006490.1:87707-104830 GCA_013398155.1 Pedionomus torquatus | reverse complement strand
GGTTATATATTATTATATTACTGTGTATTGTTATATATTATTATTATTTATGGTTATTACAATATATCATCTATGAGTCCATTACTTTGATACTATTCGCTACATTAAATATTTAGAAACTTAAATATTTAGGAAAAAAGAATCTGATAATGGACTGCCAAATTTTGCCAGTGGCAACAGACATTTCAGCAGGTCTCGTCTCGTCCTTTTCAGGTTGATTTCAGACCTGAAACAGGCACACAGAAAGAACTCTAGTTAATGAAATCCATAGGAACCGCACATGTTGTATTAATTCCTCTTTTTCCAAAATTTGATGGTAAGTAAACAGTTCTAAGATAGTTAAATGGAGTATTGGAACAAGCACGCAACAGAAGCCCGGGGTAACAGGCTAAACTGGACTTTTTTAAGTTTCTGCTTAGAGTTCTAAAAATTACTTCGTATTGCTAAGCTTAAAAGCCTTAGAGATATCAGTGCCATTTACGAATCACGACTGATGTAAGATACTCTCGATTGGAAACAACGAATGATCACAGCAGGATGGGATTACAGCACTGTGATTTGTGTTTCGTTTCTGAGAAGGTACCCGTGTGTATGTATATATGCTCCTGTGCCCGTGTGTATGTATATATGCTCCTACGTGTCCATAGTAACCACAGCCATAACCCAGAAAGTACGGTGTTGGGAGCTTTGCTCTGAAAATCAAGTAGCCCATTAGGAGGCATAAATATTAATAGAGCTGTCTAGTCCTACACTCTCAAATGAGGTAGTTCAGATCATGATTCTTTGCATTTAAAATTTATTCACCGCACCGACTAGAATAAGAAACGGAGTCCGCATGTGAAGAAATCACTGATCTTGGGCGGTCTCTCAGCCACGGATAATTCCTGAACATAAAAGTAAGGATCAAGCGATTTCTTTCCTTATTCTGCTCCCAATTCTCCCAACAAATGCTAATGCATCCCAAACTGCATGGGCCTAGTTCCATGACATTGAATATATATCGTGTTCTCTACGAAAAACTACACCTCCACCTTTTCACATTCCGGTACCTCCAGGCGATACCAAGGCTTTAGTACAGATTCGCAAGACAGATCGCAGCAGCATCCCAAGTGCAGAACACCCAACACCCCAGGGATTCTTTTAGTGGCCATAACAGGGATAATTATCCATTTTTCTTCATTTAGTTGTCATTAAAGTAGGAAATTCATGGTGCGAACTGTTGCAACACAAAGGAATTAATATAGAGCATCAAAAACCCTGCAGGCATTGCAGCTAAAGCAGGTTGTAGGGTCCTCCTAAAAGTTAATGTTATCCTCTCATTCTGGACCGCAAGTGAAACATTCATGTTTTGACAAAATAGAGACCTGAAATACCAAAGAGAGCACAAAACTATTCAGGTATTCCCTGGAAATTGTCAGAAAAATCAGGAAAACACCACATACTCAACAATATCGGTCAGTAAAATGGCGTAATCTATAATATAGAATCAGAGAATGGTTAGATTTGGAAGGGAACTCAAAGATCATCCAGTTCCAACCCCCCTGCCATGGGCAGGGACACCTCCCACCACACCAGGATGCTCCAAGCCCCATCCAGCCTGGCCTTGTACCCCTACAGGGATGGGGCAGCCACAGCTTCTCAGGGCAACCTGTTCCAGTGTCTCACCACCCTCACAGCAAAGAAGTTCTTCTTGATACCCAATCTAAATCTCCAATTCAAAACCGAGGTTCTATTAAAATTTAGAATTGTGGAGTCTAGCCTCTAAACAAGCAACACAAAATTGATGAGATGCCTTTGCACAGGTTTTTCTCAAACCAGCCCCAGCAAATCAAGAGGTTTCTGCTTGTACGCGTACCCATAACAGAGTTAGTCACCTCTGACCTTCCAGTGCCTGAAGCAAAAGACACAAAACCAGATGATCTCTCCTTAGCTATTGAATCTGCAAAACTGAAGATGAAGCACACTGAAATATGGGCATCTGTATTTAGCAAAAAAAGCATGCAACACTGTCTCGTTCCTTTTCACCCAGCTCCAGCCCATCCTTTGGTACTCTCTGCAGTCTGCAGGTCCCACCAACCCGGTGGTCATGGTTATAACGCCCATTACAATCTCCACAGACAGAATTCCTTCCATTTCTGTGTCTGTCTTCATCAGATTACTTCCTGTTCTTCAAAATTTTGAATTTTCTCCTGTTGCTCAGCTGACTAGATGAAGACACAAACTTACCTACCTAATTCAATCTATTTTATATAATAAGAAAGAATCAAACCAGATATATAGTAGCCCATGGTTGTTGGTTCAGTCACTTTGAATTTATATACCCTCTATTAATAAAAAGATGCTGTAAAAGTCTGCCTCTTATTTTCTTCTTTTCTCTTTCCAGTAATTTTCATCACTAAATGTCATAAAATGCCTGCAACCTAAAAAATCCATCAAAAAAAGAGATATCGAGACTTTCTTCTTCCTCAGACAAAACCAAAGGTATTTCCAAGCTGCCACTGCTGTGACTCTATTACAACCTCCTCCTCCAACAGGATTCCTGTTGCTACCAGGGATGGGGGCAATCCAAGGGTAATCTGAGGTTCTAGCCAGGTGAGTGGAACATGAGTTAACTCAGAGACCAGAGATCACTACAGCTATGCCCGGGCTGAAGGTATTTGGGACTTCTCTGCACTTGTCGACGGGAAAAGGTGGGTTTCTGCTGCTTTTGATTTGCTGTGTGTGCAATGAATTCAACTGGAAAGATACCTATCGAATTTCAAATAGCTCTCTATTCACCTTCAGGCTCACAGGAAAATAAACACGAATTTCTCATCTGTTGCCTCTCCCTCCCTTTATTTTTCTGATTATTATTATTATTTTTAATACTCTCTCATAGGAGAAGACGCTTTCTGAGAACAATGATGGAGATCTGCAGCTTTATTTATGGCTTTGTGAATCAGCGTCTGGGTGATAGGAAGTGAAAGTTGCTCAGCTAATTACACACGCTTGATGAACTGCGTAATAACTGCTGCAGCGCTGCACATTAATTGAATGCATATAAATGACAGCAGTTATTCTAACTTGAATGATGTGTGAAGAGGTGACGTTGCTCACCGTACCCTGATTTTCTTTGTTTCCAACTTTGGGAATCCGGCTTAAACAATGGTATTTTTTACAGCACTGAGCGAAAACTCCCTATCAGAAAACATTAAAAGTTGCCTCAAAGCCTGACACTTTAACAACAAATTAACTTAGGTCACTGAAAGTGGATTTAAACATCTAAAGAAGCTTCCATTGAACAACTACAATTAATAATTAACAACTACCCACAAATAACAGTCAGTAGGAACCGCAAGAGCAAAAACCTTGGAAAATCAGGCCACCTTCATTTAAATGCCTGGATATCACCCTAAAAACCTGATACAGAGAGAGTTGATGGAGTTGAACTCTGCCCAACTCCAAATAATTTCCTGCTCTGAGGCTTCCCTAAAACGTATTAGTTCCAGAATAACAGGGACACATGAAAACTGATACAAAAAATATAGATTACAGCTAATAGGCAACCACGTCTGTCCACGCTACTCTTTGTTTCCCCTAAAAAGCAGTATAGATTCAAACGCAGTCCAGCTATCAAATAACATTATTAAAGAAAACAATGAAGAATTGGATGTCAAACCAAATTCACCCCAAAACCGTTACTTTAAACTAGTGCCAAATACCCACTTCAAATCAGGCTCAAAATCCACCTTCCGTATTGCGTTATCAATTCCTTCAGGAATTTGCAAATGTTCGCAAAGAAATCTGCAAATTCTGCTGGACAATCTCACAGGAGAAGGGGAGAAGCCAAGTTTCTGCTTTCCCAAGCACCGCATCGTGATATTTTAACGTTTCCCTACGCCCCTATGAAGAGATTTTTTCGGCTTTGCTAAGAGCGCTGTAATCACACGATAAAGGAAACCAATGTTCACCTTGAGAAGAGAGTAAAAGAGGAAAAAAAAAAGTGTTTCATACCTACACTGTGGGAAAGTTAGCACCGTTCCAAGGAAAGAGGGAGTATCGCGTAGAAAGTCAAGGCAGATTTTCAGCTCTGCTTTGCTCTGAGACATCACAGCCTCTAGTGCTCTACCACTGGAATATAGAGCTTCAATGGCAGAAGCTACCTCCTAGGAGGGTTGAGACAACACTCAGCACCTACATACAAGCCACAGATGCTCCTCTAAACCATGAGGCTGAGACAGAGAAGCTGCCAACACGGGCAGCAGGAGAGAGCACACGAGAGGCGACCGAGCTCAACCTTTACAAGCGTCATCTTCTCATCTGCTTTACACCGTCCTCTCTTTAAACACCTTTCTGGCTTCAGCAGGACAAGCTAGTTCCTACCAGCTCACAGCAGCAGCACATCAGCCTCTTTCAGCTGTATTACTCGTTCTTCCTTTGCAAGGTTTCGATCTTTCCCCCATTTTTTAATATTTTTTTTTTTTGTCCACTTTATACATACCTCCTTTTCTACAAATTTTCTTGCCGGGTTTTCTGGCACATTCCTTGGATATTCTTTTGACTGAAAAATGAATAGAAGACTAGAAAATAACATGGAGCTCCATCACAGACAGTAGGAGCATGCAACACCGCTATCTAACTTAAGTATGACCTGCTTTATTAGGTGAGGAAGATTCTCAACTCGTTGTGCCTGCAACATGCAATGGATAAGCTGTTGATGCATCTTCCCAGAAGTCAGTTGGGTGGCAATGAAAATTAGGTACCGACTTTGACCTACAAAAAAATACACGTGCTGTGGGAGAAAGAGAACAAATGAGCGTAGACAGAAAGAGGGGGGGGAAAAAAAGAAAGAGAAAAAAAAAAAAAAAAAAAAGGCAAAAAACCCAAGGACAGATGCATAACACAGAAAAGCAGCATGCCTACACGTAATATGCCAGCATGCAAACAGAGAAAGCCATGCGTGCTACCAGTACACGTGAATTAATATTGTTAGAACGTAGAACAGGAAAATAAAAGAGATCTCCCTGTTGCGCCTGCTATTGACTCACCATCCTCGGTTGGGACATAGATATTTAAATAGAGGCAGTCTTCATTCTGATCTTGTACATAGGTGGAAACTACATCCAAGTTATTAGTAAACCACACGGGAAGCATGACTTCAGGCAACCTGCCTTCTATAATGTTCTGGGGGCACACTGGAGCAAACTGAGTGGTATTTTTGATATCTGCCCAGGGAGACGGAGGCTCAGGAGGTTGAAAGCGGCGCTCCCCTGTTGGAGGGGCAGCATACGGAACCCCAAGAAACTGAATAACAGGCCCCAAAATTTCATTATTAAGTTCCTTCTTAATCCCTCTTATCTTGCCAAAGTTGGTGGTCACCACTGGGTTGGTATCATCCAATTTTTGGGAGGACACGGCTGCAGCGTGAAGCAAAAATCCGAGTATACAAAAAGCGAAAGTGGCATTCAATCCCATGTGTAACAGGCGGACCATCATCACTCTCCATACACAGTTCAGCCACATGGATCTTGGCAAGGCCATGGTCCCACATTAGGTGTGTAACTACAGTGAAGCGATCTGATTTGTATCCGCTGGTGTGAAAACAGGGCAACCGAAGGAAACGGCTCAAGTTTCCTAAATAGGTGCCTGTCAGAAAAATCTCAAAAGGCTTTTCATGCGGTAAGTATCTTCCATTGATTTCACACTTATTGAAGCTGCATCTTCACTCAGCACTATTTATCAGACTACATCCTATCGACAATTCTGTTTTCCATAGCAGCAATATGAAGAGAGCAGCCATTTACTGCAGAATCCCCTCTTATAAATCAAATCCAGTTAGCCGCAGGTCTATATCCTGGAGAAAATGAAAATAAATCATTAGTATGAAAGAGCTAATATGAGCAGAGTGATAACTAGATGTTTCACAAGTTATTTACATACATTAATAGTTGCTAGGGTCATGAAGTAAAATTGCAGCAGTTTATGAGTCCATGGAATGGCGGGTGAAACACTGATTACTGGATTATCTATAACGTCACCTGTTGAATTTACAGAAATTTTTCAGAAGACACAGGACTCGCAGAAAATACGTTTTTAAAATTCACCTTTTAAAAGAATACGCAATTTGCTGCCCGGCTACGTGACACGTGTTTATCTCAATATTTTATTTAACTTAATCAGCTCATAATCAATTTTCACCTTGTTTGCGCAAGCTGATTTATCAAAACGCAAGTAATTATTTCTCAAGGCAGAAGATTGTGAAATTAAGACAGACAGGAGTAGTGAAGACTCACGTGCATTTTATTTCATTAAAAGCAGATTATACTACATACCAGCATATTTTGTTCATTTAAAATACAACCACTCATTAAAACATTGGGACAACTAGAATATATTTCTATTTCTAATTCATATTCTAATATGAATTACATTAATTACATATGAATTATATTCTAATATGAATTTTCATATTCTAATATGAATTACTGCACTTATCCCCAATAACTTGAATTACCAGACTTTCTAGGGTTGTCTTATTCCTCAAGTTTCTCGTAGCTGATGAAAAACGCCTACAGAGTGAAACGTTCACATCAGTGAAGGACCAAAACCTGCTCCCGCTGAACTGAATGGCAAACTCTGGATTTACACGTTCAAAGTTCAACTGGATCGCAATGGGCATTTTGTTTCTTTTTCAAAACTGATTTGGAAACGGATGCGAACAGGCAGTTTAGGGATGGAGCTGTATATCACAATTTTTACCTCAGATCAGTCTCGCATTCCTTATAAACTACTTCAGTGAAAAATGAAAATGCATGATGAATGCACTCAATCCCTACCCTCCTTAATTTATAACATAAACGATAAATGTTCCCACAGGACAGCAGAAATCTTATCTTTAATATATCCACTGAACAATATCCTAGAAAAACAATCAGTTGGGATCAGAGACTGTATAATCTCAAATTTCCAGATTCTATTTTCAACTCCTTTAGGCTCGGAGGTTGTCACACAAGGCTGTGTTCCAGCACTTCTGAAAATTGCTCGGTGCACATCGTTGTATCTTCCACATTCATGTTAAACATATTTCCAACACGACTTACAACCTCCTATTATTTAAGATGCAGTGTTATACACAACACAGCAGTGTAATCTTGCACTCCCTATTAAGCAGTGTGTAATGCACAAGAAACGCCTTTTGCTTTGTACGGGAAACGTTTTTAAACCACCTGCTTTTGAAACAGCATTGGCAGCTTTAATGAGAATTGTTTTGGTTTTTTTTTTTATCATGTCTATACACATTGTAAGAGAGAATTCAAAAGAACGGCTCGTCTAATAGTCAGACTACCCTGCAGTTTGGGTTATTAAAAAGGAGATTGTAAAAGCTATATAGGACAGCAGGAGATTTGGTTCACGTCTAGTGTTCCTTTAGCTCTGAACAATCTATCTCGGGAGGCAATAAGGAGATAGATGAAGCTTTTCCACAATTTTCTCTCTCCCTTTTCTCTCTCTGCTAATTCTAACACCTTCACTGTGAAAACGCATTAACAAACAGGCTTATAGCCTTCATTCTCCAGCCTCACATTCCCAGTGTTTGCTGGAAACGCACCAATTTAGCCGCAGAAAATAATTCCCCAAACTTGATCGACATGTTTGCGTTTAGTTTAATAAACTTACACAGAACAATTGCCTCTTGGAAGGCTGGTGCTGTGCCGCATTTCAAATTTTGAAGGTAACGGGATGTTACTCGAGAAACAGTAAAGACAGAGAGGGCAGAGAGGTGTCGGAGCAGAGGCACCTGGTATAACTTGGCTCTTGGGAGCTGATAGACTTGATAAGGTCACGGAAAGATGGAAGTCTATTCCTTAGCGGAATTCAAAAACCTCCACAAATTTAAACCTGTTCCACCCGGTATTAAAACCCACAATTTTTTTAAATTTCTGTCAGGAGCGGAAAAACCTACTCTGTTCTTTCTCAAACTTGTAAATAGCAGGAAGTCAATCTCCGTAGCCCTTCTGCTAATTTACATGCTCTGGGGATGTCTGAGAAGAAATCAAATTCAATATAGCTGCACCAAACAATAGCATCCTTCTTCATTTCAAGCTGCTGAGTTGGTTCTATGTGGAAAATTACCAAGATGCTCCTAATAACTCATTTCGCATTTGCACTATAAAAGCCCTAGACCTGATGTCAGAGCTAAGACAACTTTTCAATACGCTTTAGATGCCTAAAATGGCAAGTTTTAACTATGGTAGGAATTCCACGAGTTAATCAGAGAAGAGAGACGTTTCAGCTTGCAAGATCGGGGCTTCGCTTTTTTTTCTTTAACTTCTTCTGAACTAAATTTATTACTTATCTAAATTCAAAGCAAATCCTAGAGCTGAGCTACAGTTTTAAGCTTGTCCATCAGCTGTTTTGGCATTGCAGCCGAACAGCTCTGCTGTGATTGAAAGTTCTGCTTTCCCTCCCATGGACAGCTTTTCACTGTAAGACAGAGAGAGGAGGCTGAAATGGGAGGAATATAACTCAGAGCTGCATTTGGCTATTCTTAATTAATTACCTATTGGGTAGTAGGAAGCTTCAGTGCATAGATTTATGGGCCATACAGGGCAGTAAAGTACTGGCAGAACTGGAATCAACAGATTTTCACTGAATTGAATTTTGGATTTGCCTCTTTTTTTTTTTTTTTTCCCCCCCACAAGCCTTTATTTTTTTTTTTAAATGGCCAAGTAACAGTTTATTTTTGAGACTCGGAGAGGTCAAACATTCAAGCCTGTCACTGGCTGCCCTGAAGCTATAACATTATAAACACAAACTCATGCAAATAAAGAGGCTGAGATTACTCAAATCTTTTGAGACTTTTATGCCAAAATTTTATTTCCAGCACTAGGTGGCAAGGCAGGGAATCCAGCCTGGAGCACATCTCACTTGTTCACAGTCAATGTTGGAAAAAATTTTCCTCGGTCCTCTAGTAGGTGATCTACATAGGATTTTCCCTTTGTATCTAGACTTGGGAAGAGAGAGAAGCAAGAGTAGGGATGATCAGGGTGATGGGCCGGAGAATAAACTAAAGAGTAATGAGAATCAATCTGGGGCAAGATATAAAGCTTCAGCATCCAAATATTGTGGATCTGAGGAGGAGAAGCATTTTCCAATTTTATTATTGTCTAGATACGAGGATCACAATTGTTCCCTGTGGTAACGCAAATAAATTCTGTTGTAAAAGGTATTTGATAAAGTCTTTCATGGTCTTTAGAAGAGTCTATGCTATACAGAGGGTTTTTTTCTATCATCCATTATTTTATTATCTTCCTTTCTGAATTTAAATTACTTTATAGCTCAGATCCTGAAATACATTAGAGAGGCATTTAGTATGCTGAGGAGGGAACAGTCCAAGCTAACTTCAGTGCATCTTTGCATTTCCAATGACACAGGGCATCCCACAGCAGGTCACATCTGCTGCAAACTGCAGCAGCTCAACCCCTCTCTGTTACTCCTTCACGGAGCTTCAGACCTTAAGGGATGGTCTCAAGCAGCACCACCTGTCAATAGCTCCAGTGGATTAATCAAACCTTTGGTGGCACCCAAGGCTTCTGGCCAATACGCCAGTTCCAGCACACATAAAGGGGTTGTTACGATATCTTTATACCACCAGCTGTTTTCTTTTTAGCTGGAGATGTGCTCTGTGATCTGATGTTCATGCTTAAAAATTCCTTTCCACCTCAATTTTGCCAGTAAATCCCAATTCCGCAAATATTCATAGAAAGCCATTGCAAGAGTTTTGAACACCACACAATGCTGCTTCATTTCAAAACACAAATGCTATTTTGCAGAACCAACTACATTTGCATCCATTTTTACTTACAACCTTCGCTACTTAGAACTAAGATCCCAAGGAGATTTCATGTCTCTAAAAAGAAATCTGTGTTCTAAAATACGCTGTGATGCCAAACAGGAACGTGGCCAGCAGAACAGAAGCCATTAAAGAATAGACTCTGACCCAGGGTGAACACCGGGTCGCTGTGACACACCAAATGTAAACATGATCAGACAAATCCTCAAGAGACGTGTCACAGAATGCCCCATCTCTTCTTTCACATTTCAAGTTAGGGAAGCGCTGTGTCAAATACAGTCTATTTTTCTCCCTGTGTAGTAGTAAAGATTTTGAAACACACCCTGCTCGTGGATATTTCCATAAGTACTTGGTGAAGGGAAGGGATTTACGTGTATTTAGTTCAAGAAATGAACTATAAGCATTTAAAAAAACTGGGTGCATGAAATGGTAACAGAGGAGACTACAACCCTGAGCGCAGTTAAGAAGGATTTCATTGAACCATAGAATGGTTAGAGTTGGAAGGGACCTTAGAGATCATCCAGTTCCAACCCCCCTGCCATGGGCAGNTCTGGGCAACCTCTTCCAGTGCCTCACCACCCTCACAGCAAAGAATTTCTTCCTAATATCCAATCTAAATCTCCCCTCTTCTAGTTTAAAACCACTAACCCTTTTTCCTATCACTCCACTCCCTGATAAAGTGTCCCCGCCCGTCTCTCCTGGGGCGTCCTAGGTACAGCCATGGTGGGGCTTGGTTCACTCCCACATGCCAACATCTCCTCCACCTGAGAGCAGCTACAGATCCAACCCTATTGAGACGCACAACCTTTGCCGAGGTCGCCAACGAAGGTACAAGTAAGACATTATTCTGATGGGGTCACATCCCAGCCCGCATCAGTAGGAGATTACAAGTGTGATGCTACATGGGTCTGCAAGTAGCCCAGTGGGAAGGATTTCCAGATGCTACAAGCTGTGTAAATATATCGCTCCCAGCTCAGAGACTGATTCCTTGCTGCCATTCTCCCACTTACCTCTATTTAATATAATGCTTTGTACACAAAACCTTACAACCAAATTAGTAGATATTGCCATATTTAAATACAGCACTCAAACGCAGCGTAGCACAAATTAGTGAAAAGTTGAATTAAACTGAGTAGATGTTATAAGATTCATTTAAATTGTCATGCATTTTTCAGCTTCGCTGTATTTTTGTTCTTCCTTATTAGCAGGAATATTCACTAATGCTAACTCATTATTAATTAGTATTTTCAGGATCAAAAGATATCTTTAAATAATTTCTGCAACTTAGTTTGCCAAAATAGGAAGACTTCTGTTGTAATTTCCTATTAAGCTGGTTTTGAGTTAGACAAATTAAACCCATGAAAAGAAAAGGGTCACTTAAGTCTTATTATCTTCCATTTACTCATATCAATAAATCGTTTCCTTAAAATACTCCTACTTCTTAGCTGAGGTAATTGTTTATACTACTAGAAGTTGGCTACAATATTTTTTTTTAATGTGGGCTATCACTGTCTGACATTTTGCACACTAAGTAGGTAACGAAATGGTGATTTTTACCCATAACAGAAAGAATGGGTAACTCTGTCACTTATGTGTAAAGTTTTAGACAGCTAAGTAATACAGATTTAAATTAAAAATGACAGATGCACTGGCTTGGAATATAATGGGCACTGAAGTGAACCTTTATTCCTTTTAGCAGCTTACGGTTAACTCTTAAATGGACCACACATTATACTCACGTTGGAGTACCGGGACTATTCGGGTAAATGATCAAATGGCCATTCTGTTGATGGCAGCACTGCGCTTCGGGACACGAAGATTTTCTGACCTACTGTAGAAACTCGACTGAACTCATGTAAAGCAGAGGTCACACCAGGGGAAAAAAAAATAAAAAAATATCCCAGACGTTTCTCACTTGAGGTCTTCAGTATTGAAACCCGCATTCTGGATACCATAAAGTGCATTTAACTTTCTTTGGTTAAGGCTTTGTTGAACGCTCAACGCGCTTCCCACCTGATCCCTCTTAACAGAGGACACCAGAACCCACCCAGAGGCCCCCAAAACCAAGTGTTCTTTAATTGACTCTTGCAGGTGAATAATTAAGCTAAAGAATTGGTAACAAAGTTCATTACCTGATCCACATTTGCAGCCACCCTTTGGTTCACTGGGGTTAATCACATGAGGAAAGTCAATTGGATTTTGTACGTTACCTTTAATACAATTATAATATCCACAAGAATACCATCCTTAATGCTAGTTCATCACCTAAGGCAAGCTTTCAAATCAGATTCATAAGAAAGCTAACGCTTTTTTATTTGCCTATTTTGGGGGCAATAGGAATTCAAGATTTAAAAAAAAAATGGCTAAAATATAGTTATTACCATTTCTTGGGAGAGAAGTCTGGAATCAAAGATGCTTGAAAAAACACAGATTAGTCCATGAATTGTTTTCCTATCTGGATACCATGCAATAACGGTTCCAAAGCATACAAAACCCTTGTTGTAGAGTTAGGTCAATAACTAGGCTCTTCGATAAGGTGATTCTTTAAAAAATAATAATAAAAAAAATTCAACAAAAAACTTTCTTGTGGCACAAAAAAGAGCAAACGCTTCTCTTGCTTGATCAGGTGTTTGTCTCAATTCCATCACGGTCATTGAGATCAAATTCCAACTCATCATAAAATCCACAGAGGTATAAATCTAATTTGTTAATCACAAACCCCACATCTCTAAATGAACTTCAAAAGTGCTCTGGAATGGTCTTGCCGTGCTTTCCAGAACTGTAGAGCGCACACTACATTTCGAGTGCGATATTGCCATTCTAGGGATCTATCAGCTTGAGAGTCCATTTCCTGTGATGTAGCAATTCTGTACATCTGTGACTTTACTTGTATTTCTTCCAAAATGAATTTCATGCTTAACTTGTTTTTCTTAATTAAACTTCCTTTAGCAGTTTCTAATATGTGCATTATTAAAACTCATTAGGCCCATTCAAGCCTGCCTGTCATTTTTGGCTTCACATTCATGTATCGAGGAGCTCTGGTGCTTTATATAGGAAGCAAATTAAATAATAAATATGAGAACTTGAACGTTTTATGAGTGTCAGTATGAGAAAGTGGCTGCAAGGCCCATAAGGTTTCACACAAAAAAAGCATTACAGCTAAAGCTAACATGCTGACACATCTCTGATCTATAAAGTCTGCAGTAATGGTAGCAGTAAAGTGTTGTGCCATAGACGGGGAATTTTTCTCTCACACGAAATGGAAATAGGATGTAGCACAGACTATATTTACTGTTGTAAAAAAATTTCAGATAAAATTTCCCAAAAGCTTAGAATATAACACCATTAAACGTCCACAAAGATTTACTCTTTCCATCTGACTTCATGCGTAGCTCCTATTATTCAAGCTCCTTGTCCTGTTTTCATTTTCTACCACTATCTGTGAAAAAGGCCCTTATTTAAGTTATAGCAGCCGGCCTGGGTGTCCCCACGGTCACATCCTGGTCACACTATCCAGAGACAGAAGAGTTTCCCAACCCAGCACTGGGGTCTCGTGACACCTATTTTCAGGGCCCATGTCTCCACAGAAGGAACTCGTCTTTGGGAAGCCACTTGAAGAAACAAAAGCTCCATCTCACAATGGCTATTTTACATGGGTTTGAGGATGTCAAAATACTCCATGTATCTGTGCAGTAAGTCTTCTCCTAAATAAGTTGTCTTCTCCTCGTGAATGTTTCTAATGCTACGTCCCTACATAACACCTTACTGCTTTCAAGTTTTTGGTTTTTTTTTCAAAGGGGGGGGTCAGGGTTGGGAAAGCAGAAGTTCAAGAACGATTTTAAGTTCAGATATTGAAGTTAAAAGCTTCAGACAAGATGGAATTAAATAAAGGTATAAAATACAACATAAACGTATTCCCCTCATTAAATTCCCAAAACCAGTTCAACAAGTGGGCTAATGGCATCTCCAGGCAGGATGTGATTGAGCAGATTTAGAAAATATATCTTTAAATTGCCATTTAAGTTCTCTGCTTGGTTAAAGGAATATGAGTCACTTGAAATATAATGTTTGTAAAGTGTCCTTGATCATTTTTATGATTTTACCATCACGTGTTGCTAATTTCCAAACATTACATTCTCCCTTAATATGGTGCAAAAGACCTAACGGAAAGTAACAGACTCCCCAAAGGCAGCACTAGAACTGACTATGCAGAAAGTATGAGGAGACCAAATCAGAAGAATTCAACAAACGGGGAATCCCAGTTGCTTTCCTTTAAATGGCCTCATCTTTTGTTTGCCCACAGCAATGGAAAACCGTATTCTACCCTGATATACGCGTTCCAGACCCTTACATGGCTTGATTCCCATAAGGATATTTACAGTAGATGCTGTGCCCCATAGCTTCACATGGTGTCCCTTCACACCACCTTTTGTTGGTTTAGTGAAAAGTAGCACGGTAGAGCGGGTGCACAGAAAAACTTGAACCTGGTACTAGAGTAGCCAACTAGTCACTTTTTATCCCTAGGTAATAAGACAGCGCATCATTAACTAGCAATTAATAATGACGAAAGCAAAGTCTGTTGGAAAACATGTGGGGGTCCTTCAGAGGCGGGTGGAAACATGGAGCTGAGTCACTGAGAAGTCAACACGATTTCCCCTTGTAATCATGAGAATTCAATAGTCATTTGGGGGAACGTAATGTCATCATTTGTCATTAAAACTACAGGATGTGCATTCAACACGCAACACGTGATGATGTTTCCCCATCGGCTTCTTTTTCTTTTGGATCCCCTAACTCTCTCCCCCTCTCATCCAATCTCTTCTGCAAGGACCCCTCTGAATCCATACATTTCTGCATAATGCAGAGCTCAGGAGCAGGGCTACAGCAATGGAAATAGGCTTTTATAACAGACTTTATCTTGGTAGATGTCAGCATCTATTCTTTATCCTCACCTGTTATACTTACCATGGATGGATACCTGGGACTAATCGGACATTATACTGTTTACTAGATCAGATTGATTACTGCCCATCCTTTATTAAAAGTAATCCACAAAGGTTTCTACTAAATCTCTGGCAAAATATTGCCTTTTAGTTATTTGCTTTCAAAGAATGTCTGTCTCTTCTTGCCCTTCTTTTTCACTATTTAATTTTTAAATAGTTTCTTTTTCATGTGATTAAAAAAACATAATAAATATGACATCAAACAAATAATTCAAAGCTAGCCAAGAAGCTGTAATACAGCTCCACGTCTCTATTAGAAAGGAATGTATATTTGCTTTTAATAAAGAAAGGCAAGCCAATCCATTACGAACTGAGACCATATCTAAGCCTCTGCTTTCTTCTCTTTTCCCTCGACTCCATTTGAACAATTAGAGTGGTTTATGCTTGTGTGTATGCCAGTGGATATTAAATATGCAAACTGATAAAAAATAAAACTACCACCATTACCATGTTCAAATCCTCCATTCATTTGCAAATCAATTTATCTGCCTACAGCTCCGTCCCAGTCTTTAAATAACCCTCCTCAGCAGACTGCTCCACCTCCAGCCAAATAACCCACAGCAAACCCACTTCGTTGAGGATGCTGGAGTATCAACAGCTAGGATATCATCTTCTCGCCCTACCGTAGAGAGAGAGGTAAAGATAATCAGAGCAGTATCAGGACGACAGCTCTTCTCCTCGCTTCGACACAACTTAGTGCCTTAAGGAGCCTGAACACTCTCCTGATGGCTTTCGGTGCTACTTCAGTTAATCACAAAACAGAGGTGTTCCGCCAATTCCCGCTTCCCAGCACACTTACTGTGATTACCCTCAGCCTCATTTTTCTTCCCACAGCCTGTGTATGATTCACGTGAAACACACAGAGTAAAAACAGGGTCTCTTCGTATGTATCTCAGGACCCCCTCATCGTTTACTGCAAAACTGCTTTGGCAACATCGCTGCAGTCTGGGGAGCCGTAGTCTGAGAAAACCCCCTGTCATTTATCAAAAGTAACTAAGAAGTAGTCTTCTTTAACCCTGCAGTGTGCAGCAGGGAATGAAAAGGGGGGGGGAAGAGGATAGGGTGGGAAGGAAAGAAAAAAGAAAACCCACCCAAGCAGTATTTCCAAAAATGGCTACTTCGCTTTTGGCTCCCAATCTGCAAATCTAATTTCCAAGACGCAGAAGTGGGCTGCGTGTTACAGCTGTTGAGCCCACACAAGTCTCAGTGCAGTCAATGGGAATCAGTATCTTTGAAAATCAAGGCCTTGAATAATGGGCTCTATTTTTAAATGTTCATTTCTATCCTACATGGGTTTTTTCATTTGTCAGGTGCCTGTAATAAAGTACACGCAATTTCATAAGTATCCTTCGCTTCAATTTAGCCAGGAAAAAATAATAATAATTTTTTTAAAAAAGTAGGATAAAAGGTCCCAAAGCACCCAGTGTTGCTCTTTCATCAATAACAATAGTCTGTAGATGCATCAAAAATGCTGCTACTGTAAAAAACAAACAAACCAAAAAACAACCTGGGTCTTAAGGGAGCAGGAAAAAGTTATTTTGAGCATTGCCACATAAACATGGTTTCAGATATGAATTGTCTCCGAAATTATCCGTACAGCCCGGTCCCATCAAGGCTCTGGATAAATGCAAATATTGCCACAGTGGAAGGCAGTACTGGAAAAAATATTTCCTAAAACAATTTCTTACACTTATGCTGGGAAAGAAAACCAAACAAACCAACAAAAACCCCTGCTTCATTTCAAATTCTCAGAACATCTAAACGTGCTAAGAACATTCACTTGGATATTTATAGCTTCTATAAGATATATTTCCATTTTCTACTAGGGGATTTTTAATGCCATAGTTGGTAGGTCTAAAAGAAACTGGCCTTCCAGAAAGCAAACCCAGCGTCAAACTAAAATGATATTCCTTTAAAAGGTCAGCAAATTTACAGAAGAAAACAGCTTGTCCAGATTGTGTCACCTGCAGCACCAAGAACGCAACACTTTAATCAAGCTCTGGTTTGTTTTATTTAAACAATTATTTTCATGTAATTGCTGTAGAACCATATGCATCCTTAAAATGATCTGAGATAACATCCTTTCTCCCGATTCCAAGGTAACTTTCGGGCTTTAATTATAAGTCAATTAATATTAAGTAATTTGACTGATTAATTTTAATTAAACCTGCTGAAAATTGATTTTCCTTCAGCAAGTAAAGACGAGGCTCTAGAGCGATCGTCGGGAAAAGAGGGAAGAGGGGGGAAAAGAGGGAAGAGGGGGGGAAAGTGGAGGTGGGGGGAGAAGAAAG
>VZRU01006490.1:65053-83908 GCA_013398155.1 Pedionomus torquatus | reverse complement strand
TGAGGACAGGCTGAGGGAGCTGGGGCTGTTCAGCCTGGAGAAGAGAAGGCTCCGGGGAGACCTTGGAGCAGCCTTCCAGGATCTGAAGGGAGCTCCAGGAGAGCAGGAGAGGGACTCTTTGTCAGGGAGGGGAGTGATAGGACAAGGGGTAATGGTTTTAAACTGGAAGAGGGGAGATTTAGATTGGATATTAGGAAAAAATTCTTTGCTGTGAGGGTGGTGAGGCACTGGAAGAGGTTGCCCAGAGAAGCTGTGGCTGCCCCATCCCTGGAGGGGTTCAAGGCCAGGCTGGATGGGGCTTGGAGCAACCTGGTCTGGTGGGAGGTGTCCCTGCCCATGGCAGGGGGGTTGGAACACGATGATCTTCAAGGTCCTTTCCAACTCTAACAATTCTATGATTCTATGATTCATTGGGTTTAACCTTGCCAAGAGGAGCCACTTGAAGAGGTGGTCCCTCCTCCAAGAATAGCCATTAAAGCTCCTTGCAAAGATACAGGGACTGAGAGTCCCTCAGTCACATCAAACACTCATCACTGCTTGCTTATCATTTGCTTCCTTTAATATTGTTCTTTTATATTAAAACAAGCCTATTTAAATACACGATGCTTTGCTTATATGAGAAAAAAAAAAAAAAACCCAACCTATGTCTCAGAAATGGCCAGGCTTTCACATATCAGGAGTCAAGAAAATAAGATACACATCATCTAAGGGTTTCAGCTTTTAACTTCATTCTCTCTCCTCCAAAAAACATCCCCAAGGCCTGGACACGTGTCCCAAGTGTCCTTCCTGCTGCCTCCTCTGCAACGCCCGGCTTCAGCGGCCGGGGTCAACGCTTCTCTTCCTCCCGGGGCCGTGATGGGAATTGTACATGTTGTCATCTGGGAGGATTTGTATGCTGACATCATACAGGCTTGTCCTCGGCAACGTTAGCTTTTTATCATTAGCACCTTGTACCGGAATATTTAATTGCCTACGTTGTACCTCTGCNGTCTCCTTGGAGCCTTCTCTTCTCCAGGCTTCATGTTTTCATGTGCTGGAGCACATGAAGATTTTAACTCCACCTCACAGCAGTGATACGTGA
Source organism: Pedionomus torquatus (assembly GCA_013398155.1). Taxonomy (NCBI): domain Eukaryota; kingdom Metazoa; phylum Chordata; class Aves; order Charadriiformes; family Pedionomidae; genus Pedionomus; species Pedionomus torquatus. Next base: position 82,827 of record VZRU01006490.1, on the reverse strand, counting down.
TACGAGTTCATACACAGCATTTCTTCTGCTCTGCCCTGTTCACAAGGTGAGGATTCCTTTCCCCGAATTTTCCTTCATAACTTTATGCAGGTCTAGGAAGGGAGAGAGGGTTGGGAGAACAAAGTACGAGACTAATCTCTTTAAACCGAGATTCGATAGTAATAGCTGTGCCTGAACATCAACATGGTAATAACACTGCCTGAGGACTGATACTACTGTATTACTGCGATAGTTTCTGACGCTGATTCAGTCTACATCCAGTGTGCCCTTGCTTTAGAGACCTAAATGGCCCATACACACATTTATTTAGACATACGTACACCCATACACACACACACACGTATATATATATACACACATAAAGAGCGCTTGGACTCTTTTGAGAGAAGAGAGAGAAGAGCATGTAGGTAATTAGAACTTTGCTAAATATTTTTTAATATGCTACGTGCCAAGACACTACGCTGTCATTAAAATCTAAAGATGGTAAAACTGGCAAAACTGCTTTAAAGAATGGTGTTAATATTTATTTCCACTGGTTCTTGACAGGAATAGTCTTACCTGCATTCATGGAAAAGAAAAAAAAGAGGGATAAATTTCCCTTCTAAGTCCAGAATCCTGCAATATTCTAAAATTTAGATCTGCTCCATTTTCTCCCTTTAAAGAACACCAAGCCCTGAGTACCTAACTTCTGGAAAGAGCTAAACATACAATCAAAAGCTAAAAAGAAGAAAGAAGCTACCAACTAGCAATCCAAGCTAAAATACATACCTGAGGTACAGAAAGTACTCGCCTGAAGCATTGGTGGTAAGAAAGCTTTCATGAGCTATTGAAAGATGTAACTTCAGATAGTGACATATTTTTCTTTCAAGGACAGATTTTATCAGACTGTATTTCTCAAGAAAAAAAAACCAAAAGATTAACCTTTCTAATAGGTAGAAAAGGTATAATTGTTTACATATATAGAATTCTAAATAGTCATTAATTGGCTTGTCTCAAGACAGCTCATCAACTTGTTTCTTGCATGTAACTTCATTACATGTTTTCTTGGTGTCCTGGTTTGAGGACAAAAGTTTTCATTTCGTGAAACTTATTTAAGATTACTCACCTCTTTCCATTTATATTCTCCAGATTGCCCCCAACTGCCAAATCTTTAATGAAATTATAATGCCTGTCTATAAGCTGCTTTAGTTAGCCAAAACTGCTTAGTTATTGCCATTCATTCAGCCTGGAAAAGAGAAGGCTCTGGGGAGACCTTAGAGCAGCCTTCCAGGATCTGAAGGGAGCTCTAGGAGAGCAGGAGAGAGACTCTTGGTCAGGGAGGGGAGTGATAGGACAAGGGGTAATGGTTTTAAACTGGAAGAGGGGAGATTTAGATTGGATATTAGGAAAAAATTCTTTGCTGTGAGGGTGGTGAGGCACTGGAAGAGGTTGCCCAGAGAAGCTGTGGCTGCCCCATCCCTGGAGGGGTTCAAGGCCAGGCTGGATGGGGCTTGGAGCAACCTGGTCTGGTGGGAGGTGTCCCTGCCCATGGCAGGGGGGTTGGAACACGATGATCTTCAAGGTCCTTTCCAACTCTAACAATTCTATGATTCTATGATTCATTGGGTTTAACCTTGCCAAGAGGAGCCACTTGAAGAGGTGGTCCCTCCTCCAAGAATAGCCATTAAAGCTCCTTGCAAAGATACAGGGACTGAGAGTCCCTCAGTCACATCAAACACTCATCACTGCTTGCTTATCATTTGCTTCCTTTAATATTGTTCTTTTATATTAAAACAAGCCTATTTAAATACACGATGCTTTGCTTATATGAGAAAAAAAAAAAAAAACCCAACCTATGTCTCAGAAATGGCCAGGCTTTCACATATCAGGAGTCAAGAAAATAAGATACACATCATCTAAGGGTTTCAGCTTTTAACTTCATTCTCTCTCCTCCAAAAAACATCCCCAAGGCCTGGACACGTGTCCCAAGTGTCCTTCCTGCTGCCTCCTCTGCAACGCCCGGCTTCAGCGGCCGGGGTCAACGCTTCTCTTCCTCCCGGGGCCGTGATGGGAATCGTACATGTTGTCATCTGGGAGGATTTGTATGCTGACATCATACAGGCTTGTCCTCGGCAACGTTAGCTTTTTATCATTAGCACCTTGTACCGGAATATTTAATTGCCTACGTTGTACCTCTGCACTGTAGATTTATTTTGCATTTTCATTTAATTAACAGCCATGACCAATGGCCTGAGAGATGGCAAAGCGTTCTGTGAAGTAGAAGCCTACTGGATTAAATGCTCTGCTGGAAGGTTTTGAACCCCCATTCAGCTTCTCAAGGGCCATTTTCTTTCAAGTCCNAGACCTAAATGGCCCATACACACGTTTATTTAGACATACGTACACCCATACACACACACACACGTATATATATATACACACATAAAGAGCGCTTGGACTCTTTTGAGAGAAGAGAGAGAAGAGCATGTAGGTAATTAGAACTTTGCTAAATATTTTTTAATATGCTACGTGCCAAGACACTACGCTGTCATTAAAATCTAAAGATGGTAAAACTGGCAAAACTGCTTTAAAGAATGGTGTTAATATTTATTTCCACTGGTTCTTGACAGGAATAGTCTTACCTGCATTCATGGAAAAGAAAAAAAAGAGGGATAAATTTCCCTTCTAAGTCCAGAATCCTGCAATATTCTAAAATTTAGATCTGCTCCATTTTCTCCCTTTAAAGAACACCAAGCCCTGAGCACCTAACTTCTGGAAAGAGCTAAACATACAATCAAAAGCTAAAAAGAAGAAAGAAGCTACCAACTAGCAATCCAAGCTAAAATACATACCTGAGGTACAGAAAGTACTCACCTGAAGCATTGGTGGTAAGAAAGCTTTCATGAGCTATTGAAAGATGTAACTTCAGATAGTGACATATTTTTCTTTCAAGGACAGATTTTATCAGACTGTATTTCTCAAGAAAAAAAAACCAAAAGATTAACCTTTCTAATAGGTAGAAAAGGTATAATTGTTTACATATATAGAATTCTAAATAGTCATTAATTGGCTTGTCTCAAGACAGCTCATCAACTTGTTTCTTGCATGTAACTTCATTACATGTTTTCTTGGTGTCCTGGTTTGAGGACAAAAGTTTTCATTTCGTGAAACTTATTTAAGATTACTCACCTCTTTCCATTTATATTCTCCAGATTGCCCCCAACTGCCAAATCTTTAATGAAATTATAATGCCTGTCTATAAGCTGCTTTAGTTAGCCAAAACTGCTTAGTTATTGCCATTCATTCAGCCTGGAAAAGAGAAGGCTCTGGGGAGACCTTAGAGCAGCCTTCCAGGATCTGAAGGGAGCTCTAGGAGAGCAGGAGAGAGACTCTTGGTCAGGGAGGGGAGTGATAGGACAAGGGGTAATGGTTTTAAACTGGAAGAGGGGAGATTTAGATTGGATATTAGGAAAAAATTCTTTGCTGTGAGGGTGGTGAGGCACTGGAAGAGGTTGCCCAGAGAAGCTGTGGCTGCCCCATCCCTGGAGGGGTTCAAGGCCAGGCTGGATGGGGCTTGGAGCAACCTGGTCTGGTGGGAGGTGTCCCTGCCCATGGCAGGGGGGTTGGAACACGATGATCTTCAAGGTCCTTTCCAACTCTAACAATTCTATGATTCTATGATTCATTGGGTTTAACCTTGCCAAGAGGAGCCACTTGAAGAGGTGGTCCCTCCTCCAAGAATAGCCATTAAAGCTCCTTGCAAAGATACAGGGACTGAGAGTCCCTCAGTCACATCAAACACTCATCACTGCTTGCTTATCATTTGCTTCCTTTAATATTGTTCTTTTATATTAAAACAAGCCTATTTAAATACACGATGCTTTGCTTATATGAGAAAAAAAAAAAAAAACCCAACCTATGTCTCAGAAATGGCCAGGCTTTCACATATCAGGAGTCAAGAAAATAAGATACACATCATCTAAGGGTTTCAGCTTTTAACTGCATTCTCTCTCCTCCAAAAAACATCCCCAAGGCCTGGACACGTGTCCCAAGTGTCCTTCCTGCTGCCTCCTCTGCAAGGCCCGGCTACAGCGGCCGGGGTCAGCGCTTCTCTTCCTCCCGGGGCCGTGATGGGAATTGTACATGTTGTCATCTGGGAGGATTTGTATGCTGACATCATACAGGCTTGTCCTCGGCAACGTTAGCTTTTTATCATTAGCACCTTGTACCGGAATATTTAATTGCCTACGTTGTACCTCTGCACTGTAGATTTATTTTGCATTTTCATTTAATTAACAGCCATGACCAATGGCCTGAGAGATGGCAAAGCGTTCTGTGAAGTAGAAGCCTACTGGATTAAATGCTCTGCTGGAAGGTTTTGAACCCCCATTCAGCTTCTCAAGGGCCATTTTCTTTCAAGTCCTCTATTTCCACAACACGTGGGAAAAGGAAGCGAACAAGACCCCAGGGTGACACAAAACCTGCTCCTACAAACTCACCCATCTCTAACTGTTGCCCCGTGTCGGCTCGATGCTCAGATGAGCCTGGTCCACCTGGGTTACTCTGGAATTCAGAATTTCAGGTTCTTTCGGGTGCTGTTAAAGGACTTGTATTGATAAAAAAAAAAAAAAAAAGAAAAAAGAAAAAAATCTATTGCCAGTGTTCTTACTGGAACCTACTCAGTAGATTACAGCACATTACAACACTGCACTTGCCAGGGAACTCTGAATTAATTATAAAATCCATTTCCTTGTTTACGTGGCTGTGAATACATTTAGTCCAGAAGAGTTTTATGACTTCGTTCCTTCCCAAAACTCAAGTTCTTCTTTCAAGTCAGATCTTACCAGTACCTTGGTTTGCACTGACCAAGTCAAGGGGGGAGGAAGCCTTTTTTTTTTTTTTTTCTAATTATGAAAAAAAAAAATATACAGAGAGCTTTCTGTTTACACAGTGTGAAAACCGATCTATTTCTACGCTTTTATTTTCTTAATTAGTTTAAACCTATAGTTGAAAAGAGTATGTACTGTACACTACTTCTGACCTACTGAATTTTAAAGCACACAGGGACATTCCCTGCAGGAGCTGGTGTCCTAAGTCAATATTACACACGGTTTTTATTCTTTTAGACCTGGTGAGCACATGACAGAGAACTACGGGCCGGCTTCATCTCTGATGTAGTGAAATGGAAGTCAGAGGAACCTCGTCAGAGAACTTTGTCCCCCAACACCCAACCTCAGCAGAAAAAATGAACACGTAGCCTGGGTTGTTAGCGTTTGCAAGTAAAAATAGTTTTCCACACGCGTTTAACTGAGGAATACCCGCCTGCTTTTTCAGCAGCCAGTTTCCCTACGCAAGCAAAGCTTCAACTTCGGCGAATTAAGACTTGCTGAAACCTCGACACTCTCTCCCCTCAGTACTGAGAAAGCAATTTAGGCCCTTATTTAAATCAGCCAGTAATAAGATGATTGTGAAATACATCATGATTTTACTACCAGCTTCTCTTGGCGTCTGCTTGCCTCCAGTTACGACTGCACTGATAACTTGGTGACCGATATAATTAGCCTGGCTGTCATCATGGCTACTGGCCAAAGGAGCCAAAGACGCTCTTTAGAACTTCTTTTCCGATGCACCAAATAACACGACCCACTAATTAAAACTCACACAGTCCCAGTTAATTCCCGACAACTGGAAAAGACACAGTTTGAAAACACTCTTAAAAAGCACTAAGTCACTTCCAACCTGGCTTTGTGTGTTTGAAAGAGGGTGGAGTGGGTTTGGGTACTGGGCTGGGAGTCAGGGGCAGGCTGGAGACCCTGAGAAAACTATTGTATCGTTGCTATTTTTAAACTCATTCTAATGTATTTTGATTTTTCCATCACCGGGGCAGAGGCAATCTCCCCGTAGCGAGGAGGAGGAAGGAGATGAGGGGTCCCCGAGGCGGGGAGAGGGAGGTGAAGAGGCAGAGCGGGGCGTCGGGAGCAGCCTGGCTCGGGCGCTGCTGCCTTTGCCAGCCCCAGCTGCTTGGCAGCGAGAGGCGCAGGCGGTTGCAGGTGCAGCAGCGGCTCCGTGATGCTACGGGGCATTAAAAAGACCTCTGAAAGAGAGGGGAGAGCTGCGCGGGAAGGACAGACCGTTTCTGTGGAGGCGTTTATGAAATTCTGCTGTAATAAGCCTTAGGAGGAGACGAACCAACAGAAAAACACGCCACAAAAAGAAACACTCCTGCATCCTGCAGGCATTCGTCTGCCTCAATAGCGATGGCAAATGCAAGAGATAGCACCGATATAAAAATACCACTGTACAAACAGTAATACGTTCACCTGCTTATCTGAGGAAGTTTTAAAGCTGGTGATGTCCAGAAATTTGGTTCAGTACGCCTTGACAAACGACACAAAACTGACACGTACAGGCAAAGCAAAGGGTGCAGAAACTGCCGAGCATTTCCAAAGCAGGGGCTCCAAAAGAGGTCCCAAACTGAGACCTGAACAAATATCGTCTTTAACAGGTGACGGTGAGGGGGCATTTGAAAATACAGTGGCTTTTAAAGAAGTAAACTGAAGGCAGACCAAATCACTTCTGTTTTTTAAAATCTCACTATAGTATTAAATAATGTCTCATTATAGAATATAAATAATGCAGCAAGGCATTATTTATAGCCCATTAATATTATTCCTGTAAAATCTAGTTATTCCAGCGATTGAATAGAGGAGTTGCAACAAGGAAATTTTTCATTCTAGCTGTGTAATGGGTGCATGTGAGACTGGCTGCACATAGACACGTGGTAGTACATCTGCAGTAGCTGCCTCCCATGTCCCACCAGAAAAGCAGACACAAGCAGCATCTCTGTTCAACGCAAGAATATCTGCAGGTACCTCTGTCTGCTGCAACAGGAAAAATACAACCTCAGGAAGCCTTAACTGGCATCCTACAGGCAGACAAGGGAGAAAAAGGAAAAAAAAAAGAAAAGAAATAAAAATGGCCAAAGAGGAAATGCAGCATCCTAGAAGCCTATTCTTTCACTGATGTCATAACCCAGGAAAATATACTATCCCTTACATGCTCTGGTCATGTTATGGTACGATCTCTACACGGACTTTGAAATCTCAGTTGTTCTTTATACAAGATCTGCTAGAACCATCCTCAAAGTTAAATCTTTCCAAATACTTTGTAATACCTGTCTGTGGCTCAACTGAATCCCACACCCATAAAGACATGACTTTTTAAAAAAAGAATTTTAATATTGAAATTTCTAGTAGGTCTCGGTTGCAGAAGACTATTTTTTTTTCCCCCAACATCTGGCATTTGCAGAACTTAATGAACAACATCTCTAGCATTCCGAATAAACACAACTCAGCTTAATCTCTTTCTGTGGGGCAAACTTTGGCATTCCCTTGCAGCAGAAAGTGAACAAAGTGGTCCTCGACGAACAGTTTGTACAGCAAGGTGAAAGAATTTGTTAGTGTTCTGTTTCTTAGACCTTTCACTTTCCTTCCTAACCCAGACAAATAGGTCACCCAAATATCCTATTACTTTTTAAATTAGTGCTATACATTGGGGCTTTTGGGTTTGGGTTTCTCTGTTGGGTTTGGGGGTGGGGTGTTTGGGTGTTTTTTTTTTGTTTGTTTGTTTTGTTTTTTTTTGTTGTTGTTCTCTGGCAAATAATATTATTTCAGACTGAGAAAATTATTCCTATAGTTGAGTGGAAAAAAAAACCCTGTCAAATCCACCTGTGGTCTGTACATCAGCCAGTAGAGGGGGCAAGCAGTGTGGCTGCATTCCCTATGTGCCTGAGCTGGCCACTGCCGCTGCGTCAGCTCGTTTCTAGAAACAGCCAAATATAATAAGGCCTCTAATATCACGTTACGGGTGCAGTTCAGTACTAAATAAGATATCTAAATTGCATGGTATCTGTTTTTCTCGGCTTCTCCATTGCTTCATTCACAACTGTCCTCGGTGTTTATGATGACGGTGTGGCACACACATCATTCGGAGCCTGCAAGAAAGGCTAGCAACCTCACATACGTTAAGATTGCAAAGGTAAGAGACGTCTGTAAGATATTTTCATAATCACAGGATGAAAAAAGGGTGCATTTCCAACAAATAAAAAACTTTGTTTCTATTATATCTTCAGACCTTCACTCAGACATCAATAGAAAAGTTTATTTCTATTTTATCTTCAAGCCTTTACTCAGGTTTCAAACAAACTTCCACTGCAATAAACCAAAACTATTTCCCCGACCCTGGGAATGTTAGCTTTGCAAGGTGACATCAATTAGAGAGGGGCTAGGAGGCATGTTTTTTGGCAAAGGGGATGTTTCAGCAGCCCTTTCTTATAGGGGAGTTACCTCCAGGTGGTATTTGCCTCCTTCCGCAACCAGCTGTGGGTTAGTCAGGGTCCTGGGTGATGGGACTCTGATGGGCAGTGCTGCTCAGACCTCAGCTTTACAGCACTTAACAGCCTCTTCTTTTGTAAATATTTTGCAGTAAGGCTGTCACAGATGTGAATAAGACTATTTATGTAAAATATACAAATACACCTGCTACACTCCAGCCTTTCAAATCTGTAATTCCACTTGCTGTTCCTTGTCTACCCAACCGTCTTGGTGTCTCTGGAGGCCAGAAGGAAACACTGGGGTTTAGATGGGGTGTAGGCTGTGAGAACCTAAGCCCGGTGTTTCCATCAGCCTACAGCTCTGTTAGACTGAGTTCAGCACCTCCAGCATAAACGAAAACACAAAGTTGTTCTTGACAATGCTGAATCATAGAGTTGAGCAATTATCAAAGAACGAGCACAAGGTGTAACGATCACAAGACGGAGAGCATGAAATGTTATGTGACAGGTGAAAATGAACACATTTACACAAAATAGAGCTAAAATGTTAGTCTAAAATGAAGGATACATTTTTTCTTTTTGAGGAAGAAGTTGTTGATCTGAAGACCGAAACAATACCCTCATTAGCATGTACTAAATAAATGACAACCTCTTTCAGCGTTATCTCAAGTTTGGTTGTAGGTTCTCTTTAAAAGACTTAGACAAGATAAAGTGCTTTGCATTAGCATATGTGTCTAACAAGATGACATCTCAGAGTGGTTTGGTAAAATATGATGGTAAATTTCACAGGTCGATCATCTCAGCCTCACATGAGTAAAATCAGTGCTGTTCACTGCCTTCCTACAGAGCTATCCGCGATGGCAACAACGAGCAACATCCCAAATGAAATGTCTCCAATCTCAGTGCAGTCCCTGCAGCCATCTACTTCATCAAAGTATGAAGCGAGCTGAGGAGAGCTCATGTTCAATGATGCTCTGAGGGAAAATGACTGTCTGGTATCAGCACTGGAAGTAGGATGTGCCTGACTGATGATTTAGGATTGTTTTTTTTGAAGATACAGGGTAAATTGAGTAATTTGAACCAATCATGGAATATAACATGCAACACAACATTCTCCTACCCTGCAGTCTCCCTTCTGGGAAATCTGGAGTGGTGGTGAGCACATTTATCAAGAAAATAATGACCCCAGACAGACTCCTTGAAGCCTAAGGTTGTTAGGTTGTTTTTTTTATAAGAGGGATCTGGGGAACTAATTAGGAGGAAATAGCTCCTCAATGTCGTGAGTGAACTTCCACTGAGAAAATAAACAATTTACTGACTCATGCAACTAACAGACATCCAAAGATACTTGTCTTTATGACATGAGTTTTTGCAAGTAGGGAACATACAACGGCATGTCGGATAACGAAAAAAAATGGTCTATATTCAAGGATCCTCACTTGTCATGATTATTCCAATTTTTTTATGTTTGAACTGGGGAAACTAATTCAGATATATCAAAAAGATATATACTACTGTACCTTATTCAAAAATTAAGGTAAAAAGGTGAAGTTAGTTAAAGGCTATAAAAATAGGTAGGAAGTAATTTCCTTAATATGTTATCTACAACTGCTTGAAAGGAGGTTGTAGAGAGATGCATGTTGGTGTCTTCTCCCAAATCACAGGAGATGGGACAAGAGGAAATTGGCCTCAGGTTGTGCCAGGGGAGGTTTAGGTTGGATATTAGGAAAAAGTTTACACTGAAAGGGTTATTAAGCCTTGGAATGAGCTGCCCAGGGAAGGGGTTGAGGCACCATCCCTGGAGGGATTTAAAAGATGGGTTGACAGTGTTTAGTGACATGGTTTAGTGATGGTTTTTATCAGTTAGGTTGATGGTTGGACTAGAGGATCTTAAAAGGTCCCTTCCAAACTAGACAATTCTATGATCCATTCTTTGGAGAACAGGAGGTGCAGGAGTTTTGGGTGTGGACATTTGCTGGCTGCCAGACAACAAACACTCTAGAACCAGCTTTGAAAACTTCTGGTTTTGCAAATACTGAATCTTTTGGACATTCCTCCCAAACCAGAAGGCCAAGTATTTTGATCAACAAAAGGAATCAAGTCATGAGAATAGAAAACAGTGGCAGTGCATGCATTCTGGAGGTATAGACACCCAGGAGTGATGCAGAGTATCAGCGAGAGGGTTGACGAGAAGTAAGGGCAGCACGTTAATATTTAGACTGAGCCCCAGCAGAAATGTCCTGTCAGTGTGACATGTGGAATTATTTTAAGGAAAATAACTAGGGCTCATTACTAGCAATTTTAAGCACTTCAGATCGGTATCTATACCAAACATTCTTATCAGCCCTTTCATTTTATAACAAACACAAGGAGAAGGGAGAAAAGAGAGTGCATGACCAATGACCTATCTGAAATAGGTTTGTGTAGTGAGAAGATGAAACAGAACGCTTGGTCTGGGATGGAATAAGAGAGCAAGATCCATATTGAATTTTATTGAAATCCCAGCACCCTGAAGGCATCCTGATCGTGTTTTTATGACTCCTCCTGGGACCTTACACAGGAACAGCTCAGAAACACCCTGAATGTTTGGAAGCAGCCTTAAGAAAGTTCTGTTGAACACAACATAGCTTCTGTGGTGGGATGCAAAGCTCAGTCACTTGTTTGCTTTATTATATACAGTTAGAAATCCTGTTTTCATAGGATTCTGAGGATATTTTTTATGGTCAATGAAGAAAAAGAGAGAAAAAGGTTTTGAGACGGTACTGAAGACTGAACACATGGGTGCTGTATTAGGCAATGCACACATTCACTCGCACACAGTATCCCTTCTTAATGGTTCAGCTCCAAACACGCTCTCTTTAAAAGGGCTTGTCAAGACAGATTGTCTTCCAGGCAAAAAAAGGCAATTCCTTAATATAATTTGATCATCAGCATTTCCCAGAGAAATGTATTAAATTCCAGCTGCTCAGTTCCCCTCCATTCCACCTACACGGTCTTCCTTTCTATTTCTCCTGCTGATGGCCCATCACATCCTCCCTGCCTACATCGGTACTGGTTAGGCTGCTGGAAGTTGTGGGCAGGACCTATTCTGCAGTTTGAATTTTACCATTTCTGGAGCTTGTAAAATAAACATCCAAAGAGTTTCATACTGGGCATTTCTATCCCTGACACTTTGCCAATTGCTCTTGCTGCTTTTGTCTAATTGTGGCTAAAACCCAACACGAACATCTTTATGGAACCCCAGACCCCCAGTCTACACAGTGATGACTCACAATTTAAAGCCCATATTACAACTTCTGCAGCTGGTACTTCACATATTTATTTAAGAAAACACTGTGTAACTCAAATACACGTCAATATGGATTTGCTTATTAACAACACTCCTCCTGTAGCTTCTGTTAAAGCACCTTAGGGAATAAAATACTTAAATTTAAGCATTTGGGAAGGACGGATTCTTAGTTGTGTTGTCTGAACTTCCTGAAAACAAAACACTCATTTGATGCGTAGTGGTCAACTGACTAAATAAATAAGGTCAATGCAAGAAGTTCAACTGTTCTATCAGTGGAGTACCTGATCGAGGTGTTATCCTCACTTTTCCTTCACCATTTACCCAAAAGCTGCAATTATCATGTGCATAAATTAAAAAAATAGCGCGGTGGTTACCTCCTCCTTAGTTATGGTTTGGCCATACTTCCACAAGCTGGAAAATGAGAGAGCTTGTGATAATTAGTGATTAAACACAAACGTGGCTAAAAGTTCACACATTTTTTTCTGGATGGTAACAAATACATTTTAGGAAAAAAAAAAACAAAACAAAACAAAAAAAACCAGAATTTTTTAACACTTTAAAAGAACAAAATTATTACATAGAACATTGGACACAAAAAGAAAAAAAAATGGTCTTATACACATATTTTAGCTTACATTACCTGCCTTAACAGACAGTCTCATCATCTGGAAAGGCTTCTATCGTATAGCTCAGTACAAGTTATTGCTGCAATTTAACTTAGGCACAGTGTTCAGCATACAATGCCTTGATAAATTAAGATAAAGATGTGAAATGGGGCAAAAAAAATGCTAAGATTATTTGTCTGATATTCTCTGTGCATTTGGGCCCTACAAAAAAATTGTGGGTGAAAATTATTAGAGAAGAGATCACCAAAATGTTGTTCATCACATCAGTGTTAGCATAAATTGTATCTGAATTATAAAAGAATTTTGTTGGAAGGAATATTTAAAGAGTTCATTCTGACTAGATGAACATTCAAATATATCATTCAAAAAAAAGATTTATATATTTTAAGGTTTAGATCATTGTATATTGGTGAAACATGATTGGCTACAACTTCCAATTTCATCCCCCTTTTTGGGCAGTTCTCAAAAAAAGGCATCCAAAAGAGCAATCATTTATCTTTGGTTTAAGTACAATTTGATGCCTACTTAATATACATAAAAAATAATTCAAGGCAGCCCAAAATGTGCATTTGACAGGTTTCCAAAAGGCACCAGTGCATATTAATAATTTTGCCTTTACAAGCATAAATTCACCAGTGGCTCTCATTCTAGAAGACCTGAAAAAGTCTTTGCAATAATATCTTTTATAAAGAACACTCATTCATTCAGTATTTTAGTTGCATATTCTTCATGCATTATTTCCTGCAATGCTTATGGGATCATGTTATTCAGAGATTCTGTTACTATTTACCCATACTACACCCTTACTACTTGGAATACCAAGAAAATGCTGATTTGCAGGTTGTTTTTTTTCCACAGAGCAGGTTGTAATGATTATAACAGTCTACGGAAAGTCTCTATAAAATATGACTGACATAACTATGCCCTAGAGAGCAATGGTTAAATAATAATATACATACATAATGTCATTATTATATTGATTTATACAGATGTGGTATTACTACCACATGACTGTACATGAAAGAAAAAAGTGACAGCTGTTAATAGAAGGCAAAAGTACTCATATAAATTATGCAACCAAGAAAAAAAATTAAACCACTATTAAACAACCTGTAGACATTATTCTCAGTCTCACATCTGCGTTCTGAAACATCCCTGAAGTGCGCATTTTGTAAATAAAAGAACAAACCAGCTCCTAGATCAAACTTTTTGCTATTCCCAGCAAGTTTGGTTTGACTTGACCGGAAAAAAATATTTCTCTAAAGAAAGCCTTCTAAATACAACATTTTTTCCCACCAGAAAAAAATATTTCTCTAAAGAAAGCCTTCTAAATACAACATTTTTTCCCACCAAACCCAGCAGCTTGTTATTCCTTCTTTAGGAAACAGTGGGCCATTAGCAGTGAATAGTGGGTTCAAGAAATGCATTAATTTCACTGTTATTAAAGGAGGATTCCAATTCATCTTGGCCTACACCACAAACTTCTGAAGTTATATAGCTCTACCAGCTGCAAAAAAAACACCAAAGGGAGAACATACTCCTTTACTACAAGTCGGTATACACAGATGTTATGATTGTAATAAAATTCTTGAGGGCATAAAACCCCACATAAAATCAAGTTAAAGGCATTCTGACCAGTCATTACTGCAATCAACATATGTTGCTCAAACTGTTCTTTGACTTAAATAAAATTGAGGCCAGAGGACAGCTGGAGGCTTACAGCTCCTACGGAAAGAAACACATCTACTGAGACAAGATCATCTTTTTTCCCCTGTTAAACATCGAGATCATATTTCCATTGATCAAACCTCTCTCTTTCAGCTCTGTAGTGATGGAAAAACCTGACAGAAAATATACTTTTGCTCAGATTATGTCCCAATGTCTTCACTGATTCCTTAACACATCTACAACAGAGCTCTTTAAAGATGATACGTGGTCAGAAAGGACAGAAAATGAAAATATTATGGGAGCCATAATGGAAGATATAAATCCTTACCCTCCATCAGATTTAATATTTGATTGTCCCAATGATATCATTGTGGAAGGCACACAAGATGGGATGAAGACAGAAGGATAGCAAACTCAAAGGAAGAAGTTAAAAGCAGGATTTTTCCACGCTCCTTTCTTATGGAAAATAGAAAGAAATTGTGTCCCAAATTGCACCTCATTTTCTACTGTGCGTTACTGCGTGCACAAGACACAATTCAATATGCTCTATCAATTTCTTAAATAGACTAAATTCCTTAAATTATGCAATGCACCAAAAATAAGACACCAGCTTCATCTGATTTCATGAAAACCACTAGCCTTAATGCAATAAAATCTAACACTGGTTGAAGCAAACAGATTTTTATCAGCTAAATAATAATAAATAGTATGCTAAAAGCAGCAAAGCCGTTATAGTATTTGGATGCTCTATGTTTATATGTAGGTAGCTGGGAGACCCAAAATATCGAATGGAATATGTTAGCCCAGAAGAAAACCAGGTAAATCCAAGTGAGGAAGGGCAATGAATGCCTGTTCCTGGCAGTGTAATGTTAGGACTGAACTAAGCAAATGCCTAAAAAGCACAGAATTAATCAAGGAGATAACTTCCCATGGGAACAGGAGGGCAGACGCAAAACGGCTGTTACACCTTACGAGAGGAACCTGAAAAATATTGCGCGGTGCCTGAATTCCATAATTCCATACTGAGTTCAGAAGTCGGACATAGTTTCCCTTCTGCCACATTTCCCAACCATCAAGGTCATGCCCACTTGGCAAGCGGCTGCATCAGGTATGTTGGTGGAGCAAAGTCCGCTCACCTGGCCCTGACAAGCCAGGAAGTTAAATCAAGATAGAATAAATTCTCCCTTTCTGCTAGGTCTAAACCCACCTAAGGCGGCAGCATGGACGATGATATCACCACGAAAGGACACCTAAATGCTTCAGGACAGGTTCCACTCAGCACCCCCAGGACTTTAATAGCTAAGTGCCAAAACCAAATTATATTCTCCTTTGAAAGCTGCCGTGTGCCATTGACAGCTGAGATGATTTACAGGAGTCATCAGAAGCTTCAGCCTATGCTCCACAACAGTTCATTTTTATTCAGGAAAACAAAGCAAAATGGGTTGCACATTAGGCTCTCCTGCTGTCTTAAATCATGAAATAATTGTGTTGAAACTGGTCACGACCTTGTGTAGTGCTTCTCTAAATATCTCCAAACTATTCTCCTAAAGTAAACCAAATAAAAACAGCCCATGCTCCCATCTAAAAAGAGCCAAATATTAGTAACAAGCTTTCCTCTCCTGTAGCAGCTCAAACATTACCACTCCCAGCCCCATAACGTCTGCAAATTAAAACATCCAGCAACATTTAAGCGCTGTATATCAAGTGGAGACTCGACAGGGATTCCCATCAAGTCCTCCTTGCCAGGCGAAGAGAAGACCTTCAAAAGAAATTTGATTGGTGATATATTTTTCAGGTCTAGAGGGGCTTCATATTGCGCTCTAATGTATTACTTCAGTACATCATTTATATCCTTCTCCTACAGCATCAGTCATCATTGATGGCCTAAGACCTTTCCCATCTTTCATGCAGCGTCCATCAGAACTGGCTCCTCTCAACATTTTTGTCCCTTTTTGTCCAAGGTACCAATTGCCATCTAAATTCATTATTGTCAAAGCACGACAGCTACAGAGTTAGCTGTTGAAAAGCAAGATTAGATTCCTGAAAGCAGAATTCTCTTCCTTATCATTGGTTTCAGTGGGGACATGTGCGATGCTGCTTCCAGATCGCAGAGGTCCTCACCTCCCAGGCTATTTCTGGTGTAGGAAAGCTGCCTGGAAACTCCAGCAGTACAGCTGGTTTGCATCAAACCTTTACCTTTCAGCCCAAAATGTAAGAAAACTTATTTTTAATGTGCTCCATATGCAAACCCATCATTGCTTTACTCTGGAGAGGCATGAATGGCTTGAACCACTAGTAATACAGGTCTTTCCAGGAGAGGAGTAGAAGGTCTTAGATAAAGCTCTGCTTCTTCCTTCTAGAGGATGAAGACCAGCAGAGAATGCCTTTCCAGAAGTGCTTTTGCATCTCCCACAGGATATCTCCCCCAAAATTCCCAGAATAAATTCTCTTCTACCTCTTCCAAACATTTCTCTAGCACAGGCCACAGTTTGACTGGAACAGCATAAAACTGAAAAGGGAGCTTCCTAAGCTCTCGATTCAGTCTTGGTGGTGCTTCCCGAAGGAGGAGGCAGCTATACTTCAGCAGTATTTGCTAAGCAGAATGTACTTTGTATTACCCGTATCTGTCCTATGTTTCATCCAAAGAGTAATGCCACCATTCCGGTATAATTGACATAATACAGAATAGGTGGTCATTATAAATCACAATGTCCTAATGAAGGCTAAAAAGAAAAGGAACATTTATGTGGCACACATAATTCACAGCACATTTACACTGGCATTTTTCAAGCGCTGAAAAGGTATATGGACAGAGGGTGAGAAAGGAGAAGCGGAATAAAAAACTGCATGATATACTCACAGGATGTCTTTTCTGAGTGCAGAGAAATCTCTGAAAACTTTTTAAAGGTCACAGTTGCTCAAGTTTACACTGAAAACTTGAGGGTTTTTCCCCCTCTTCTTCATTGATCTTAACGTGTCCTTCTCCTTGTGATTTCATGCCATCTCTAAGCCCGTTACTGATTTTCCTAGGCTTGCTGCTACTATTCAAGAATCATGTATATTTACAGCACAGTATATTACTCTAATAATTAATAATTATTTAGTTCGTTTTCAATTAGTGTGACTGCTCACATGAAATATGGTGTGGAACGTAGCAAAATAATAATACTAATAATAGAAATAACAACGTGAGACTTCACTGTCCACAGAGGACAAGGACGCTGCATCTGGTTTAGGAGAGTTTGCTGGGTTTTAGCAGGATTTGATGAGCATGATAGGAAACCTCCTATGAGTATGTGAACTTTGCCGCCCGCAGAACTTTTATTTCCATGTAATTGTTTTGTTTCATTGCTCCCCTGTCATTCTGAAGGCTTCGCTGTCACTAGTACTCCAGATCAAATTCAGTCATTGAGATCCTTAATTTTCCCAAGCCCTGAAAAGGCCATTTACAGCATCCATCTCACCGAGACTTTCCTGGGAGTCCTATGGAAAGGAGCCTCAGCAACCAGCAACTCGGGTGTTAGCATTAAATAATGTAGAAAAATTATAGTCTGTGTTTCCCAGATAAAAAAGGGTGCTGCTGTGCCCTTGCAACACACGGCATCTTTCTCCCAAGTCCTTTTAGGAAGGAAATCTAGCTGCGGGCACGCTGACCCTGCTCTCAAAAGCACTCCTGACAGCCTCAGACACAGGGCTGTTGGGTTTTTTTTTCTTCTCTGAGAAAGGAGAAAGCAACAGATGCATTTTCAGAAATCCTTACATCAAACGAGTCTGGCTACTTGACCTTCATATAAAAGAACCTCCACATCAGTAATCACAGCCACAGAAAGATGCCATGCAGCAGTTTATGCTCTTTTCTAGGCTTCAAGCTTCTTTTTTT
>VZRU01006490.1:7016-64981 GCA_013398155.1 Pedionomus torquatus | reverse complement strand
TCTTTTTTTTTTTTTTTTTTTTCCTTCCAGGATAAAAGTGATTGCTTGTATTTACTGCTGGTGAAAGATGTGCAGGTTAACGACAAGCCTGTAAACCAAAACTCCGCTTAAAATCAGAGTAACCCTAACAGCAGGAGCTGGTATCTGCTGAAAACTTAAATGAGTCTGCCAAAATGGTTATGTACGTTGCAAGAGCTGAAAGTAAATCCAAGTCTATGGTCCTAAAGAGTAAGTGTAATCACTATTTTATCTCCACTGAAGTGATACATGAGGACAGATGGAACGCCACTGCCTTCCTAGCTGCACAAACAGATATTTAACAGTGGTAGTGTTTTATGCAAAGTACCTGTTAAGCTACTAAGAAAGTACCGCAA
Organism: Pedionomus torquatus; assembly: GCA_013398155.1. NCBI lineage: Eukaryota > Metazoa > Chordata > Aves > Charadriiformes > Pedionomidae > Pedionomus > Pedionomus torquatus. Next base: position 64,607 of record VZRU01006490.1, on the reverse strand, counting down.
AAAATGTAGCTGTCGTGGTTTCAGTCAAATTTACCAAAACCTGACTGACAGATGTCCCCTCCCTCCCCACTTTGGGAGAAAGAGAGGAGAGGAAGAAATTAAAAGAGACTCAAAACAATGTGCTGCTAATTTCAGAGTTTAGTTAGTTAGAAGAGGCCCAGCTAAGAAAGTGAAATTGTAAAACAGAAAACTGGTTCGTTTTACCTCAAACCAGGACAGTAGCAAAGTAATTAAATAACAGAGAAGGCCTGAATTTTTATTATAAGCTTTCCCAACCACAAAAAACAATGCCAAAAGACACTATACATTCAGTATTGTTTAAAATTCTCTGGCACTGTGGATTCTTGTGGTCCTGTGCTCTGATCTACTCTTTATTACTCATCCAGCAAAACATCCAGCAATTTTTATTACAAGTCCTATCCATTACAGTATTAAAGTTAAACTCAGTATACACTGCAAGGTCGTGATCCCACTGGTGATGAAAACCTGTGTCTGGCGGAGCCAGCTTCATTTAAGGCTTAGATCTCTTGACTTACTGAGGAAAAAAAAGAAAAAAAGAGAGACTTGGAAAAGGTACACTGGGATGTAAGAAAGAGGAGACGTGGCACCAAAGTGGAAAGTTTACCTACTAACAGCTTAATTGCACACCAGCCTCTGTTTATGAAACCCTTCTGATACGTGGATGAAAACCCCTCTAGTTATTTGATGTCAAAGATGAAATTAGTCCTTGGGACCAAATAATGACCACAAATAAATATTTAAGCCAAGCTGCACGCGCGCTGTACCCGCCACTACCTGCGGTAAGTCTGTAATCTTTGGAATCACTTGGATTCTACTCAATATTTGCTAAGTTGAGTTGGACTTTAGACTTTGTAGCACTGCACCAGGAAAGGTAATAAGCAGAATAATGCTGTTTTGCAGAAGGCAAACAGCACATTCTGGGCTGAATATATGCTAAGGATGCGGTCAGAGTGACATAGTCCAACATGTGACATTACTAAATCGTAGGGGATGTTATATGCTTAATACTTGGCAGCACTGAGGTACTTATATTGAAAAATCGTGTGATTCTTTAAATGTTTTCCTATCTTTATCTCACTCCTCTTTGCTTTATTATTTTCTTTCCTCCATCTCATTATTTTCTTTTTCAGCACCTGAAATTGAATGATTGCTTCATCTCGGAAGCAATGTGATACTTTAAATTGTTTACATTTTAATTCCGGAGCAAGCAGCTAGGATTTGTCAAACAAACAATGTAAGGCACGTATCTGTGATGTATTAGGTTAATTAATACTAATTGTAGCACTCCTGTTATCTCACCAGCCATGTCTCTTGCCACATATGGTCCAGATAAGGACTTTAGTGAGATAACAAATCTAGACCAGTTACATCACCCATCAGAAGGTAGAAAATTGCACAAAAACTGTCTAGTTATTGCCTAGCAACAGCATGGTATTGCCTTAGTATTCTGATTTGCCAAGGCAGAGCAGAAAGCCAAGAAGCCGAAGGAAATGCAGTATAAGTCTGGATGCAAAAGGACATCCTCCCAGCTCTATGCCCTACAGTCAGAGCAGGTTGATCGTGTTTAACAGGAATCCTGAAGGTGTTCTCTATCTGTCTTATCTGAGCTGAATCCTTGCTGAACTCGGGATGGAACGCATCAGGATAAATAATACAAATTCTCTAGGATATTTTCCTATTCCCATCTGCACAAGGAAGGTTACTCTTTTTCCTTTTTACACCCAGAGCTCTCCTGCTGGAGATACTGGAGTGGGCTAATAAAAGGCTGACCCTTGCCAGTTCCTACCATCTCCAAAATTCACGAGATGTTGTGCATTCGTATTCAGTGACTTTACTCTTAGCTGTACAATTTACCCCTCCCCAGAATGAAGAATCACTTTCGAGTCCATCCTCTGCAACAAGCTACCTGCTTCATTAACTAATCTAGAAGAGGCAAAACCAGAATCAGGCTTTGAGCAAGGGTGCTGGGATTTCTAAGCCACGCTGGGAATGTAAGGACACTCCTTAGTAAAGCTCAGCCACTGTCGGTTACGTTCTTCTTGCTGTGAAAACAATGGTAGAGGGCATTCCAGAAATTAAAATAGCGAGTGCATAATAGAGGGTGGAAGACACATTTTATAAATGGAAACTGAAGAAAAGCAGTTTGAAACACTTAGGGACTATACGTGACACCCCCATTGTTAGGGATGGGAGCTGAGCCAAAATGGTTATACTCAAAGGGAAGAGACAGTTTGGAACTGTTAAATGGAAATATTTTGTGCAAAACCTGTAATTAAATTGTGGAGCACTCTTTCATTGTAAAATACTGAGTCTAATAGCTTAGGAGGATGTAAAAAATACCTAGATACAGTAGGCATAAGGACACATGCAATGTATCATACCCAATTACTCTAAAATAGTGCATTAGCCCATGTTGGTAGCACAGAAAAATACATCTTACTGTTCAAGATACGGTCTTATCAACCACTGGTGTATATATTAAAACTTCTCCCTAGAAGTACGTGTCCAAAACTGGCAAAGCAAAAAAGAAATTATCAGAGAGCCCATTTTTTAACGCTTGAGGGAACGGTACAGCACTCATCTTGGTATGCAAAGCGCAGCCTTACCTTCCCATTTGAAAAGATGTGTTTTGCAAAGAAAGAAAAGGAAATTAAGTAAAGGACATAGCGAGCTAATTCACAGTTCATTGATGGAATCCTTGATCTACTGAGCGTAAAGTGATTAAATCATCGGTTACCTAAGCTATTAATGAGCAAAACCATACGACTTGCAGATGGTTTAAAGCTGAGATACTATTACAGGAAGGAGCAGGTAGGCAGGTGACGAGTACTGAATATGCTTTCTAGTCCAGAGAAATAAGTGAGTGGGATAAAAATAACAAAAATCCCCAGGGCAATAACTTACAACAATTATTTGGCAGCACTGGATTTTTTTGAAGAGAGAAGGAAAAAAAAAAAAAAAAAAGAGTCTAGAAAGGCAGGGAAAGTTTGATTTCTCTTTACAGAAAGAACACAAAGCTTGCCCTCCTCTCATCCCAACAGTAGCATAGTGACACCTCATTATTTTGGAAGTTGCTACTACAAACAGCTCTACCAAACAATAAGCGACTGAAGTACCTGCTTCTCCTTTTGCCTTTGTCTCTGCAAAAAACATCAAGCTTAGTATATTCTTTTTAGAGCTTTTCTTTTGTTTTGTCTTATACCCAAAATATTCATTTCCAAGGGGAAAAAAAAAAAAAAAAAAAAAAAAAACCCAACCAAACCAAACCAACAAACACAAAACAAACCAAAAAACCAGACTTTCAAAATAGCATACGGGAAGAAAGCAATAGCACTAGCAACCACCAGACTGCAGTAACCCAAACTTTCTCTGAGCAAAATTGTAGGTCTGTCTCAAACATTAGAGCTCTTAATGTTCCTCTGCAAAGACATCAAAGCTGTTAATATAATGACAACTTCAAATTCTAAGAAGTCTTGTTTTCAACTGCTTACTTTATTTCTCAGAGTTCATTGAAAGTAGCCTTCCTTGGATTCTGCACGGGATAATTTACAAGAGGGAACGATAAAACTGAGATAATCTCTTCCGAGATTTCAGGTACAAATCTTCCCTGAACGCATTCAGTGACAGGTGGTGAAAGTGCAGCAGACCATAGAAAAGCTCAGATCATCAGTGACGTCAGTGTGAATTTTTTATATCTTTGCTGAAAGACAGAGCACTGGCTGTAAAAATTTCATTAAGATTCTCCAGAAACTCAACAGCAAAAAGGAGACTGGAAACATGGCAAAAGAAACACCAGTGTTGTCACGTGCGTTGTGCCTTTTTGCTTGCTAGACTTTAGTTTGAATGATCCGCTTTACAACTAAGCTTGATTCTGAGCATTAGAATCATAGAATCCTCCAGGCCAGAAGGGACCTCCAAAGGTCATCTAGTCCCACCTCCCCACAGTCGCAGGGAGGCCCCCAATTAGACTAAGTTGCCCAGGGCCTCACAGAGCCCCACCGTGAATATCTCTAGGGAAGGGGCCTCAACCACCTCCCTGGGCAACCTGGTCCAGTGTTCCACGACCCTCAGAGGGAATAATTTGTTTCTAATATCCAATCTAAATCTGCTTTTCTCCAACTTAAAGCCATTGCCCTTCATCTTATCACTGTGAACCTCTGTAAACAGACTTTCCCCAGCCTCTCTGTAGCCCCCTTCAGGTACTGGAAGACTGTGATTAGGTCTCCCCGGAGCCTCCTCTTCTCCAGGCTGAACAGCCCCAGCTCCCTCAGCCTGTCTTTGTAACAGAGGTGCTCCAGCCCCCTGATCATCTTCATGGCCCTCCTCTGGACCCGCTCCATCAGGTCCATATCCTTCCTATATTGAGGGCTCCAGCCCTGCACACAGGACTCCAGGTGGGGTCTCACCAGAGCAAAGTGGCAGAATCACCACCGTTAGGGGCAGGTTCACCACCGTTCTGTATCTTGCAGAGCCAATATCTTCGGCAAAGCATTACTAAATTATTTTTTTTTTGGTTGGACTAGATGATCTTAAAAGGTCCCTTCCAACCTAGGTGATTCTGTGATTCTGTAAATGAGGGTAGGCTGCTCTCACGTGAGATTGGGACATTTCCACACTCACTTTGCGCTACTGAAAAACTTCTATATCAGATGAAAGTCAGTGGTTTGTCTGATCCCAACAATGAAAATTGTTCTACTATGAGTGAATTCTGATGTCAATAAAGAATAAATCTCTCCACTGTTGTACCGTGCTTTTTATTTACAGTTACTGGCCTTTAAAATCCCTCAGTGTTGCCTTAGGTGACTGTCGCAATTTCAGCTGTGGTTCACATGCAGCAAATATTATTTTGTGATTTAAGACAGCAGGAGAGCCTAATGCGCAACCCACTTTACTTTGTTTTCTTGAATAAAAATGAACTGTTGAGAAGAGATAGCATTTCCTTTAAGGTTTTTGCAGATTTAGAACGCGAGACATGTGCATATGCAAAAATATGCATTCGATTACGTTACGAAAAAGAGCGCAAAAATAATGGACTTTAGGAAAGGGAGATTTTTGGAGAAGTGAGTTTAAGGAAATTGATGTGAATTAAATAGAGTCCAGAAAATCAAGTGTAGTAAAGGAAGGGTATTACTAGCTATGCTTGTTCCAATAAAACATCTACAGAATGTGTCACAAATGAGAACAGGAGCTGGTGTGCAGAAGCAAAGCGTGAGGAAAACAGTATCAAGGATAAAATGACAGCGTTAAAAGGTAGAAAGAATCTAGAATACAGGAGGATTATGTAAATTATAACAAGGGCCTGAGGCAATCAAAAATACTTGAGAAAGCCAAATTGAAAAATGAGCATCAAATAGTGCAAAGCATCTCAACTAATACCAAAAGATATTTTAAGCATAATTATACACCAAGCAACTGACAGGAGAAAAAGGTGATGGAGTGCAAAGGAACAGGAAGGCTATACAGCAATTATTCCTGTACCTATCTTTGAAACCGAAGAGGGCAGGCATTTGCCTAAGACTCAACGCACAGAAATGACTTTGAGGAGTTAAAAGAAAAGGTGATAATACCCAAGCTGTCAATTAACTGGATTGTTGTTCTTAAAACCGATAAGAGACTTGAGCTGAACAACGCTCATCTAAAAGGAATACAAGAAGTAAGCATGGAAATTGAAGAAGGTGTAATGAAAATTTATATTTAGTACCATCATTTCAAGAGACTGGCATGGGGCCAAGCAGACACACAGCAAGAAATTACCAGTCAGTTCATTTCCCATTAGTTGTCGAGCAAGTCTTAGACAACCATTAAAAGGATCACACTGGGGCTGGGGAGGAGGGGAACATGAAAATTCAGAGCATAATCAAGGACAGCTAATATTGTTTCAGGTCATGCCTCAGTAACTCAGATTTCATTGAGCCTGTTACTGACTGGCCTGGCAATGGGGGGGCAGTAAACGTCAAAAATGTTAGTTATTTAGATTGCCAGAAAACATTTGACAAAGCTCCACATCTAGGAGGAACCCGTCAATGTTATAAACTAGCAGACAATAAGCTCTAATGTGTCAGCAAGTTCTAAAATTTGGTTATTAAACAGGCGGCAGCACTGCTGAGTTCAAGGGGTTAGAAACCAACACAAGAGCGGGCAAAGAAAAAGCAACACTAGACCAAGAGTGACTAAAAGGAAGGTTACAGATCAGATACACTTCAGAGGGGTGAGGAGCTCTTCCACCAAGTCACCCTCCAGAGCAATTTACATACAGGGTAATTAGAGCAGCAGCATCTTAACAAGTGGATCCAATTAGTTACAGCCAGGGTGCAGAGGCGAGAAGAGGACACCAGGGATCACAGAGGTCTTGGAAGGAAAGGGAAGGACGTCTCTGTCTCTGGTGACATTGAAAACCTGCTTGGACACGTCCCTGTGCAACTTGTGCTAAGTGGACCTGCTCTGGCAGAGGGGTTGAACTGGATGATCTCTAGAGGTCCCTCCCAACCCCATACCATTGCGTGATTCTATGAATTCAGGTTGACTTTTCCACTTGTTCCCAAATTGCCAAGGTTAAAAAACATCTGCGCTTTCTACCCGCATGGAGGCATATCCTGACACTTTCCCAACTCTGACCATAGGTCCACATGTTCCCTCCCACCTCACAGGAATTCCCTTCTTATCAATGGAATAAGAAGTTTTGCATGTTCTGCAGGACAAATCCTTTCTAGACTGTACTAAATGGGGACTACTTGCACCTCTGTGTGCTGCTGAAACCTGTTGGCTCTCTATCCCTTTATGCCGTGCTCTTGCAGTCATCCAAGAAAAGGACTTCATCCAGTTCCTAAGCAGAAAACCTATTTTCTCCTTCACAAAAGACTTTTATGCATGAATATCTGCATGATAACAATGATTAAGTATATTTAAAACTCTTTCTTGAATTTATCAAAGCCCCAGAAAGGCAAATAATGCAGGGGGACTAAGGTGCCTCCTGCCTTGTGCAGAAGATGCTCCGGGGGCTGCGTGTGGGGAAGAGTGGGCTGCGGTGACCTTTTAGCTGTGCCTTTACTTGTCTCATCGGAGGCAGCTTAAAAGTTTTATCCGAAATCCCACACACAGTCTCTGCGGCTGCAATTGTGGAGCTGTGGGGTGAGGGACCACACGCGAGTCACACGACTGTGCAGAAGGGGATGTCAACAGAACAGAAAGAAAGAAAGGGGGGGTGGGAAATAAAGGGGAAAGAAAAAGGTCACATACTCCCTTTGTGTGCCCTCCACCACCTCCATGCAGCACATGGTAGGTTGAGGTTTGAGAGGTCTCCTGGCACTGTCTCATCCTCCCTGCCCTCCTGCTCAAAGGCTGTACAACATGATTCTGCAGGGCTATGGGGAACGAGGGAGGGAGAACCAGCCGATGGGAAAAACAAGAGGAGGAGGGAGATGCACCACATTGGAGACAGCTGGGAGAGCCCATGCCTTCAGGGGATGGGGACCAAAGATGATGGGGGCTAACCAAGGGAGCTGGCAAAGAGAGGTCTCTCTAAAAAGGATTAACATAGAATGGGAAAAAAACAAACAAACAAGCAAACCAGCCACAAAAAGAGCCTTGGCTTCAACAGCACTACACATCTTCTTCTATGCATCTGCTTAAAAATGCGTAGGATGCTTAATTTATCCTAAATTGCAGCATTCCTTCTACATCACACAGGAAAGGGAGAGAGAATTTCAGGTAGTCCTTCAGTCTCTGGTCTCTTCCACTCCAAGCTCATCTTGGGCTAGGTCTGAACTCTACTGCTGCATAAAATGACATAGGGCTTCCATTTGTATAGGTTATAACCTGTATTGAGAAGTCCATATTTCTATATATGGGTTAGTGTGTCTCGTGCATGATTCTGTTTATGGATAATGTCTAGATGTGACCACCAGTTGCACTGGAAGAGGGGAAAGCCTGCTCTGTTTGGGAAGACAACATTGAAGAAAATAGACAACTATCACCGAAAGAGTCTCCAGGATTTTCGGGCTATTATTGGGAAACTGTCCTTGTGGAAAGAACTGCAAAATCTACACCAAAAACCTGCAGAAGCAGCTAAATTTGAAGGAAGTTTCAAACACTTCCCTGTTGCCAAAACTGGGAGATGGAAGCAAGATGTGACAGCGTTTAATGAAACTACCATGGCCTGATCTTCATATGCAGTCGGTAAATGTAATTTCTTTGATTTCCACCAAGTGAAGCAGTTTCCAGAACCCAAGCCCCTTGGTGTCACATCTTGAAGATGTAGTCTGATTTGATGAGAGGTTTTCCTAAACTCAGCTCAACAATAGTGGTGTGCAATTTGTCTTGAATCAGGCCTGCGTGCTGTGCTAAGGTCTTCTGACTATTGTTTTTATTATTATCATTATTTTATTTTTCCTGGAAGGGCAAGTGAATAACTCAAATCCCATGACAGGTTTATTGCAGAAAGAAATGGTAGTGTTTGCATCATAAAACTGTTTGGGTTTGTTTGTTTTTTTTTTTTTTATTATTCATTGGAATCTGGAAAAGCATTATAGAAAAGTATTTAAGTCATTTCTTAGGCTGATATAAATGGACAGAAAGAGGATGTTGATTTATACATGGGCGGGCTTTTCCCACTTCATTTTGTTTAGAACAAGTGAAAGTGAAAAGGGGGACCAAGTGAAAAGGGGGAATGAGTAAAACAGTGTTAAAATAAAGCAATCCTCTCCCCACAACACTTTACAAATTCCAAGATATACTCTCCTATCACCAAAGTGCTGTGTAGCGGATTGCAGTAATAAAATTATTTCACTGGAATGATCTGGTTTACATAAGAATTCTTAAGCTTTTCTTTGCCTTTTCAAAGAATATATGAAAGCAAATTAGGAATTAGCTGCTAGGTTTAAAATAGTTGAGTGTGTTAAGAAAAATGCAGATGTGTAATCCTGCAAATGTATGATAATTTAACATAAATAATTCCTGAATTAATTAAAGGATTTACAGGTTTGTGTTATGTTCTTTCTGCTGGCTTTTCTATTCAAAAGCGTGACTCAGAATGCTCATCCTACATACATCTGGCACATGTCACCATAAGGGTGCTTTGAGTGCACACAGCTATTTATAGGTGATATTTCCATTGTTGTGGACCTTTCTCCTTTCTCGAGTCCCCAAAATCAGACACATTTTGTCTTTTGTAGCCCTTGTGGCTCTAACTATGACCACAACCATCCTTAGAGCCAAGCGTTGGAGCAATCGGAAAAATCTATTCGTTTGCACAGGTCTTTAATTGACCTGAGACGATCTTAAGTAATGAAAGGCATGTCTCTTCTTACTTGGAGCAGAATGTATAGATCCTAAAGTACTGTTAGTCCTTGCCAAATTGTGCATGTCAGAGGCGAAGGCAGAAGAGAAGATGGATATTTGCAAATGTTCATAAGATCTGGATGTAATTTTTGACTGCAGAACAAAAGCAGTGCCTCATTCAGCAAGATGACAAAAGGTTATTTGGCACCTGGCATAAAACACACTTCTTGCAAGAACCTGGCATGAAAACCAAAGTGATAATGACTAAAATGCCAACGTCTGTGCAATAAAATCATTGATGCTGAATGTTAAACAATCATAAACAGAATACTAAACCTTCTAAGAACATTACTCCTCTTCTGTGAACACCCGAAAATTAGGCAGATCTAAGCTGACAGCTTCTCTGATATTAAGAAAATAAACAAACCTAATGTCCAAGATCTTTCCCCGTTACCTTCAATGTCCTAGCACATCAGGTAAACTGCAGGAAACATATACTGCTACTTGTTAATGAATCACATGGGATAAAATGACATCAGTCCAGCTAATGGATACTATTCTTTGCCAAATCTATGGCTTTAAATTTAATTATAGTTGAGCTTCATCAATCATACAGCAAAAGAACACGGTGATGAAGACTTGAACTCCAAGCTCAGCCCTTAATCAACAGGCATTTGCCTCATACTCATCTAGTACACTTGCCCATAGAAACCATTTGGTAGAGAAATGATTAATAGCTGCATTAGAAGAATTCCGCTCTTGCCCCGTAGATAGCTCCTCACCACAAATACAGGTATAAAACACACTAGTTGGGCTCAGACCCAAGAGTTCTCTGATTCTGCATTTGCTTTACTCTCTTGCTGCTAAACCACGTCTCCTCAGGACAGTCACTTTTGCAGATGCTTCCCCATCCACAGAAAAAGTGACTGGCACGGTTCTATCGCTTTCGTGGGACTGTAAGAATTAACCTTTATAACATGTCTGGTAGATTGAGGGCTTCTGAGGTGAAAGCAAATAGTTCCATTGCCATGAATAAACCTGGATTAGCGCTTCATAAAGAAAACCTCCTCGTGGTGAAACATTCTTATTTCTCTGTAAAATTCACTGGGAGCAAAACTGTTCATTTCCCCTCTTTATGTGCATTGCGTGACAAGGAAGGAAATAGATTTAAACAAAAAAAAAAATAAAAGAAAAAAAAAGTTTAATAATAGCTGCACGTTATAATCTAAACACGTGAAATACCTCCCAGCAGTTTATCAAGTCCAATATCACATCACAAGGAGGACAGGTTATCCTCAGACAGACAGTGTGGAATCAAGAACTACCCTCTTTCCTAGAAATCTCATCTCGGAGCAGTCAAATACTCAAGATGGAAAATGCTCTTGGTGCAACCCCGTGTCTCCCTCCTCCCATTTAACGCCCATTAGGGTTCCTCTCCCTGTTTCTTTCACCAGCTGCACACAGAGGGAACAATATTTAAGTTTTCTTCAATAAATATACGTATCCACAGAAATCTAAGTGGTGCATATGTGGTAAGCCAAGAGCACAGTCCCGGTAACTACTCAGCCAGCCTTTCTACCGACCACAGGTACTTGCTCAAGCACACATGGGATTCCCTGCAGGAGTACTCCAACCTGCAGCCACTTGCAGTAAAATATTTGTCTTTTAAGCAGTAGGTCTTTTGATATTACTCCGCTCCTTGTGTATAATTATAAACACATTATCTTGATTTTTCATAATTACAAGCTAAACTGAAAAGTGTCCACTTTCCCACACTTAAACTGTGGGGAAAAAAAAAATTAGTGAGAAGAGTGGTTTTGTTTTCAAAAGATACTTGTATTAAACTGAAATATAACAACAAAAACAAAGGCAAAGGCAGTCGCTAGATCATTATGCATTTCAGAAGAAACACTCATCAACTGGGAGCTAAAGAAGTCTAAACAAGCAACACTTGTGGATGTCACTTTTGTAAAACTTCATACCAAGGCAACTGTGTTGTAGCTACAACGCTAATTAGTACCTAACATGAATACCATGAATTCAAAGATGTTAAAGATGTTAATTAATCCACAGTATTTTTCATGAAAAATAAGGGATATGACTTCCTTTGCAGTAAGGGTAACTAAGATGTAGATGCTGTGCTGGGGCTGCCTTATGGCAGACGGGTCTGCAGCGATCAAAGCACGCTGTATTCTCAGACCATCTCTTCTAGTAACCGGGTGACCAAGGACTGGCCGTCTCCAGGTCTCACACTGTGCTACACAAGAAGACAGGACATCAACATTGTTCACGTGGTCTTTGTTGCCTGACCCCATTTCGCAGGAATATTACCGAGTTCTTCATCCTTCCCACCCGCCAAGCCAAAGGGGCTCCCCAGAACCCAACGCTCAGCCTGGGTTTGCATCCAAATAATGTGAACAACGGGTGAATTTGGGTTGAGTACAGTCATAGCCTTAGATAAATTACCAGGTACCCAAAAATCACAGGTTAAGGAAAACATGATCAGTTAGAAACTACACTCCTAGACCCTAGTGTGACCCCACTGCATAACATCGTGCTTAATGCAGCCGTGATAATGGTTAAGTAGACAAGGACTGACCAAACCTCTGATAACTTTCTTTAAATGCAGCCTTATTAAGTTTAGAGCAGACAGACCACACTGAAATTTATTCATAAAAATATTGTTTTAATCACCAACCTATGACTGTGCCTCTGGAATGCGAATACATTCAAGAGAGGGGGGAAGAAAACCAACAAGCGTAATGTAAGCTGCAGAAGATCAAAAGAAACCAAGAGTGCAATTAATTTCATCCATTTTTAGAAGTAATTGTCTTTGCACCTTATCCAAAATTTAATGAGCATTACTTCTCTAGCATGTAAAAAAGCTTTGTTCTTTTGACTTAATTGATTTGTAAACGCAGTAGGAGCAGTGTATCTGAAGTTCAGTAACCTTGATAGTTGAAAGAAATGGAGCATTCAGTAGGTGTAATACACGAGACGACTGCAAACCTCAGAAATGTAACTATGAAATTGATTTCCTGTTCACTGAAAATCATACGCAGGAATATGTGTGTTCTGCAGTTCCCGTTATGTTCCTTAAATACTCAAACTCTTTTTATAATCATTATTTAAAGTATTTTTTTCTCCCTTCTTGCGACAGAGAGCTCTTCATTCTCCAGGACTTATAGTGGTTTCCAGCGACAGAAAAAGGAGGATTAAATGGTTGGCAAAAAAATTTTCCCAAGGAAAGGGAGATTAGTATCTTTTGGATGACTGAAAACCGAGACTAGCCGGAATTTCTTACACTGCATCACAGAGGACTACTTTGAATGTGGTCAAAGGATTATGGGTTCAATACACCAGAAACACTGAGCCAAGACAGTGGAGGAAGGAAAGGAAAAGTCTGTGGCTGCTGTCTACGATGAAGAGGGAAAATATTCTTGAGTTAATATCTTAAGCCTAGAAGAAGCCAGGTTTACATTTCATTTTTGCCCCTTAAGGAAAGATTTAGCTCGCTATTGTTCAGTATGTAAATTCTAGTTACAGCCTAACGAGATTCCTACAAAATATCCCATTAACACTAAAGTCTCTGTTCTAAGATTGTACTTACATATGTCACTTATCTTTTTCTCATCAGGGTTCTTTTATGCTCCTGGATGAGTTTCTCAGCTGGATCATTGAAAGTACCCAAACTATGAGATTGCTTACCTGCTCCTCTAGGAGATTAACTTGCACATCCCACCACCACCCACCTAGACTTTGTGGCCATTCGAAAACACGTTTGTAAGCCAACTTACAAATCCACTTAAGATAAATCAGTGACCCAAATATAAAATGCAGACATGGTATCATCTATAATATTGGTATAAACATCACCTCCTTGCCTCTCCGCTAAATTCTGCAACATCAAAGCCAGTTGATCTCTTGAGATAGTTTACAGGGAGGCCAGGGAATAGAACAACCGTCTCATCTCTGCAGAGCTTTCAGCCAGGAGAGGTGGTGTGGTACCAGACTTCAAAATGAGCCCGAAGTCCCAGGAGAGAAGATTACAACACGCAATGCTTCATTACCATGTGTATGGCTATAATGAGAAGGTAGTTATATTACTGAACTTGCATTATACAGAATTTTATATGCACCATGTAGATGAGGTGCACACTAAAGTGCTGCCATGTGTGGATGGGAGGGTTGGAGTAGATGAATGGAAAGGGTTTAGGTATTTATTTTCTTTCCTGAATCACTTTTACCAGTATTCGCACCCACAGCAGAAGTAGAAATCAATTTTGAATCATGGCTTCTTGATTTAGACTACAAGATTTCCTGTTTCTAATATCCCATTTAAATTTCTATGCGATGCTATGATTAGCAATGTTGAAATATAATGTTAAAATATAAATGCCTGATAATCTATTAAAATCCTTTAAATGTTCATTGAAAAATACACTAAGCCAATAGCGCCTCACAAATCTTAATGAGCTGAAGAATATCTTCTCATTTTGATTAGTACCTTGAATGTTGGAAAAATGGCTGTGAGCTGAAAAGCCAGCAGGCTTCCTCGTTCGGGCTGTGACAAGGAGCTAGTAAGGAAAAATATGTGAACTATTAATTCAAAAATTTGGAAGCAGTGAGTCCAGAATATCAAGTAGCTAGACAGAGTTCCTGCTGAACTCGTTAGGTGTTCAGCCTTTGCGGAATTCAGTTCCTACTGATTTAGTCTAATTTGCCTCTTCTGACAACTGTGCTATGTGTGTCTGTCCCTTTTTAAATATTGAAAAGTCTCGGAAAAATCTCTCAAAGGATGACCAAAGAAACCTAACTAAAATAAAAATTAATTAAAATTTCATTTTTTTTTCTGAATGGGTTTGTTGTCCAAAATAAATTTTGAAAAACCTTATTTTTTTCTATTCTAAATGCACCTCAGCACTCTTACCATAGTTTTATGCAATTAATTAAAAATATATATAGTATGTTATCATCAAAATTTCTATTCATACGTGGCATGAGAGAACTAAAGTAAGTAATTAACCTACTGCATAAAGATTTGTTCTTCACTAATTTTAACTCCATAAAATAATATAAATTGAGTTAAGACTGTAAAATTAATATTCTGAGGAATTTTATGTTAAGTTCCATACAAAGAGCTAAGTATGAATATGGTATGTATTCCTGCTTAAGCAAAACCAAACTCCATATTTAATAAAAGATATGGAGTTTGGAACTCCTATTTTACTGTTGTTCTAATTAGTGTGAAGTCTTCCCTTAAGAAAAGAAATATTACAACCGACCTCTTTTTTTTTGGCATATTTTTTCCAACTTAAAGTCAGAGTTTTAAATCACTTTGATTTAAATAGGTCTTTTCCATTTGTCAGCCACTGGAAAAACTACCTACAGTTTCACCATTCAGATATTGCACGTATCATAATTTTCTGTCAGGAAGGTAAATCGGAAAGCTTTGAATAGTGTCTTTTTGAAAATGAGCATTTGGAACTTGATTAAAGTCCATAAAATACTGAATAACACTGCCGTTTTCATGAGATGTACACATTGTTCCCAAAAGAGGTGTTCCTTGGCGTTCTCCAAGTTGTGTGATGGGTGTCAAAAAGAGCGTGAGGTCTGCCAGTTCATTATGGAATTCATGGTGGAGGTGTAGCAAGGGATTTCATTTTGCGGCTCCTAAATAGTCATGTGTTTTGGACTTCCTTTCTTCCTGAGCCACTGGCCAAACAAACTCCCCTTTGACATCGCTCTCTTCCAAAATGGAAAGCGCAAAACACAAATCTATTGAGGAAGGTGGTGCCAAGCCGTTGTCTGCTTGGAGTCCTGGCCAAGGTTAGGTGTGATGTCCCTCTCTGCCATAAAGCAGCTCAAAACTCTTTTATCAGGGACTGTAGCAATAAGATGAGGTATAATCATTTTAAATTGAAAGAAAAAAGATTTAGGTTAGATATTAAGAAGAATTTCTTTGCTGTGAGGGTGGTGAGGCACTGGAACAGGTTGCCCAGAGAAGCTGTGGCTGCCCCATCCCTGGAGGGTTTCAAGGCCAGGCTGGATGGGGCTTGGAGCAACCTGGTGTGGTGGGAGGTGTCCCATTCTATGATTCTATGAAAATCCACTGTATTCAGAGGAATGATCATGCAGGCCTGGAACAGGCAAGATCAGTCACACACTTATACTTGGAAGGGAAAAAAAAAAACAAACATCTGGAGCTTCCAGCCATCTTAATACTTCATAAAATAATTTTATCTTTGCATCTGCAATCTCATTGCCAGAATGTTTAATCAACAGACTTTTATACTGTCCTCTTCATTCATCAGAGGAGAATTAAGAATTGGCATGTTAGCTTAGCATATATACATCCTGGCTGGTTAAAGAATAGCCATTCTGGCACGCTAATCTGAAATCTACAGCATTTTTACTACTAATGTTCTGTACGCATATTTGTGGGACTAAAAAGAGAAAAAAAGAGAAAATTAGTACTTTTCCCAAATAAAGGTGGTCCTTAGTTTCTCTAGCACAGTATGGGAGACAAACTGGTGAGAGAGGCAGGTAGAAGTTCAGTACAAATAAGTATTTGGCCAAGTGCTTAGTACTCATTTGTCCTAAAATCAAAGCTGATAAATATATTCTCTCTAAATTTTCTAAAGGCAATAAATATATTCATTTTCCAACTATGTTTAATTTTTTTGTGGAATTTTCTGCCTCACTACCATTTTTATTGTGCTTCACAGGGTCAAAATCGATTTTTAAATTGTTGCCTTCTGTATTTTAAAGATATAAGAAAACTCTGTATCAAAAAAAAAATAGGCTGGGAAAGTCTTCCCAGGAAATGGCAGACTTAAAAATGAAACTGGAAAAGACATAAGTAGCCTAAAACAGAGGGATGGTCCTGAAGGAGACATACAAGATGAATTAGGTCATCTTTTTTTATCTCTATATTCAAGCGAAATATCAGTGAGAATATAAAATTCAATAATTCTGCACACAACTGTCATGTCAGATGCAATATAATGCTTTAATCCTATTATGTCGAAAATTTAATTGCAGTTTGTCAGAGAAATTGAGGGAGGGAGAGCCCTCGGTGTACATACAGATTAGATCCAGTCTCCACTCAAACAAAGCAGCAAATAAATAGGCCATTCAGGTCTCAGTTTAACAAGCCACATTAAAAGATGGGCATGTTTTCACTTGGAAACTCCAAAGAGCGATTCCGGCTTTTTAAAATGCAAAAAAGATGACCCTGGTTATCACTAGAGAGGAAATAAAATTAAAAAAAAAAATAAATTAATACTGTAATAGTAGGAAATAGTAGGTTTGATTTCTGTTTCTCCATAAGGCAATTTTCATTTCACACGTGCCCAATTAATATGCTCCATTTCCAATACTGGGATATGTTGTTCTACTGTAGCTGAAAATTTCTTTCAGCTGTACTTTTCCTAAAGAAAAGGAAGTTCTAGTACATACAGGAGCATATTGTCACTGATAATAATTACCATCCCTTTCATTAACATCATCACAGCAATAACAGAATACAGCAGCTGAGGATGAGCCCCGTAAACACGTGTTTCAAAGCTCAGCAGGAAGAAAAGGGACAGTCACTAATTTTGGATGCCTTCATCTACTTTAATGGTAAACTTCAGCTCAGGAAACACCTGATACTTTGAGCATGCAACGTTTCCAGTACGAAGGATCTCTGCTGATTTATAAAGCACCTCTGCAACAAGCAAGATTTACAACAGAACCAGCTCATTTTGCTTTTTACTGCTTGTAATTGTGATTTTTATTTTTATTTTTTTTTCCCCTGTGGAAGCAAGATTGCAGGATGCTACACAACGTCAGAGTGAGTTTGTGTACCTGCTCATAAATATCTATATGCATCTCATGGCCCTGGCTGTGTATCCTCAGTTCAGAAATTGAAACTATTTCCATATGAAATCTCTGCTTGTTTGGGCACCCAGAAAGACAGGAGGATGTAAGGAAGACAGTTCTCAAGTGCCGTAAGGCAGCTCCAGTTTTCCATTAAGATTTTTGTGACATGTATGGTTCACTGACATAACAAATGCTAAGGCACCATATAGAGCATATCTGGCCTTACAAGGAATAAATAAATTAAAAAAAAAAAAGGCATAGATAGGTTGCATATCAACTTTCTGTTCCGTGGCCTCTCAATTTTGCTATTACTTGTGCTCTTCTGAGACTAATCCATCTACCTTTTTGGCAAGCTGTGTCAATTTTTAAATGGTTTTCTTTACTTTTCCACACCCACAGTCTCCCCATCTCCAGTAAATGAGAAATTTTCCCAGCGGTACATCAAACTCTAGGGATATAAACGCTCACAATATGGTGATAAAATTATACGAATAGCAAATCTGACTCTTACCAAATCTTCTCATTAACTTCCTACAAACAGATAAAGAGATTTATACCATTTGCAAGCAACATAGATCTCAGAAGTTTAAAAATACCTGTAGTTAACATTTCATAGGAATATTTGGGTATAAGAACAACCTAATAAAGGTTCACTCTGAAAAATGGATTGTTGCAAGCACTGCTTATGGAACACATTTTGTTTAAGTAAAGAAAACACCCATCTCCTTTATTTTGGGTGATAACAGAAGGCAACAGTGGAATCGGAGTCAGAGGGTCTCCTGAACACTTCCCTGAAAGGGTTAATGGCCAAAATCTACATCCAGTTGGTTATTTCCTCCAAGAAACAGAGTTTGCCCAAAATCTCAGCAGAGCCATTCAAATACGATAGTGCTGCATTTCAAGAAGATGGCAACAGGTAAGAAAATGAACTATTGGACTTCTGAAGGCTTACTTATCTTAAATGTTATAGAAATAGCTCTAAGAAGGACCAACAGTATTCAAAAAATCATGTTAAATCAGCTAAAATATGTCAAATTTCCACATTCAGGAATCCCAGATTAATAGAGCTGGCTATTCCAATAAGAGGTTTGCCTAAGGGCATTTCTTAACAATTGCCTAAACCTTCTGTTTAATGAGAGAAACCAAGACCTGTTGATGCTCCCTTTTGGAAAGGAGCAACAATTTGAAATTCAATTTGAAACTCACTTGAGAACGGACCTGGAATGAGTATGTTTATTTAGAAACAGTACGGAATTGAGAATCCAGTGCACGCAGAAGTTAGATGACCAGTTTGAAGCTTCACTTTAGTTTCTATTTATAACACAGAAAACCTGGAATAATCTGCAGACAACTGTTTGGAACCCATCAGCAGGATGGAGTCCTGTTTTAAAATGCATTAAAAGCTGCCTCTTGAAGGCTGAGTGCCACAAACTATAATTTTCATGGTACGCACAAGCGTTAGATTGCTCCAATTAAGCTTGTAAAAAAAAATAATTTAAAAAAAGCTGTTTTTAAAAAATATCTTTCAGGTATTCTAGCTATTATTCATGAAAAGACAGTGCTTCCCAGCATTGTGGCTTATCAAGTATAACCCAGAATCTTACATTTTAAATGAAATGATGTGTAAAAGTTGCTATCTTTGTGAACATGAGATATTAAACAATTTCAGAGAGGAACGTGTGAATCAATTAGATTCAGCAAAATAGGTTCTCAGTATCTGAATATTGTGGCTACACCCAGGCAACGTGTCAGAGAACAGTGCTGACTCGAAGTTTTCTAAACAAAGCACTCGACATACACCATCCCCATTATGAGATATATAACTTCAGTTATACCTAAATGCCCCAAACCCAAGGCCATTTAGGTTAATAAGCCATGTTGCCTACAAGCCTATCACTTAAGAAAATAATTCTTTAGCCCAAACCCATAGTTTTGTAAGGAAGTTTAAGATAAAATTGTTTTCCTATACATTTTCCCAAAGGAAAGCTTGGCTATCATAAATTATTACATTGTTAAAAAGGTCTCTAATAAAACCAAATTATAATATCTCATGCTACACATCCTTTGGCTTCTATCCCAGTGCAGGGTCATGGCACTGTACTGAAAACACAGTGGGATAATAAAACTGCCTGGAGATAACTGCACTGCTTATTGTACAGCAAGCAACTATGTATGACTTCTCCTTTAAAAATAAATAAATAAATAAAAATCACTTCAATTCACTGTTGGAAGATTCCAGGGATTATGTCCTCATCTACAGTGAGTAGCACAAAGCCAGCAAAGGCTAGGGTACTCCTGCAATTCATACTAGGTGATCTGACTAGAATTATAAAACTGGCCTGGCTCTGAGAGGAAAACCAAATCAAAGTTACGTCATGGCTGCCTATGAATAGGTCAGATATATCTGTTTGGAGGAAAGAAGATGCTGAAGTAGTTTTGAATGAGTATATGAAGGAGAAGTGTTGGCAGGTGCACCCAGATGTTTATAATTTTTGTATTTTTTCAAAAGTCTTCATAGTAGAGCTCTATGTATTATATTCTGGAGCGCCATACTTAGCAGATAATAAAAATATTCAAGTATAGATTATGCACAATATAGTCTAGTCCTGTTGATAAAACAGTATTATAAATGGTTAAAACTCGGTGTATTCCAATCTACAGCCAAAAGAATTCACACTGCCCAAGAAGCACGGCCACCGCCTGTTCTCTGTTGCCTGTCGATTGTAAGGAGCTGTAAAGCACAGAGAAACGACCTCCCACTGCCAGAAAACTGCATCGCTCTTCCCGTGGCTTTCAAGGCTGTTGGGCCGCTAATGGTACTTGATGGAAACATCTGCTGACATGGCTTGGCCAGTACCTCAGAGCTTCAGGACTACAGTGTAAGATAAAGATATAAACGTGGTTCACAAAGAGGAGCCATACGCCGTGATTAGGACAACCATCCTAGCACACGCTGCTTTTTTTTTTTTTTCCCCCAATTCAAGGGTATTATGCTTTCCCAAATGAGATCCATGCTCTGTTGAGCACTCGTAAATGAAGGGAGATGTATACACGTATTATCTGTGTTGACACAAATCTATTATGAATAAGTATAAGGTACATTCACTCATAATCTGTTTACGGTGTTAGAGAAGAGAAGCAGCAGCCCACCCTTCCTCAAGGAAATCTCCTAGACAATAAACCGATTACTGATGTTTTCTTCTTTTTTTTTTTATTTCCAGTTTGGTGGGGCTTTGTGAGCAGATACGTAACCTTAAGTCCTGCTTGTGTTGAAGCTTCACTGACACAGTAACGGCATTATGCTGGTAGAGCAGCACGATAAAACGCTCTAAAAGCAATTAACCAGAGCGCAGGCTAGTACCATGCTGTTAGACACAGGTACAAGGTCAGCCTTCCAGAGATTTTTGTTTCACGGTTACACATTGCTACAGCCCATTCACCTGATTCCCCTCCATCTGCCCTTGAGCAACCCGAGGTTNTCAGGAAAGAAATATTTCCTAATATCTAACCTGAACTTCCCCTGGTGCAACTTGAAGCCATCACCCCTTGTTCCGTCATCTTTAACTTGGGAGAAAAGACCAACCCTCTCCTCTCTACAGCCTCCTTTCAGGTAGTTGTAGAGAGCGAGAAGGTCTCCCCTCAGCCTCCTCTTCCTCAGGATGAACAACCCCAGCTCCCCCAGCCTCTCCTCATAAGATTTGTGCTCCAGACCCCTCCACATCATCCACACCACTCTCACCATCTCGGTGCCGGTTATAAGCTAATGAGATACCACAACAGAAAGTGTTCAGATCCAGGACTCCCAGTCCTGCCAAAATGCAGACTGTATTGAAGGAGATAAACGGGGGAAAAAAAAAAATCCATGCAAGGCTTGCAGAGATACAGAATGAAGGAGGGAAGTTCCCTCCCTCTCCAGCAAAGTCACGGAGGCCGTGCTCCCCTACACATTCCCTTTAATCAAACTACGAAACATGCTCATTATATTAAGCGCACACTCCCAAAAGTAATCAGCTGTACATACAAGTCATACTGCCATTGATGCCCCTCAGACCGGGACACTGGGTTTAGATTTCATTTTGAAAAAGATACAGGGGATGGAAAGAATTTAAAACCTTTAAATTGTTTGATGTGACCTGCAGGATGAATTTTGAAATGGTATGTATCAATACTGCTTTGACACGGAGGAAAGGTTTCGCGTGTAAAAAGCACTTGCTCCACATGGCATTTTAGGGGGCTATTATCTTCTGACATTTAGCATTTGCTTCTTAATGGCAGCTGTAATAATTAAACAAGACTGACAGGTCAAGTAACTTGTCCAAATAATATCAGAGCAGACCCTCTGCTTTCTGTATTCCTAAGAGCAGCTCTGCTGGAGGCAATCATTTGTCACGATAGAAAGAATTAATTAACCATGACCTATTAACATTTCATCATTAAAATTATACAAGAAAAAATAAAAATCAATCCAAATAACATCTCATCTGATAATCCTGAATGCTATAGTTCCAGACTCAAGGACAAAGGTAGTCCCTTCAGATTGGCAGGAGATGTCCTCTTTAGGGATTTAGTAACACTTAGTTGATGTGATGCTGGCAAGTTAGAAACACAACTCAGAGTAGCAGAAGAGGAAAGTTTGGATCTCAGCGAGTGATCACCATGACCAAAATTCAAAATAAGCATCCTGTGACCTCACTATAACCACAGCAGAGAAGCTGGAAAAATTCTGCTGTCATAATACATACAATATTTTGCGTTAGAGAAGAGAATATTTCTTATGGCTTCAAAGCACTTTAAAATCCTTAATTAAGGCTCAACAAAAATTATTAGATGAATGAGAATGCATTTAAAAAAAAATAAAAGAAGAATCAACTATCATTTCCTACTGAAGGATCACCAACGAGAACATGGATGTGTAGCCGTGGAAAAGTCAAGAATAATGAGAACAACCACAGAACTAAAGTAGATTTCTGCATTGCTACAACCCGAGAGAAACAGCATCATGACAAACTTGAACGAGGACACCACTGTGTGATGGCAGAACATACCCAAATAGCGTGCCTGTGTTCAGTAGTGACCCAAAGGAAGAAAACATTAGTTAATGCTATTAAGCAGTATATTTCCATTTCTTTGGGCTATTTCACATAAGTATTGATTTACCTCATTCTGTTTGTAAGGAAGACAAAAAGAAAATTAATGAGCTTAAAGCGTAGGAGACCAAGAAGATGCCGAGTTACTAAAATGTAATAATTCAAGGGTAACCCAGGGAAGTTATTTCTTTTTTAAAATTAAATAACATAATCAAGTTCTTACAGTAATTTATAACAATTGCTTAAGAAAATACAGAAAAAAGCACATTCTGTAATAAAATAGAAACCGAGGAATGAAAAGGAAATTAATTATTTACTCATTTCTGCTGCCATCCTCTCTGTTTGTCTCTAGCAGCTTAGCTTCTGTTGCCAGATTCATGTAAGCTCAGCTATTTTATCCTTCATATAAATAATGAATGATAATGATGGCTACGTGATAATAGAGCCAGATTATAGGATTTTCTCCATTGGCAAATTGAGTGATGTGGTTTTGTAAATGTATTGGCAGTTTTTATGTGAATGAGGGGGAAAAATAGGAGTGAACAATTGTCTCGCCTTATCTTGTAAAACTTTAGCACAAAGAAAAGGACAAATGTTTGTCTGCTGTAAAATGTAAGGTCAGAAGTTACTATGACCAAGAACTAGCTAATTATGCTCAAGTCCTTAGGTAGTCACTTAATTGTCTGGTCGCTTCCAGTCCCTACTGTAATGAGGAACAGAGGAAGAAAAATAAAGAAGTGTGCCAAAACATTAAAAACATTTTGAACTGACCCTCCGAGATAACAAATGGAAGCCAGCTGGGGGGGTTGATCTGGAGAGAATTCTTCACCAGCGGATCTTTCTGATTAAGTCCTTTCGGTAAGAAATAGCTTTAAAACATGACGGCCAAAACCCCATCCTTAGCTCACAAAAACTTTACACTTCCTTAGTAATACTTTTAGCCATAGGAACACGAAGAAACTAATTAATATCAGTGGAAAGCGTTCCACAAAAGGACCTATATAAATAGCTATCAGCAGTCACAGAATGTCTTGCACATGTAAAATATCTTAGAAAGCTGTGCAAATTATCTCATGATCTGGTAATAAAGAGACTGTATAATTAAATTGCTGCCTTCACAACCACCTTCAGTAATATTTCTTATATTTTGTCCTGGAATAGAGGAAAAATGTTTTTTCTTATCCACCTGGTGGAGCTTTGGCCAACACACCATGGAAGTTCCTCTCTCCTTTCTCTCAAACAGCTCACAGGGTTTGAAATTTCTCCTCACCTCCTGCCAGAAGCACACACTATTTTTACAAATGATTCATGTTGCAGCAGCATGCTGGAATCCTAATCAAGGCTCTTAGCCCCACCACCTTGGACTTCTACAGATGGAGGGGATATATCACATGAGCTGAGGGAGCAGCCATTCGGGGCTGACAAACCACATTTGCAGGAACTAGTGCTGGTAATATGCTAGGCAGGGCTTGATAATTTTTTTTTTTCCTTCTATCACACTAGGTAAGTGACAAAGAACCTACCAGAGAACATATGTTCTCTTTTCAATGACAGACAAAAGAGACAGATTGAGGAGAACTGGCAAGGAATNGGGGGGGGGGGTTGAATTAGTTGCATATTTCAGTTTACTGCAATGAGAAATATCTCAGCTGAAATGCATTTGAGAACTGGGCAGTCATACGCCTGCATGCCCATGGACGTCTCCCTAATCTTTCTTTTAAATACTCGGCCATGATTAAAATTGTTCACTTTTATAGTCTTCAAAGTTAAGTGTAAATCACAAAACGACTGTTTTAATAAACTCTAATCTTCCTATATTTGTCAAATTCGAGACAAAGTGTGTCTGTTCCTTTTTTCAAAGGCTGCTTTAATCAGTTTATCTAGTGTCATCCTTACACCTAGCTACAATTTTGAATTCCATCACATTTAGGTAATATTTAATACTCCAAAATTCATAGTGATGCTGTAAGCATGTGCAACAAATCACTGTGAAGCTACAAGTGCTTTATGCTTTATTAGCCCCATTTGTCTTCTAGAAATTCTGCTCCATTGACCAATAAGGTACATAACTCCATCTGGCACGGTTGTGCCACTCAATCTACCTGGGTCCCATTTATTAGTGTGTTGTGCATCATTTACAACTATGCACACGTAAAAAGTTCAGGACACACCCAAAGGGTCTACGTGCTCCAGCTTCACAATATTCTAAAGGCTTTTTGCTTTGCATGGCAAAAACTAACTCGCTTTTTAACTGGAGGGCCGGCAAGCCAAACGAAGAAGGGAAGTTTCCACTTACAGTGTGGAGGCATCTGATGTCAAAAGACAAAATAAAGCTTATTACTAAAAAGCAGATTTCATTCAGCTGAACTCACCCATGCTTCCGTCACAACATCTTGCCAGAAAAAAGCAGACTCTCATAAAAAAAATAGCCAACCATGTGGTATATTATATTCTGACACTGCATTTCCTACAATTACTGGGTCAATGTGTGCTCCCCATTTTGCTTTTCAATCTGTAGATATCAAGGCACACTGCTGGCTGGACCCTGATAATTCTGATAGTAAAGCACACGTTCAAAATCCTAAATACAGAAACTCACCCAAACTTGTCAAGGTTTGTGATTTTTAGTGCAATTTCCATTAAACAGGGAATATATCTTTATTTTTTGCTTTACAATTGGTCTACATTTTTATGCCTTTCTAAAAGTTTAGGCTGAATATCAATGCTCATTAAAGTGCCAAACTGATAATTCTGGCTAGAACCTGGTATCTGAAGCCAACAGCTGCCTTCATTTACAGCCAAAAAAAGGTCTATCTACTGGAACTGCGCTGAAAAGTTGAAGGGGATTGGAGATTAAAAAAAAAAAAAAAAAAAAAGATAATTTGATTCTGTTTTGGGAGATGATTTTTCAGGCTGCCTGTTATTCCATGCCCTGATTAGATGAAGACCTGAAATGCAGCATCTAGTACAAGTCAGGCCTGAGTTTAGGAAGAGTTGCAAACTGTTTGCTTTTTCTACGGTAAAGACAGAAAGAAAACCCACCTTCCAGGAAAGAAAGGCAACATTCTCTTTATGGCGCTTTCTATTTTAATAACATAATTACATACTTGACAGTCTTTATCTCTCTTGAACTCCAGTCCCTCCTATCCACCTAAAAATACCCAAAACAAAGCAGCAGAAATAAAAGAGGGAAGAATTCTTTTCCTAGAATTGAGCAGCAGTAAGACAACAGCCTGGACAGGGCCTGTGTAGGTGAAGAATACAGATAACCTTTTTTAAAAAGTTATAATACATTAAGTTCTTTTTATCTTCTCTGCTTCACATCTCCTCAGTAACAGCCGAGTCCCAGGGGACTGGAATCTCTCACCCTTCACCGTAGAGTACCTGCTCAGAATCAAACCACAGATACTTAAAGAACATTATTCATCAACATGGGAGCAACCTTTCAATGGTGACAGGATCGAGATGAAAGTAAAAGAGCTCACTAAACCAGTAAATAATACCTCATCGGTACCTGAGAATATAAACTTAAGTGACAGCCACTGCAGGAGACAAATTGGCCAAATGCAAGACCATCATGATCACCCTTATAGCTTCCTTTCCGTGTATGTACACCATAGCCTTAAAAATTCAAAGTAAGGAAGAGCCTTAAGTATGATCAAAGAGTGATCTGGAATGTTTTTCAGCTTTGAAACACCAGAAAAGGTACTAGGGATCATCGATGGAGTGGGTGTCATAGCACAAAGGAGTTCAGAGATGGCTGCAAGGGTGGCGAGGGATGAGCATTACACACACATTATAAAACAATGCTGCCTTAGCTGCTTCAGGATGCAGTACCTTCTTTTCACTTATTTTGCAGATTATTTTCTGCCTCAAAGATTGAATTCCCCTGACCTAACATTGCCCTCACTCATTCCTCATGAGGCATTCAAAATCTCACAAGCTTTGAGGACTAAACCAAGGAACACCAAGGTAGTGAGTAGCAACAAGTTCCTAGTGCTGGTGCCCACATCTCTCTGCAAGGAATTGTGAGCCAGCCAGGTAACGTGATCCATGAAAACCAAACTTCTACAGACATCCATTTCTGCCAGCAAGAGACCACAACCACTTTTCTGAGGATCTACAGCCTTCAAGTGTGTTGACCTCATCGTTCCCAATGATGCAAAACTCCCTGTAGACTGGCTGCAGGCTCTCCTTCCCCAGCTTTCTAGGTAGGTATAGCTCCCTAAAGAGTGCTGTTCTTTGACTGCAAGATTGTATTTCTTCAGCTTAAATTTATATTTTATGGTCTTGCTTTCATAGCACTGCAATGCATAACTTATGAGTTGCAGATTTGGGTAAGAAAGATGGGAATTTATTTAAGAGAAAGGAAATTATATGAGAGTATGAGCTGACGCATAACCAGGTTTTAGTCATTGTGCGAGGATTAAGTGTGTATATCTGTGTGTGTGACTGCTATACAAAAATTTTTCAGTGTTTTTATACCATAATTTTTATGCTCTGAGCACTAATTACCTCTTAATATGGAAAACTGGAATCATTAATATAGTTTAACACATTACACGAGATCTTGTTTTTGCAAGACAGCTTGCTTTCTGTTTATTCTCATCTAGATGTTTAATGAAGTGACTGCCGTATCACACAAGTAGATGGGTTAAGTGAATCAAACACAACATTTTGCCTAATGAGAAGAATTTACAGAAAACTTATGTAAAAGGTTAGATTCTTTTTTTTTTTTTTAAAACACAGAGCTGTAACAGCAAGAATTCACAAAGGTCTGTGTTCCTTAAAGTCAGAAATCCTTATGAAATTACAATGATCAAGTGTCACACAAAAGAATTCTCAGTAATTATCAAAACCTCCAATATTGTTTGTAAGCTGTTACACTGAAAAGCCTAAAACCTGCACCTTTTTATTTTCTCACTTCTCCAAACACATACAGCTAAAGGAAGACTCAAACTGCTGCCAGAATTTTTTAAAATGATGCACTGAAATGATTCACGTGAAAGCGGTTGAGCTTCTCCAACTTGCCGATATGGGGTTGTTTAATATTTTCTTGCTCTCATTTCAGCCTCTACTCATCAATGCAGTTTCCTTAGTGACATTAACCATCCCACATAAAGGTCAGTGTTGTTGCCCTGTGTGGTTTGTGAGGGTGGTGGGACCTCGAGTGCTTCCCCATGTACTCTGGTCACAGGGAGGCCCAGACTCATGTGGCCAGCTGGGAACTTTGCAGGATGCAAGAAAAAACTGTTGCTGTTGAACTAAAACCTGCTAGGTTCCTGGTAAAGCAAACAAACTAACCTATGAGCAATCAGGACCATCAGCAATTCAGTGAGTTTTGGGGTTGGGTTCTCTAAGGACCAGAAAGGAGGAAGGGAGAAACTCCTTTCTTTGAGCCAAGGGGATGCAGTAACATCTCCATCTTCTAAGGCTAACTGGAAACCAGTTGTAACAGATGCAGGCTTTTGCCAAGTACGAAAGAAAATTAATCATACAGCTTGGTAATACTCAGACGTAATGAACTGCCTTTGGTAAAAGCATTTTAGAACACTCCCTGAAAAAAAAAAAAAAAATCCAACTTGGTGCTTGGGCACAAAAGGGGCGTGCTCTCTCCAACCTGAGATCTGGCAGGTTCCTTGCCCTTTGCTTCTCCTCCAGCACCACTGTGATCCCCTCTCCTCTCAGGAGGGCAGTGATTCCCACAGGCTCACTGGAGCAAAGGCACCAGCCAGTGGGAGAAGGTGCCTCCACTGCCCATCCCAGCTCCTGCTTTGCCTAGAAATCATTGTCAAGTGTGGTTTGGGGATTCTAGCTCTCTTCCACAATTCTACAAACCAGTCAGTATCATAGAAAGGTTGGAAAGAACCTTAAAAACCACAGAGTTCCAATACCACCCACCAGAAAAGGCTGCTGCAAGCCCCATCCAGCCTGGCCTTGAAGCCCTCCAGGGATGGGGCAGCCACAGCTTCTCTGGGCAACCTCTTCCAGTGCCTCACCACCCTCACAGCAAAGAATTTCTTCCGGATATCTAATCTAAATCTCCCCTCTTCCAATTACCCCTCATCCTACCGACAGCCCCTAGTACGTGCCAATGAACCAAAGAAGACATGTTCCTCTCCTAACTAGAAACACTGTCATCTGCCTATAGCTTTCCACAGAGGCAATGTTACATCATAAAGAAAATATAACATAGCTGATTAGTGACAACAAAAGTACAATCAACTCAACACAATGCCGTGCATTAGGTAAGTACCCACTGTAAACAGCAGCAGACTAGAGCAACCAGACGAGTGGAAGTGATTGCCTGTAATTGCAGGTTGACACCAAAATTACGGGCTTGAAGATTGAATTTGGTGATAATGTAAATCACTCCCTGTTATTCTTTTCTTAGCAGCCTGTCTTTGGAACTGCTGGAAAGAGGATCACTAGATTCCTCTGTAAAGAAAATGAAGTATTTCCCACTTCCATTGAGATTCCTGTCTTGTGACTCCATTAATGAGATGCAGGGGTTGGGGGTTGGTTTTCACCATCCCTTTTATAACCTCAAATGTTAATGTAAGTCTATCTCCATGGTAGCTGCAGGTACATTTACTGTCACTAAAGGTATGCCCTGGACACCTTTCCAGTAGTGACTTGCTTTTATTACTGCTTCTTCTTCACAAGAGAAATATTTATGAAAAAGTTCCTTGTTACAGTTGCCTCCTGCAGCGATGTTTCATGACTGAGGATTTGGTGCAATTACATAGGTGGGGTTTTTTTTGTCTTCCAGCTCTTTCTGGATGAGCAGAATAAGTGTATACGCTTTGGAAGACCAGATATAAAACTCCCACAGAGCCACTCCTACCATGGGAGTTCCTCACAACCAGCCAACAACCAAACCACAGTTAACATGCTTCTGGATCACAAAGCCTCCTCTCTAAAACCTGTCTTTCCTCTAAGTAACACAAAGAGAGTGGCAAAGAAAAGACAGCGGAGATATAGACACAAAGCCTGTTTTTATATTCGCATTTTGGCTCAAAGCAGCAGAGCAATTTTGAAGCAAATCCCCTGATCTTCCCCCACTTACTGCAGGCTGGTGTGGTTTGCAGGGCTCGATTTGGTGAGAGTGAATTCGGCTCCGTGCAGAGGAAACGAGGCCATCTGCTCTTCTGCAGGTGCAGAGTAAGTGCTCTCCACCCCTAATGAGCGCTCGGCCATTTAGATAGCCTCTAACGACATGCCTGGTGAAGATGTTTGGCCTGGAGCACCAAACTAAATATTTGAAATGGAATTATACTCCATTCAGCAGAAGAAAAAGCAAAATCATCCCCAAGATCTCCAGAGCACGTTCATATGTATGGTTCAGCGCTGCTGGCAAGACCTACAACTTGGGTCCTGTGGACCAAGGAATTTATTTGTTACTGCTCTCCAGTAATTAGTTACAACACACCTCACCCACCACCGAGTGCCAGAATACAGCATCTTTGTAATGGAGGGTACTGCAGAGGCAAAGAGCCTTTGGAGATAGCCCAAAATAGTAATTACTTAATACCCAATTGATCAGAACATGAATGAAATAAACAGCATGGTTTCTGGCAGCATGATAGGCATTATGAAAAGCACCTTAGTTATTAAACAATCAAGTAACACTTATCTAAGGAGCTCGCAGCACCAGATAAGAGACCGAATAACTAAACGGGAGAAGGCACAGGATGAAGGCAGAAGCTATTATCTTGTCAGATCTCTTTGAGATTTTCTGGAGATAAGTTAGAAAATGTTCTGTATTATCCTGTCAAAAAAGTAAATACTCTGGCTGTACACGGTGCTGCGTGGCACTGCACACCAGAAAACAAAAGCAGGCAGGAAATGCGGGCAATAGAAAGTTCTTTGAATCATAAATCAGACAAGTTCCCAACGTGTGAATTTAATACTACAATTTACAAAGACAAACTGTAACTTGATTAACCAGCCTCCTTGTTTCTGAAGATTAGATTAAGATTAGCACTTAAATAATCTACTACGAGGAAAAATTTGGAACAAAACTAGAAACATTCAGATGAGACTCAAGCTCTTTTACTGTGGCTAATAAACAGCAGATTTCTGTTCGATTTTAATTCTCAGAAGACTCAGTTCAGAAGTAATGGGATTCATGTTTCAACCAATTCAAGATAAACCGATGAAAAGCTGAGGTTTATAAGAAACAGTTGGCCAAATCTATCTGGTCCAAGTTGCAACAATGTTTTGATCATGAGAAAGGCAAAACACCTCATCAAAACCCAGTGTCACCAAACCATAGAATGGTTTGGGTTGGAAGGGACCTTAAAGCCCATCTAGTATTGGGTTGGAAGGGACCTTAAAGACCATCTATTAACAACTCTCTGCCCTGGGCAGGGACACCTCCCACTAGACCAGGTTGCTCCAAGCCCCATCCAGCCTGGCCTTGAACCCCTCCAGGGATGGAGCAGCCACAGCTTCTCTGGGCAACCTCTTCCAGTGCCTCACCACCCTCACAGCAAAGAAGTTCTTCCTAGTACTAATCTAAATCTCCCCTCTTCTAGTTTAAAACCATTATCCCTTGTCCTGTTGCTCTAGTCCCTGACAACAAGTCTCTCATCGTCTTTCCTGTAGTCCCTTTAGATCCTGGAAAAGGCTCTAAGGTCTCCCCAGAGCCTTCTCTTATTCTCCAGGCTGAGAGAACTCTGGCCACTTTCATGGTTTTATCATCTCTAGAACCTCTCCAATAGGCCAATGTCCCCAGAGCTGGACACAGTACTCCAGGTGGGGGTCTCACCAGAGCAGAGCAGCAGGGTCAGCTCCCTTGACCTGCTGGCCACGCTGCTGGGGATGCAGCCCAGGATGCAGCTGGGTTTCTGGGCTGTGAGTGCACGTTGCTGGCTCATGTTGAGCTTCTCGTCAGCAAACATCCCTAGTCCTTTTCTCCACGTTAGCTCCTAATCTCTACTCCATTCAACCTGTACTGCCACTGGAGACTGCCCTGACCCATGTGCAGGACCCCTTGCACTTGGCCTATTGAACTTCATGAGGTTTGCACGGGCCCACTTCTTAAGCCTGTCCAGGTCCCTCTGAATGACATCCCTTCCCTCCAGCTTTTGTAGAATTCAAGACTATACATATGTGTTTCATACATCAAACTTTTTGTAGGGCTGCACTTCTCACACTTTAATGTGGTATTTTAACTTTTGTAAGGGTCCACGCTGGCAGATCTGCCCTGTTTCTGGTATCGTAGCTAGATTTTGAAAAAAAACCCCAACACCAAAACCTAAACCCCAGTTCCAGAGAGGATCTCTACACTAAATCATGTTACTTTAAGAAAGGAGCTATCACTATCATGTAAACCTGCACATGTTGTGGTTGCAGGTGTGAATTCACTCTGGTGCACCCAGGTACTGAGTCATTACCAGACTGGATAACCCATGGGCTTAACCACAAATGGGCACATTGGTCTTCTAAAGAGGGTAAAAATAACATAAAAATTCCCTTTATGTGGATGGCAGTGGTCATGGACATACTTCAGAGCAGAGAACAGAATAACTTTGCCAACACACTCTCTAGCAATAATATTTACACCATGCCCAGTTCCCAGAGCAGAACCATTATCTGATATTAGAGCACAAACACAGAAGTTAACAAAAGGCCATTAATATGGCATCTCAGCACAAAAGCAGGTGGGAAAAACCACACTAAATAGGCAGAGGACAAGTTATACAAAGGGCTCAAAAGCTGTGCTTTGCATCTCTTATGAGGAAAAAAATGCAAAGGAATTGTACAGAAATGTGGGATCCATTTAACTCCACCACACTTATTAGCTTAATGGTTACCTAACAAAAAAAGAAGGGAATAGGGGAGATTGTGGGCTTTTAAAATAGATGCAGACAGAACACATCTGAAATGAGTATCACAGATACGCTTAACAGCCCAAGTATACAAGTGCTCTCAATCATGTAGAGCTGTAACCTAAAGTGCAGACAATAAACAACAGGCATAATATCATTTGCTCACATTATCTATAGAGATGATTATTTTCACACCTCTCTGTCCCAAATACTCATCCGCTCCACTTTGCCTCGTGCTGTTCTTTGTCAGATACACACCATCTGAATGACTCGAGCACCCACCAACTTAAAAAAAACCCACATGTGCAATTTCAGCACAAGTCAACACATGCCAAACTGAAATCAATCCCACAGAATTTCAAAATATCACTTTTTCAGATCTACGTGATTCTTAAAAATCATGTATATCAGTTTATATGTTCACATGGTGTTTTACCAATATGAAATAATATAACCTGCTGTCATGAGATGCCTGAATGTAGAAGGAGACATGAGGGGAAACACAGAATGACAGTCAGAACATGTTGAATGAGGAGTGATTACTGGCACGTTCAATGAAGGAGGAAAGATTTCTGGCATCGCTACATTTTGAGATAAAAAACCATGAAAACGGTAGGAGAGAGATGAACACAGAACTATATATAACAAGCAGAGCACAGTCATGAGAAAAGCTGTACATATCTGAACCAGAGAAAAACAACAGTTGGGTGAGATACCTGGAAAGTTCTGTTCCGTAGGGATGGAGGTCAGGGTTAGCTTCAGCTTACGTTTGAGCAATAATATGTACATTTGAAAACTGCCTCTTTTCAGCAACGAATAGGGTAGGACAGTAGGAAAACACAAACCGAGTACAATTTACACAGCTGAACTGTAAATATAAGGCTAATGTAAACCTAACCCAAGTTAAACTGAAAATAAGACAGAGGAGCTACTATTCCAGTCAGAATTTCAGCTTCGGATTGAATTAATCAGAAACTTCCAGTTTAAATTTAACTGAAGCTGTCACAGAATTTCCCATCTGCCTCACAGGAGGGCTGCAGACTCTGGGAGACTTGCCACATCATGTAGAATAAGTTTGCTGTGAAAAGCATAGCTTTCTTCTTTTTTTTTTTTTTTTTTTTTTCCTAGAACAGAAGGTAATTGGTAGAACAAGAAAGAGTAGGAACCCTCTGAGATTGTACATCAGCTGGGACCTCGAGTGATTTTGTTCAATGAATCACGGCGTTGAGTAGGACAGGCTTTTGTAGCAGTGCTTTGGATGGGCTAGAAGGAGGGAATACACATGGCAGAGGGACAGAAAGGAACGATGGCAGTGAATAAGCCGACGCATAAACCAACACAGTCACAAGGGCTCCTGGTAAATTTATTTTCAAACCCTGGCAGAGGTTTAAATGCATATTCCTTGTTAAAGACATTGTGAATTATTAATATCAGATTGGAGAATGAAAACATTCAGAATATAATGTTTGATGTGTTTCCCATCCATTTTACACTAATGGCACGATTGATATAAGTCAATATGAAAATCAATGCTGAGTGTTTGGCACGGTATAGCGATGCATGGCAGAATCCACTGAGAACTATTACATTCAAAAAAATTAAGAACCTGCAAGAAAATAAATACAAATTATATGTGAGCAAATTACAGAAAGGTTTACAGTTTCAATGACTGAAAATGGTGCCATCTGTTAAAATGAAAGCAGCCCTTAACAGGACAGGAAATTTCTTCAAAGTTAAACATTATCAGTGGAGAAAACTGTAAATGTACATTTTTAATCACATTGTAATTTCCTTGTGTCCTCAGCAACAGTCCCACATCCTTAAAAACACGTTCTCAACTTTGAGCTCTTTGGAGAGCCAGGAAAAAAAAAAAGAGATATAAGCATGGGAGGAATTTAAAAAGTGCAAAATATGTAACTGAAAAGATATTCATAGTAAGAGAAAGGGAAGTTTCATCTCTGTTAGTAGCTAAGTTCCATTTGTAGGTAAGAGTAGACCAGAAAGGAACTGGTTACAGAAGCTTTGATGTCTTCATTGTGCTGAGCTGGTCTCCCCATCACCCAAAGAGCATCTTGTTTATAGATGAACAAAGAGGACTTCAAGGACAAAGACCAAAAGAAATTTGTGTTAAAACGTAATTATATGTTGAAAAATGAGTCTATAAGTGGTGTCAGTGAGTTCAACTCTCATTGTTGTGAGTGACTCCTGATGAGATTTACTTGACTCACAAGGTTTTCTCCTTTGCACTACTAAAACTCTGCCTGAGATCTGAACATCGAGTTGGGCTGTTTATGGTCCATGCGTCATCATCTATAATAAAGAGTCTCCATTTGGGACTTAATTAATACAGCCGGGTCAGATTTCAGCTCATTCCTTCCCAGAGATGCCTTGGCTCTGCAGTGCTAACTGGTGTAAAGAATACACACTTATTTTTCTGCAGGAGTCAGCAGGAAGACTGAAAATACACGGGACATAGATCTACTGTCACTTCTTGCAGACACTTTTCTGACCACATACATTTTTTAAGATAGCTTTTTTTTTTTTGTTCCTTCACTTGCCACAGCATTCGCAGTCCTTGCTCAGGGGCTGTTTCGCCAGAGAAAGCACTTGAGCTCTATGGAAAATTATTGGCACAGTTGCACTGCGTTTTGCAGCATCCTGCTTTTTCTGAGGCTTGTTAGTCTAGAGAGATGCAAGTAATTCTTCTAAGTAAAGGTTGATTTCATTTTTCACGTTCATAGGTTGATCTCCTCCATTTTGCTTACACAGTCATGTGCATATTATTCAAATAGCGACAAGCTGTGGAGGGGTAGCGATTAACCCTTTCTTTCCTGTCGGCTTCTTGCCTTTCCTGTCTGCCAGCTGTACGATACTGGGCAGAAATCCATATGGGAAGGCCTTTTTGACTTCTATAGGAAGGACTGCTGATTAGGGGATGAGCTAGAGATATATTACATATAGAACTTCAAGTTCGATCTGGGCTTATGGATAATAACAGCACTTTGTTCTCACTGCCACTGGAAGAGAGTGATACGGGCAGAGCTACCTCGTGCCAAGTTGCCGCAGACTGACATCCCTTAATTTCCAAAGGTAGGAAAACTGCCACCTCATTAAGAAGAACACCGTGTTATTAGTTTGTTGGCACGATACCAGCATTGGAGAATGCAGCATGCGTGTCCTTGTGACTAAAGGCAAAAACCCGGAGAAGCTTATAGGAAAGCATTTCTTCGGATAGGAAATGGGAAACGGTGGCTTTGAAGAGACCTGAAACAACAGCTAACAGTCAAGAACTTTCTACTTGTGAATCCATCCTCCCATTCCATAGCATTGTTCTAATTGGTACCTTTTCATCCACTTTGATTATTTTAAAGACTCATGAATTTAAGACAAGTGATTGACATTCCAGCATTGAAAACTTTGCAAGCCAACAAAGGAGAAACGGTATCACAAGAAGGTCAAAGCACACTCCTATCATAATGCAGATTCCTCCCCGAATTCCCCACCTCCTATATTCTAGTGACACATGGGAATAAGATTCATAGAAAGGAAAAGCAGCTTGATTTCTGAACAGTCTTTCTGAAAACCAGCATTTCCAGCATTTCAATACTTATTTGCCACAGCAGGGAGTTAATCCTTTAAAAAGCCCCAACCCAATCAGCCAACTGAACTGAAAGAATAATGACTTCTTTGAAGTTTTCTTTCACTGCACTGGGAAAGTTCAGATGCTCTTGCTGGGACAGTTCAGATGTCCCAACCTGCACTAATTA
This sequence comes from Pedionomus torquatus, assembly GCA_013398155.1. NCBI lineage: Eukaryota > Metazoa > Chordata > Aves > Charadriiformes > Pedionomidae > Pedionomus > Pedionomus torquatus. The sequence goes on along the minus strand of VZRU01006490.1, from coordinate 28,754 downwards.
CAAGACAAGTCCTTCTCATTCATTTTCATTGTTAATTGCAAGAATCCAAGGAAGGTAGGTTCATAACGAGGTCGCTGTTATTTTTGCACAGGTATTAGTCTCTAGCCAAGAGCTAATTCTTCGTCTGGAATACTCGGTTTTCAGATTTCTGAGAGTGCTCTTTTATTCCTAACATGCTTTAATTGACATGGAAACTATCACACATCTTGCTTTTCTTTCACATGAAAGATTACTTGCAAATGGAATGTATCTAAAATGAATGGCTCTGCTCCATCATTGAACGCTGCCCTTTGCAGGAGAAACAACTAATCCCAGAGATGCATTGTTTCGGCTGGGATTTACAGCCTGGCGGTTTCTAATTATTCATGATGTGTTATCCATCATACCCCAAACTTCTTCACAGGACTAGCACAAACAATGTGTTCCAGTCCAAGAAAATTGCTAAAGCAGAGCTATCAAAAGCCTATGCCACCTTGATGTAAATGTTTGTCATCCTTTATTAATATTGAGGGGTATTGCACTCACTGGAGTTTGCCCTTTTTTTCCTTTGATTTTCTAGAGAGCAACAGAAATTCTTAAAATAAGTGATGTGAATGAAGCGTTGACTGAAATGATAAAATTTATCTAGTCTTAACACAAAGAAATTATTTTAGTATTTGTCCATTTGAAAAAACCTAATCGGCTTTAATTTGCTGTTAACAATTCTAACACAGCTGTAGAACTACGCTGCTAATGAGTAACAAATATTAACTAAATATTTTTAATGGGGTATGAATAGATTCAGAAACACCAGCTGGGATTAGATTGGTCAAAAAGCTGCTTCCCGATTATAAAGCACTTTACCTCTAGGCCACAGATTAAATACAGAAAAGGTAAATAACGAATGAAAGTGTTACCGTTAATAACTGCTTGGGGTATGGGGAAGTGAAGTTGCTTATGTCTGACCATTTTCCACTTTAGTGATAACCATTTTTCAACCACAATTTGCAGGTGGATGGCTTCTTTGGCTGGAGTTTGTAGAGAGGTCACTGTTTGTCAGGGAACGGATATTACGTTCCACTGTCTCTCTCTTGAGCATAAAGAGCAATAGATGAAATCTGGGTTGTATCTAGACCTGAGACAATCCTCACAGTGACTCTATCTATAGTGCAAAAGATTTTTACAAGTTTATTTTCTAAAATAAAAATTAATTTTAAAAATTTAAAAATTAAAATGATAAAATTACTGTATATATGTCTTTGGGGTTTCAGCTGGCTAAAATGGCTTGTGATGTAGATTGCCAGACAGATGCTTTCCATATATCCTAAAGCAAATGCATAGTTAAAGAATTAATTACCAACTTTGGCCATTACACCGTAGTTATTTCTTCCCCGGCAACAGGAGAAGTAGAGAGGAGAGGATTCTGTTGCCTAGACAGAAGTATGTAAGTGGCACATTGGCTGCTGTGGGTCAGCCCAGCCAGCCTTCAGCTCCCACTCCAGAGGTTGCTGGGTCTCATAGAATCATAAAATGGTTAGAGTTGGAAGGGATCTTCAAGATCATCCAGTTCCAACCCCCCTGCCCTGGGCAGGGACACCTCCCACCAAACCACGTTGCTCAAAGCCCCATCCAGCCTGGCCTTGAACACTTCCAGGGATGGGGCGTCCACAAGGATGCATCCATAGGCTCTTTGTCACAGCAACCTGCACTGCAAGAATGTCTTGGACATCCTGAGATATCTCAAGTTGTCCCAGACACTACTCCCTGTGTGGGCAACCAGATCACACCTCTTCATTGTTTGCTTTGCTGCTTCTGCCTTTGTTTTTCTGCAACCTCCTAATGACTAGATCACCAGGATTCTTGGGGGTTTTCAGTTCCTGGATGGCAAAAATATTATAAACAGGATGCTCCTATAGAAAAAAAAAAAAAAGCTTCCAGTGAAGGAGTATAACACACACATTACTCTTAATTTATCCCTCTACGGTGGACCCGTGCAGGAATTCTCCAACAAACACTACAGCAGATGCTACACATAACTCTTTATTGGGCGGGTAAAAAAGAGAGATACTGCAGATACACACGGCATCGATACAGCCAGCCCTCGTCGCAAGCCTTCCACCGGGTCCCTCCTGAGGTTTTAAGCACATTTACCACCCAGACTCAGAAGTATAAACTCTGTAACTCTGCCTTTCTTCCACTTCCATGGATTTCTGTCACTCCACATGCAAACCAAGAAGCAAAAGCACAGCAACCAGGACAATCATTAGGAAGTTGGGTTTACCGAGCCAAGCACACAGGATGGTGTGGGGTTTTTTTTCATTCAGCTTGTAAAACTAATTTGGTTTTAAACCGAACCACAATGTACATCTCTGTTCAACACCATTGGTAAAGCAGAATACAAAGAGACTAAACATCACCACCAGGCAGGTCTTTCAGCGATTTCCACATTAGGAAAAGAACACTCGACACTCGTTTTCTTCCCTTTCGTTTCTATCTTAGAGGTTCTGATGCACCAATATATTTCCATACACGTTGCAATGGTATGAGACCACCCGCACAAAAATAATCAGAAAGAGCAGAAAGGCACTTCAGCTTTCCTTTAATCTGCCAGCTAAAATCTGTCATGTTCTGCCAAAGGTGCTGTGATTGGTACCGGCTGTTCTGCGCTAAGGCTTCAATCATGCCATCCCAATACAAGCCTGGAAGTAGCCACAATCAAAGTGATGTCAGACAACCTCAGCTCACACTAAATTCCAGCAAGTTGACACCTTCAAATACAAAGGACAAGTCTTCCTTGCATTTTTGGAAGACTGTCCATGCTTCAGACCAAAACTATACATGTCACAGTATCTGTGGTGATTCATTTCCCTCTGTAGCATTTGCAAAATATATGAGAATACAAACCACTGTGCAGTTTATTTACCATTTCAGGGAGGTCTGAGGCAGTTCATTGAAATTCTTTAGAGCTTGCCTGGCTCACTTGGCATCCTAAGCATAAAGGAAGAGGCACCATCAATAATCTACTGCACAAAAGCTGGCTACAAGTATCTTCTTGATGATGGATTAAAATCACATCTCTGCAGGGACAAATTCCATAACGGTACCAGTTACTAGCACAAATTTATCAGTCTGGAAAAGTCACTTTGAAGCAGAGGAACAGTCAGTGGGTCAGTTGAGTTGGCTTGGAGAATGAACTCCAAGAGGCTGAGCTTCGTATGATGGGATAAGTAGATTTGTGTATTTCGCTTGTTGGAAGAGTGTTTGTGGGCCCAGCAACATTGGTAATAGCTATTACCCCTTACTTTAGGATTAAAAATGCCAATGCAACCAGCATTCAAGTTTACGGAGTGTTTGGGAAGCACAATATGGAGTGTTTGGGAAGCACAATACACTGAATAAACCTCTTATATATTTATTTCGTACAGGTGAGTGAAAAGAGCTAGAAGCCTAACTGCCTCCAGAAATCAATGAAGAATGTAGGTGGTGTATAAATATGCAAGCTCAGTGTTCCATTTACATACATGGCCATTTTTATTCCAATTTCTAGTAGGGTTTTTTGAGTCAAATATTGTTAGAACACATAGGTGCCTAACCAGATTCTCTGCAGTTCCTGTGATACAGTTGGGTCAGAAATAACGTGGCAGTTGCCAGTGCAAGCCTGCTTAAAGCCTAAAATATTTCAGTGCATCAAAACAAATGTGAGATCAAATAAAAGGGATATAAATGAAACTCATCGCAGAGCTCACAAACTACTTCAACTTTCTGACCGTAATCTAAGGCTTTGATTCTGCATGCACCTAACTTTGAACCAGAAGGACTGGGTTTTCGTCTAAAAATTAAATTATACATGTGCACCCAGAGAACCAGATTCTCATATACAATGTTTACTCCAAAAATAAGAGCCAGGAAAATGTACAAGACCTGAAAGAAACAAACCCCAGATTCCTCCTGGAAGAACCAGTGCAGGTACTTATATTAGAATCAGATTGGTTTAGCTGTTCAAATATTTAAACCCTTATGTACCACACATCTAACCTGGACTACAACTTGACTAATTATGCACTGAAAGCTTTGTGCTTCTACTAAATCACATGCCTATGCTGAAGCAGTCGTTAAATATTTATAAGTAATGAATCCTATAGACACCAGTCTCTTGCAAAAACTAAACAGTTCCCCATAAAATAGGAAAAATCTCTATATTTTCTAAAAATACAAGTATTGAGGATAGTACACAATTTGCAGAATTATACCCTATTGCAAATTTCATTTCAAGACTTGTCACCTGTTTCATAACTGACCAAAAAAAAAAAAAGCACTTTATTCCATATTTCATCAATAAAAGATTTTTAATAAATGTTTCAGAGACTAAAATTATTAGTAATATGGACATAGAAATCTTAAACAAATCATTATCTCTTTGAGAGCGCCCTAAGGAAAAATCTTCAAGGAGGAGAGAGTATTTGTATTCCTCTTTTCAGCAAATTTCAGCCTCTCAGACTTTTATGGAGGAACTCTGCGTGAATGCAAAAGTCAAAACCTTAAATGTGTTGGGTTTTTTTTATCCAGGCTTCACTTGAATTTATCAGAAAGGCAAAGTTTTAACTGAAGCTGACTTGCTTTGAACTAAGTGTGGGTTGAGGAGTTAATGCCACATTTAATGCATCCCTTTAGGTAGATATGTTCTTTGGGACACTGGATATTATCCTCTCTGGGACTTTCAGTGGTTGCTTTTGCTCCCTGCAACTTGGTTTTCCGTTATGAACTGTGAATTATAAGAATACCTGTCCTTTGCTGCAGAGCAGCACTTTCAAATTTTAAGGATGAAAGGTAGATATTCACGTGAGCTTCAGTCCTCAAATCATGAAAATAAAGACACACAATCATGTCTGATAGTGTGAAAACTACCAGAGCTGTGCTAAAATAAGTATGGTAGCTGAGCATCGCTTTTACCTGTATTCATGCAGTGCCATTAGAGTCAGTGAAGCTGCACGGACAGAGAATATAGTAGGTCTTTGATTCACAAATCATAAGGGTGGTTTTTTTCCTTAAAAGCAGTTCTAGTGGAAATAAACAAAATTAAGAAAAAACCACAGATTATTTCCTTCATCATAGCGGCATCCTGTATACACTTTATATCTCTTTATTCTTTGAGGATTTCTATAGCTGCATGAACTATGAAAATATGTATCTCCAACATACAGCTAAGAACAAAATAATCTCTGACACCCAATCAAAACAAATGTAACCTTGGGAAAAAAAAAATATATCTGTATACCAGCAATCTCCATCTATTCACCTTTGGATCACAATAAATACATAATTCTTGAATTCCTCCAAAACATACAACAAACGCCTCTATCTACAATGTAGCCTGTTAAAAGCAGCCTGGCAAACCATCAGGGGTTGGAACCATTTGTGGTGGGACCTAAAGTGCTATTTTACTGACTGTGGCAGAATCCCTAGGCATTTTTGTTGGGTTTATTTCATGTACACAATATACAAGAGTATCTCTAAGGCAACAGAGAGCTCCTGAGCAGAGACCAAAAGCCTTTCATAAAGATATTCTGAGAGCAGCCAGCTCAAGAAAACACTTTATTCTGAGGTTTACTGGAAAGAAACTCTACCATTACAATCATTAACAGCCTTCTCTAGACTAAGCAGATGCACGTTTTTATAAGTTAGAAGCTACTTTTAAAGTATTTGACTTCTGAAGGTGTACACAATGAATTCATTTCAACACAAGACGAGGTCCTGGGCACAACGGAATATGTAAGTGGTGACCAATGGGAATCCAAAGCATTTATCACTTCCACACATTTCAACTATCTTTTGTGACTGCTGCACCTCCAGAGAGTAAAAATCAAGCCTCGGTTTTGAAACTAAAGGCCCCGTTTAAAGGATCGGCTGATTGAACAAAGACAAAGTTTGGATAAGAACCAGCACAAGCTTGCTCACAGATAAACACATTTCTGGGCTGCATTGGTTTCCCTTTCAAGAGTTATTTATATGTGATCTGTTAACAACTTCTCTCCTCTTTTTTTTACTTACTTTTTTTTTTTTTTTTTAATTCAGTGCTGTTCTGTTATCCAACAGACCAGTACTTTGCTACTATAGTGATGGTTTAGCTAATTGCCAAATCTTAATTATGGACCGATGACTTTGAAAACCCTAAATTCCTGAAGAAGAGAAACATATAAATCGCCAGGAAATGAAACAACTCTATTTCCAGATCAAAATACTAAACCTAAAAATGCCTTATTAACAGCCATAGTAAACTGCGCCAGTGCACTTTGAAGTGGAAATTCAGAGAATTTTATGAAATTCTGCAAATCTTGAGTTACACTTGGCATGCATTTCCACTAGGTTATCAGAACTGAGCAGCTACTCTATGAACAGTAATAGGTACAGATAAAGAAAAGCAATAAAATGATTACCACTGGGTGGAAATTATGAAAATGTTTTATTACAAGTATTCATCTGGAAAGAAAAAAAAAAAAAACCCTGCCACATCTATTTCAGCAGTGTTACAGGTTTTCTTGCAGGCGTGCATCTGAGAACTTCACGTGGATAATGAACTTGCTTGTTTTTATTCTGCTCTTAAGAAAAGAACAACATTTCCTTTGTTATCCCTGTGTAAACCGACATCCTGACTTGTAGACAAAAGGAAAAAAAAAATAAAATCACAACAGATGATTTAACAATGCTCCTGTGGTTGAGCCCAGACCTCCAGCCAGTGACAAGTATAGATTTACTGCAGGTTGAGCTGAGCTGAGGCACTAAAGGAGGCTCCAAATCTCAGTTAGCCCCAGCCCCTACTGCTCTGAAATAACAACAGAAAATCCCAATGCTATACTTTTCTGTTCCCCAGCTTCAAAAATCTTCTGCAAATTCATATATATGTAAAAGAAAAAAAAAATTAAAAAACCCAATCTCATAACCTCATAGAATCATCCAGGCCAGAAGGGACATTCCACGGTCATCTAGTCCCACCTCCCCTCAGTCACAGGGACATCCCAACTAGACCAGGTTGCCCAGGGCCTCACGGAGCCTCACCTTGAATATCTCCAGGGAAGGGGCCTCAACCACCTCCCTGGGCAACCTGGTCCAGTGCTCAACCACCCTCAGAGGAAAGAACCTCATGCTGTTAAGGTCAGCAACGAAGTGTTGAGAGATGTGTTACGATACAGGGCTGTCTGCACCAACACTGAGGCTTTCAAGGAAGATGACTTGTGTCATGTTTTCTGAAGGCAAATAACTTCTGGGCCACTTGTAGCCTCTCTCCTGATCTCTAGGGAACAAACTATGAACACAAATTCTGGTCCCTCTTAATCCTGAAAAAAATAAAAACCTGAAAGAATTGTTATAAACTGAAAGAGGGGAGATTTAGATGAGATAATTTGGAAAAAACTCTTTACCGTGAGTGTGGTGAGACACTGGAACAGGTTGCCCAGAGAAGCTGTGGCTGCCTGTCCTGGTTTGAGGACACCCCATCCCTCGAGGGGTTCAAGGCCAGGCTGGATGGGGCTTGGAGCAACCTGGTCTGGTGGGAGGTGTCCCTGCCCAGGGCAGGGGGGTTGGAACTGGGTGAACTAGGTTCCTTCTAACCTGAACCATTCTATGATTCGATGAAGCCAGAACAAAACTACAGCCCCTGATTTTCCATTGAACCTCGTTTGTACTGGCAAAATCATGGATGGTACTCATAAATTCCTGGACAAGACAGTCTGGCTGAAGTGAAACACTAGTAGCAGCTGAGCCTGGCACCTATCAAACTGATGAAGCATAAAGCAATCCGATGTCACTTCGTGCAGCTCCTGTACACTGGTGGAGCTGCAGGACAAACTGCTTTCAAAGAACAGACTACCCGGTCTGGAAAAATCAAAGTCTAAAGGTAAAAAACCCCCACAGTTCAAAAGAAATTACTGTAAAAACAATGGAATTGCATCTTATCAGTTTTTGGGGGGGTTGAGCATCCTAGAGAAGCTGTTTCTCATTGTCTGTACTTTATATTTGATTTTGCTAACAGGTATGGGTCTCTCTTTTTTTTTTTTTTCTTTTACAAGATGCTACTCTTAAAATGTTTTTGGTTCACTAGAGTACACAGGCTGCAGACACAGTCAGCTTCCATTGAGGGCACTGGAAGGGAAAAAAGTGTTCACGCTTCCCTGCTCCATACCCACATGCCAGAACCCACCATAAACTGGGCCTAAGAAAACAAAACGCATTCACGAAAATGAGCAGAGATTCAATTACAGAATTAATCCTTTTGAGCAGGTGGTTTCTGGTGAATCCTCTGCCAGAAACAGGCTTCATATCAGGTAAATCCAACTTCTACTGCCAAGAAGTTAATCAAAAAGCTATTATAACTTATTACTGGTCTAATTTTGGGCCTGCAAAGCATTGTAAACATTTCCGAGTTATTTATATAAGTAGCACATTAATTATCTATGTCCAGATACCAAGACAGATAGATAAATTGATTATTTTGTCATTTAACATGTGAATTAATGTGTGTGTCTGCGTCCATGTCTGTGTGTGCACGCTGTTCAGCAAATTATCACCAAGTCTGTTTCTTACATCATTTGGCATCTATTCCATTATTGAAAAAAATGGGAAAAAAAGAGCAAGGAACTCTAAAATACGTCTGTGTAGCATCCACCACATCAAAATGCAGTGCCTCTTACTAACACAGCTTTAAATCAGGAAATCCAAAAAGTAAGGTTCTAACATTAACGATCACTGGTCCAATTTACGCACTGTTCTACAGACAAAAGAGCTGTCAAAAGGGATCAGGAAACCCTGGCCTTTTAAATGCTTTCAGTGCGGGTGGCTGAGATTCAAAGTTTCAGAGAAAGTGAACCTCCTTTCCTAGTATAAAGCAGTAAACCAATTATGCCAAACCCAGCAGGTGATTAGCTTATGCCCTGAAGCATGAGATTTGATTATTCTTATCTTGGTATGCATACTGGAGCTACAAATATTATTAATGGCCATAAATTCATGCAGCCTTTTAAAAAAATCCACAATAATCTAACCTGAAAGTTTGATTTGATGACCTCTCTGTGTGGCAAATTCCAGAATGTTTATTTTGTTTAATCTGAATGCTTTAGCTCTCACATGGTCACCTGTATCCATTCCTATCACAGGACGTGCTTACAAAGCCAAACCATTTAATAGAATCATAGAATGGTTAGAGTTGGAAGGGACCTCAAAGATCATCCAGTTCCAACCTCCCTGCCATGGGCAGAGACACCTCCCACCACACCAGGTTGCTCCAAGCCCCATCCAGCCTGACCTTGAACCTCTCCATGGATGGGGCAGCCACAGCTTCTCTGGGCAACCTCTTCCAGTGCCTCACCACCCTCACAGCAAAGAATTTCTTCCTAATATCCAATCTCAATCTCCCCTCTTCCAATTTAAAACCATTACCCCTTGTCCCATCGCTCCACTTCCTGACAAAGAGTCCCTCCCCAGCTCTCCTGGAGCTCCCTTCAGATACTGGAACGTGCATATTGCCCTTTGACAACAGCATATTTGAGCTTCATAATTGCATTGTTGGTATGAAGGTTCAGTACAGACCCAGATGAATAACTGAACACATCCTTTTCCTTGAGATCTTTCTCAAGGGATGCAATGAAAGAAGCTTCTCTACAGAAGCAGTGCAGGTAGGGATGTAGAATTTTTGATTAGTAGGTCATTATTTAATGGAGAACGTAATATCGCCAGAGCTACTGAAAAGGGATCCAAAGACCACTGACATGGTCGGGGAATTTTCCATGGGTTTCACTGGACTTTGAGCTGAGCCTCAGTTGAGCTAGATCACACTGCCTTGGTTGCAGCTCTAAAAGGTGATTCACAGTCCTGTTTAAAGTAGAGTGAATCAACAAGGAGCGAATCATAACATCTTTAGAGACTTCCCCCCAGACAACCTACAAACCAGACTTCGTCACCGTGAAGAGTGTTGCCACCAACGTGTGTCAGTTTACAGTTACGCAGACTGGATTTCAAGTACCATTCCAGCTGCCCAGTTGATGCCACCTTGATTGTTTTTTATAATCCTCCAGGTTTTAATACATCACGCTGCACCGAGGAGTGAGTTAGAGCGGACTCCTTTTGTCTTGTAATAAATAATTTCCTTCAAGATGAAAACAACAGCTAGTGTTTGCTGAATGCCGGGCTGAGAGAAGTTTCTTGAATAAACAGCTTCACTTAGAAACCGTATTTACAAAAGCCTTTGAGAAGGTGCAACGTATATGGCATTTTCAAACGGTGCGTTAAGAACACTGCACTTGACCTGACACAACAACGGATGACTTTTTACAGGAACATGCAATCCAGATGTCCTTCAGGTAACCAGCTCAATCGTAATGAATTGTTTATCTGTGGGCGGTCTTTGAAACCAAAAGAAAGTAAAAAAACAACGCAAAACAAAAAGAACAGAAACATGAAATCCATCACATTCAAAACAACAGGTTGAGTGTTTCTCAGCTGTTTCTGGTTATCTGGTCCACTTCTGACAACCTTTTAGGGTCCGAACTTGCAAACAGAGTGAAAGAATATGGTTGAAGGAGCTAACAGCAAAATTTGCAGCTTTTAGGTACCTCTTCTTTGCTTTTTTATTCTTTTCTTTTTTTTTTTTATTGTTTTCTCTTGTTTTATTTATTTTTTTTTTCTTAACAGACTGTCAAAAACTACATCTTTCTTTTGTTTCAAAGCAGGAAAATTGTAGTTCTTGAAATTCAAGAAGAGACTGAAAAGGTAAGGAAACCTGCAGGTCCTCCGTTCCTGATCTTCAGGCTCTAACCTTACCCAGGAGTAAGTTGTACTGACACACAAACAACTTTCTAGGAGGATTTTGGAACGAGAGAATCCCAGTCGGGTGACTTGACTGGTGCCTAACGTCAGTTTGTTGCTCTGGCCATGTTTTTCTGTGTGAGGTCCCTCAAGGACTTCATTACCCGAGTTCAAAATTTAGATGTCACTGAGATTCAAATACTTATTTTCACCTTATTCCCTCCCCTGACCCCCCCATTTCAGCCAGGCAGCACGGAGAGAAACCTAGCGCTCAGCTGGAGTGTTTCAGGCTAAGACTGTTTTATCGCCCTGTTCCTGACTTAGACGTCAAACTAATCAAATTAGCAATTACACGTATTTGCAAATTGTTTAATTAGGGAGAAATTTCAGGACATAATGTATGGAAAACGCATTATCAAAAGTTCTGTGTCTTCTTAAAGAAGGAACTTGAAAGCTAACCTATTTTGCCTTTTAAATCTGGCAGTATACCTTGGAAAATCATAGAATCATAGAATCATAGAATGTTTAGAGTTAGAGAGGACCTTGAAGATCATCATGTTCCAACCCCCCTGCCATGGGCAAGGACACCTCCCACCACACCAGGTTGCTCAAAGCCCTATCAAGCCTGGCCTTAAATACTTCCAGGGATGGGGCATCCACAACCTCCCTGGGCAGCCTGTCCCAGTGCCTCACCACCCTCACAGTAATGTAAAATATAGAACTATAGAATTTCATTAGTAGATTTAGTCTAAATATGAAATTAGGAAGCATGCCCATTCACTCAGGCCCTACCTACAAATAAATTGGGCTTTTCTCATCTCTCTTATCAAGTAAAAGAAAGCCAGACCACACAATGAGTACTAACATTTCTCAGCTGCTCTACTCCCAAAGTGTCAGCTAAACTCAGTTTCTAATTTATGACTTGGAAATAACTCATTGCATATATATATACATGTATGCATAACACTCTAGAACATGTGTCTATACATGTGTATATGTACACACACTCCATTCATACACCTCTGGGGGTACGTACCTGCCTTGAAAGTCTCTTAAGCAGACAGATGGAATACACTTAAATTGTAACAGCTTAATAACTTTGAAGCTCATGAATTGATTTTAGTACTATTATACTGCTTTATCAGCAAAGCCCCTGTCTAAGGAAAGGATTTGTGTGCGTGTGTGACCGCGTGCACGCCTGTAAATAAGTGCATTTTACTCCAGCGGTAGCGGAACACACAAATCTAGTTTTAAAAGTATTATCTTTGGTGCACAGAGATCACTTTTTATGGGGGCAAGGTTACGAGAAGAAGGAATATCTTATGAAGAAGGTGCTGGACTTGGGCTTCAGAGACTCAGGTTCAATTCCTCACTCTGCCAGAGGCTACTTCTGTGACCCTGGACAACTTGCAGAAGCAGTTAAGCAAATGCTTAAGTCACCTTTTGTTCAAAGGGCAATATTTCCTTTCTCTCTTCTTTCGTCTGTCCCAGCCCATAGCTTACAAATGTTTTACACCACAGCCCGGGAGGCGGTTTGGTTTGGCAGCAGTGTTATTCTTGGGCTTCTTTTTTTTCACTATGGGTAAATACAACATCGTGCAGAGATCAGCCCCTGGTTTCACTTTGCAACCTATGAACTTTACCAGCATGCAAAAACTTAAATATTTATGCTTTACAGATGAAGTCCAGATATCACACGCAATTTAGTTCTCAGTAATCTAAAAGAATATATATTAACGCCATATAAAATATGGGACAAGTAGAGGAGGAAAAAAAAATAATTAAAAAAGCTGGGGTGGTTCAGGAAAAGGATAATTAGCTTCATCTATATTCTTACTGGGTATCACATTGTACCAACTAAGAATACAAATATAAGAGTCCAAAGTGTAAATACATTTTATATTTACATAATTATAGCAAATAGAGGGTCCAAAGTTAAGGTTGCAATTTAAGATGATGATTTATTTTTATAATGCCTTCTTTGCTCATGCCAATCATCTAGAAAAAAAATATTAGAATTTAAATGTAATTAATTGAGAGTAGTCAATATAAGAAAATAGAAGAAAAACGTCAGATTTGACTAACAGATCAACACATCAAACGTGCTTCAACTTTAAAATATTATTTTTCACGTCTGGAGAGCATTTGATGGGTTTTTTCCATCTTTTTTTCCTGCCATTTTGTCCCTTGCTGTTGGTTCCCTCCAACTCTTGAGCCAAGAGCTGGGCGAGCGGCTCCCTCTGGTGCTGACACCAACACCGCTCTCCAGGTTTCACAGACCTTGCTCTCTGTATTTCTGCTTAGGACCCGATTACAGAAACTCAGCGTTATGCAGGACTGCCTTTGTGAGTCTAGAAAAGAATTTCTTTTCATACCTCTGCTTTAATTAAGCAGTGAAATTGTCTTTAGAGAGAGCTCTCTGAAAGCACCTCACTGCTCAATATGGTACCATCGCACGGCATCTTTTTCACTGATAACTAAAGATAAGACAGGACTTGCTGCTTACACCTTCCCCCCTGCTTTGATTAAAAATCATCTTGCTTTTTTGAAGTATCAAATATTTCCTGAATTAACGTATGAATGCAAAATGGGTAATGGACTTAAGTTGGAGAAGGGTAGATTTAAGCTGAATTATTAGAAAAAAATTTCTTTACACTAAGGGTGGTTGAGCACTGGAACAGGTTGCCTAGGGAGGTGGTTGAGGCCCCTTCCCTGGAGATATTCAAGGTGAGGCTGGATGAAGCCCTGGGCAACCTGGGCTAGTTGGGGGTGTCCCTGTGACTGCGGGAAGGTGGGACTAGATGACTTTTGGAGATCCCTTCTGGCCTGGAGGATTCTATGATTCTATGAAAACGGCAGCTCCAGTATATTACCAGTCAAATGTCCAGTAGCTTGCTCTGCTAGCACCAGAAACAACCTTTTGGTTAGGATTACATATTCTTGGTGTTGGCGTATTTTTTAGTTCTAGTAGAAGTTTCACACCGTTTTCCAAAACTAAGCCATTTCAGTGCCATAATTACTACTTCTCTGAATTTCTGACGGTTACTCGACCCCATATGAAATATTACAGTAGAAGAGGTGCAATAGTTGGCATCGCAGAGGTTTTCATCACAGGTCTATGGCAAAGTAAAGGTCTGTCACTAGTTTCATTACGTTTCCCTAATTATTCAAAGCTATTTTTAAAATCTGCAAAAGCATTGCATATAAATTTCTTCCTAGGAGGTTATAATTCTCAGGGAAATATGTATATATCTGAGGAGAAAAGGAATTTTTAAATACTTTTTATAAAGTATTGGAAAAGTAACTGGACTAACTTTCCATCACAAACGCTGATTTATTTCACAAACACCATCTGAGCTTATATTAAATATTTTCCTTTTTTTTTTTTTTTAATAAAGAAAAACTTAACCATTTCATGAGCGACCATATACTGTGACACATCGTTATGTTGGAACAAACATATTTGAAAACAATTCAATACTAAGATTTTACAAAAAAGTTGAACAGTGTCTGTCAGGGGTTCAACAAGATCTTCCCATGTGAAACCCTCCTCATTTTCAAAGGCTGTCGTGAAGAGAAGGCTCCCAAGAACAGGATCATTCCATTGCACTGCCGGTCTCCGAACCAAGAATGGATGGCAGATGAAGAAAGACCTATGGCTCCCCCATTAATAGGAAGTTTAATATTTTCTTGCTTCATCTGCCAGAGCCTTTATACAATTCTCATAACTTTTGAACTATGCAGTGTTATACATAATGATCTGAAGAGGCAGCACTGTATTTTTTCCATCTGCAGTGAGCTTTCCAAGCATTCATTAATCCTCCCAGCATCTCAGGGTAGTAGTTCAATTTATGGATGGGAAAACAAAATAGATTGAGTACTGGAATATATTTACGTGTAAGTGCCAAGCCAAGGCATGAGATTTAAATTCCCCCCAGTGTTTCTTTCTTGTGGACATGTGGGAGTAAGACCTTAGATGTGGGTATGCTGGAAAAATCTGGCACGGCATAATTTCTGCATAGTGGCCCCAGAAGCTGAGTGAAGAGTGAGCATGGGAAAAGCAAGGACCAAGATATCACATTGGTTCTCCTCTCTCTTTGTACTCCAGTGAACGATGATGGGCCTTGGCACACTTATGAACTTGGTAAGGCGGGAGGAAAAAAAATAATTACTCTGTCTCTCTGTGATGACAACAGGGACAAGAACCAAGGCAACAGAAAATGCTGCTAAACAGTAAAAGAAGAAAGTTACGGTGTCCTTCTAAGGGCTTCTTCATCATTAAGATTCCAAATGATTCCAAATTCTACAAGATTAATGTTTAGGTAGTGATCTTAACCAGGCAAGTGCAAAAAAAAAAAAACCAACTTAAAAGTCAACTTCGACCTCAGCAACAACCTTCAAAGCTCTCAGACTCGCCAGAGCACAAAATGGTGGATGCGAATGAAGAGCAACAAAACCATCAGATTTTACTTTTTCTAAAAATCACTCTGTTCTTAAACATCAGTGGCAGCAACCATTCCACAGCAACAGAAAATATCTTTTTTTTTTTTTTCCAAGGTCACTTTAAAGTAACGTTTACAGTTCAGTTTTGTTCAACCTTTGCTTAGACCTTCTCTTGCCAAATGGTACATGTCTCTACATCGGCTGAAACATGCCAAATACAGGCTAAAACCCCATCTACAGTTTTATATTTGGAATTTTTAAAAATCAAGCAAATGAAACAGCAGGGGAAAAGTCATGTTAACTATGCATCTTTCGCTAATTTGTTCAAGGCATGAAAGTTGACTACGTCACTGTGTGATTAAAAGCACTGTTCTTTCTTCATATATAGTAGTCGTACACACATTTGCTGTGTGTATTAACTCCAATAACATTGCTGCAATCTCTAAGTGCTTACATTGAAGTTCGAATCAGACCACATATAATTCATCTATTTGCGCTATCCTATAGCACAGTGCACATGTATATACCTATATATGCGTACATATTTTTTAACTGAGTCTACCAAAGGCAAGAAAAGTTCTCAAATAGCTTGATGATCTACTTTTTCAAAAGCGTCTCCAAACACCTGCTTCACTGAGCACACGGAATTTATTTTTCTGACCCCTCTATTTTCCCGTGTTGCGAACACACAAACTCAGCGCAACTGTGGGGAATCATGCAGTAAGAACTCAGAGTGAAGCCTAAATTCCTTGGGACATGAAAAGTACATATTATTTATTCTTACAGTGCTTTATACGAGCAGGTGATGATTTTGGCTGAACCTTCTGGTCACCCAAGGAATACAAACAATAAAACCTCAGCACTCAGCTCATCTATAACTTAGTAACATCCACTTTTCATTTTACTGCCATATAAATTGCTGCCTGGCTATGTCTTTCAGTAAAACTTTTAATTTTAATTGTCCAACAAATACGCTTAATTGGAGCCAGCCCCACTTTTTCCAAGTTCAGGAATTTGGGGCTTTTTAAAATCAAGTCAAATCTATCTCAGCTAGAGGCGATGCTTTATTAAATTCTGAATAATTGTTGAATGAAAGAAAAGGCAGGAGGGAAAAAGAAATGCCTTTAAGTATATTCCTACTTTCTTAAAATTAATTTTCACCACATCACATGTTGGTAAATAACTAGATGAGCATTAACAACTTGGCTACTTCAATTTTCTATTTCGAGATCCAGAACTTTCTGAGCTGTTCTCTGGCAACTGGGATGCAAAGTCCCCCATCCACTTCAGAGAAATAATATACTCTCTACCTTTTCCTTCCTCTGAATAATGAAGTTCCCTGCAATAGGAAACAGATCAAACCCTAAATAAATAAATAAGCACATCTGGTATTTATTTATCCCAGTCCTTGGAAATTTTATGCTAATTGCAGTTCTGTTACTAAGGCTCTGGAAAACATCTTACAGTTGGGTTTATATTATTTCACTGAAATGCACAAATAGAAATGCTTCATTTCCCGATGTTTCTTCCCTCTTTATAGTATATGAAGTTAGTCCTGACATTGTATATGAAAGTTAATCAGCTGTTTAACAATACAGCTGATCGATTCCTTCTATTTTCTTCTTACATACAGCACGAAGTCCTGGGTTCTCAGCTCATCAACGATAATCAAGACAGCTAAAAGGTAAAATCCCAGTTCACCACTGCTTTAGCACAGTGCATCCCCCCTGCAATGGACAAAATTAGGTGGACTTTGGACTGTATTTTCACAGAGGCATTTCAGGATTGAATAAGGCTACTTATTTCCAACACAGCTTGGCAGTTATCATGCTCCATTAGTGGCAATTTATCATCACTAAACTCAATATGTCATTTTTCTGATACATGTCTTCTTTCTAGCTTCATTCTACCTACTTTCAGGCTCCTCATCTTTCCCATCCTCCTTTTTCTACTGTGCAGGTGGCTTGTCCAGCTTCTTCCTCCACAGAGAAAAGGGATCTGAAAACTTCCCCCAAAACACAGTCCCTCTCCTAAAGCACAGTGCTTACGTCTTGTCTGGGGAAAAAGGGAATGGTCAAGGATTTGTTCCAAAGTCTTCACGTTGATAAAACTACTACACAACCTCATTTTGAAAATGAACCTTGAAGTTCATTTACTTAAAAACAAAAAAAAAAGTGGCTCTTAAAATCCTTATTAATTTTTTTCTGGCATTACAGTAAGTTCTCCAAGACATAACACTCATGT
Organism: Pedionomus torquatus; assembly: GCA_013398155.1. Classification (NCBI taxonomy): domain Eukaryota; kingdom Metazoa; phylum Chordata; class Aves; order Charadriiformes; family Pedionomidae; genus Pedionomus; species Pedionomus torquatus. Next base: position 11,294 of record VZRU01006490.1, on the reverse strand, counting down.
ACAGGTGCTGCTGTTTCCTAGAAAGTTGCAGAGATCAACCCAACATCTGATACTGCAATAATACGACTGTTTCCATAACTAAAACTGGTCTCTTGTGAAATCTTAATCCATAGTCTTCACCATTCCGACACATGACAGATTGCTGACAACTGCTCCTCTCTGCCCCGTGGACCTCCACAGACAAATGTTCAGACTTGAAGCTTGGATCACCATTACGTGGGGCCAAGGAGAAATCCCACCAGCTGTCAACAGCTCTTACCCTGGGCGCTGAAAAGCTATGAAACAAGGTGGACAGCTAGTCTACCAACTTTCTGTATAAGGAAACACATGACGGACACAAGGCTGCAATTTTACTCTGGTCTTCTAAAGCAGTGAGATCTACACAAACCTACTTTCTGTGCATTTAAGCTGCTTTTCGCATCAGTTGGTGATTTCAGCCCAACCTGTCTTTGGAACAGGCAAATTCATTGAAAATAAGGAAAAGAACAGACATGAGAAACTGCAAGATTCTGAAACCTTCCAAGCTCAATAGAAAAAAAGAAAAGAAAACTTGCAATATATTACTAGGTACAAGAAACAGGAATGAGAGGAGGAGCTCTCACCAGAGTTTCAAGTGAGGAAGAGCTCCACTCTACAAAACAGAAACATTTTGGGAAAGCAGCTTTCATTAGTTCTGGCATTTCTAAACAAATATTAATACCTCAACTTCGGCGCACTTTATTGAGTTCACCCTGCTGACTGTGATGAGTTCGTAAGGATCTAAAAAACAACAGGACTTGGCCACTTATTGTGCTTGGGTACCCTGAACCTCCTGTTCTTGCAACCTGGGGAAGACAGAGGTGCACATCACACAGTGTGGATCCCAGAGCCAGGAGGACACCTGGCTTGAAGAGGTCTGGCAGTGGTAGGTCCTGCTACTCTGAGTAGTGGAGGACTTAGCACCTGGAGGTCTTCTACTGAGACCAGACTGATGGCCCCACCATCTTCCCAGGCAATAAATGAGCAGTACATACATCCTATGACATTTATGGATTTTGTAATCAAAATTCCGCTATCAAAAGTAGGTAAAGGTTGTTATTCAGACCTCTCTCTCTTTCACTTAAAGTTCTTCCTGCTGGGTAGCAAACATTGTATTGCTTCAATTATTTACTTACTGTCTTCCTCACAAAGATCTGCAACTCTTGGCAGAAGTTTCATACCCATCTAGTGGCTACAGCCTGGAACTGAGCAACAAAAGCCACAGGTCTGCTGTCTGCACTTGCTACTGAATCACTGCACAATATCAGATTAGTTACGTGCTTCAGTTATTTTTCCCAGTAAATATTTCAGTAAAAATTAGGACATTGATGGTTACTACTGAAACACACTGTGAGTTGCAAATAGAAGGTGAAATGGGATCAAACACTAGTACTAGGAACTGTCTGGACTTAGGTACAATAAATTCATTTATTTAAAAGACTGTGTGTCTGGTTTTCCATTGCAAAACTACAAACTCTTCTCCTGTGAATTAAAATATGGAAGTCCTGTAATACTGTTTATCATCTTAAAAAGACAATAACAACACCAACAAAAAAAAGCACCAAAAGAACCCCCACCTCCCAAAACTAATGTAACAAGAGAAACTACATAGGGAGTGTGTTGTAACTCTACCCGAAATTGTAGTTGGAGATTTAATTTGCCATACACCCCAATCAGCAACATTCTCCATCAAGTTATGAATCACTATGTTGACCTACAAACTCAAGCGTTTGCTGGTAACTCATTGTACCTCAAGGAACTACCATTATTATAGCATATGGGAACAACTATCATAGCATCATAGAATGTTTAGAGTTGGAAGGGACCTCAGAGATCATCCAGTTCCAACCCCCCTGCCCTGGGCAGGGACACCTCCCACCACACCAGGTTGCTCCAAGCCCCATCCAGCCTGGCCTTGAACCCCTCCAGGGATGGGGCAGCCACAGCTTCTCTGGGCAACCTCTTCCAGTGCCTCACCACCCTCACAGCAAAGAATTTCTTCCTAATATCCAATATCCAACTATGTTCAAATAGGAGCCACAAACAAATGAAAAAAGCAATGATCTGTCATTTCAAGAATTAGCCTGTGCTCAAATGCATACATGATATAAAAGATAATGAATAATAAAAATGGATATAGGCAACCCTTCTGGTGAGTCACCACCAATTCAGTTTTCTAAATGTTCTTGATGTCCAGAGAAAAAAAGCATTTTAAAAGCTCAAATCCAAGTCTGCCCTCATTGAGTAACAGTTCTTTGGCACTGAGGGAATGACACAGTGGCTGTACTGATGACACAACAGGAAAAACTCTTTGAGCCTTTCCAGTTTACAGAGATAAACAGGAAACTTTCTAACATTGACCAATTAACTTTAAATAAATAATATTGGCATCAAAACCACCATCTAAATGGTCTGGTTGCACCATCAGAAGTTCTCACTGAAAACACCTTTACATATAGATTCATGAATTCTATGGGAATTTTTTCTTGAATAAGGATGGCAAGATCCAACTCAGCATCTCTGAGATATTTCATGCTAATAAAACACTATTCAGAGGGGCTCAGAGAAAGCACAATAATCTACATACATTTCATGAAATAACATCTTAGATTTGGGTTCCATTAGCCTTACTCAAATGCCTACTCAGCGACCACAAGGAGGTCAATCTTACCAGATTTTGCATGTAGGTATTAAAAAAAAAAAAGAAAAAATCACCAAAAAACCTCCACAAACCAAAAAAACCCACCCCACAATAACAATTTTTGAGGACATGGCCTATCTACATAATTTTCTTACGTTTGGCAACTATCGGCTGAATTAATCGTATGGTGAACTGAACCTGCACCTGTTCAACTGCTGATGAATGATTTTGCACAAGGAATGATTTATCGGCAGCATTAAACGAACACATGTTATATATGTACATCTGGACCTATGTTACATCACCAGTCGCAGATCATGTTAAAGATTGTCAAAGGCAGTGGAAAGAAAAACTCGAGTACACCTAAGCCCCGTGGCTTAACAATTCTCTTAAAACAGTCAAACTCGATTCCTTTCCTCATAGCACGTTGCTCTCCATAAGAACAGCAGCGTTATTTTATTCCAGCCCTTTCAGTCCATCCTGATGGTAAATAATGGATCAAAAAAAATACAGTCATGAATACAGAAGAAGGGAGAAATAAAGCAACAGAAAAGGGTACACATGAAAGAGGAGCTTTCCTCACAGCGCTGCAGGAACACTGCTATATTCTGCTGCAGGACTGAACTCCACAGCTAGCGTTTATTTTTAAGGGGATTAAAAAAGCTAATGACAAAATCACCAAGACTAGAAAAATAAATAAATTTAAAAAAAAAAAATAAAAATAGAAACCAACCCTGGTTGATTCCTCTTTTAATCAAAATATGTAATCAGAGGGCCTAAGTGATGATTACCTCCTGCTTTCAACCGAAGTCAGGGAAGCAGCCCATTAAATAGGCTCTCACTCTTTTCAGTGCCGGGGAACGTGGCACTTCCCCAGACAGGTATGTTCCCGCACTGCTTCATGATAATCCGGTCTCTCCCTATATTTCGAGAGGACAGCGGTCGCGTACAGCTACAGCACACTCTAGGAGTTCAGGAAACCTGGGACCCATATCGAGAAAGCCACTTTTTAGGCACGGCACCTCAGTTACCACAAAGATGTTCACAACTGCTAGTGCAATTAATTATCGGAACAGGGAGATGCGCAGCAAAAGACTCAAAATTGCCTTTACTGGAACACAATTCATTTAGATGAGTTATGGATTTCTTTATTATTAGCGTCACAAGAGCTTTTTTGAAACAAGAGAAATCATTAAATCCCATAAAGCACAGACTATCGCCGCAGTTAGCTGGTAATTGATATCCTTGCTCGTGCCATTTATATCCCTAAACGGAGCTGATAAAAATTAGGAAAGCCTGCTGGTGGAGAGCAAGAGCCTGCACCAGCCAAGAAGGAAGCGAGGGTGCCCCTCTCCCTCTTACCCTTCTCTCCAGCCACCCAGAAGGAATTACTCGCCCCCCTTCTTCACATCGCCCCCTCCCCTTCATATGCCACAGATCCCTGGAAGCGTTTGAAATTCAGCGCAGGTGCCTCCCCGGCGGGGGCGGCCGGAGCTCGGCTCACCTACCCCGCTCCCAAGAACCCTCCTGGGGGAGGGGAGGGAGGGGGGAAGACACACACAAAAACTTTGGGAAGGATGAGGGGGGGGGACGAGGCATCCATACCCCCCCACCCACCC
>VZRU01006488.1:43599-73429 GCA_013398155.1 Pedionomus torquatus | reverse complement strand
ATAAATAATAAAAAGGAAATATACAGTATATGCAAAACTGANATAGCAATAAGTATAAGCAAGGGCCTCTCTGCATACCTCTTCTTGGTATAATTAGGTCTTATTACTGCAAGACGAAACAGCCTTGAACAATGCACTGCCACTTTCAGACTTTAGTTAGCTAGAAGAGGCCCAGGCAAGAAAGTTAACTTGTAAGACAGAAAATTGATTCGCCCCACCTCAAACCAGGACACCATTCAAGTATTTGGCTTTTGAGGCCAGAAAATGTTGTTTTTAAACATTTTTTAAATGTTTTTTTTTTTAAATTTTTTTAAATGTTGTTTTAAAAGTTGTTTTAAATGTTGTTTTTATTTTTAAAACACAGTGTTTGGTCTATAAACCGTTTTCACTGAAGTTAAATACAAGTTGAGAATGAAATACTGGCTGAGTACCTCATTGACAAGTTTCATGGTGTCACAGATGGCCTTTCAGACCTTTGTTCCTGTGGAGGAAGCAAAGATGTAGTCAGAATGCAGTAACAATCATGCCCTTTCCCTGGTATCTCAGTTTAATTTCCCAGGTGCCAAAGGAGTCATATCTACATGTACTATCTATAATGGACCTATCTCTCAGGGACTATTAGCAGTGTATCGCCTAGGTAACTTCAAGTGAAAGGTCAACATCATCAACATCTGGCAGTAGACTATAAAAATTTTCCTCTTCTCTTGCAGACTGTGCATACTGGGACAGTAACACTATTTTATTTGAGATCTGCTGGATTCCATTCAGTTCTCTGGGGTAGAAAAATAACACAGGCCTATTTAGAAACCAGAAGCTATGCCTGGAAGTGCCTGAACACAGGAGCTGAAGTTAATCTGCTTGCTAAAAGCAGGACATAAAATACACCACAGAAAGGGTTGAGAAGGCTGCTGCACCAGCACCTGCAAAGTTAAGGATGCAAGGTGCAGACAGGATAGCCCCTCCCCAGCACCCCTAACCTCAGCAGAAGTCTGAAATGCCACCATCCCAGGGCATGATGGTAACAGGTAACAGCCTGCCATCAAAGGGCTCATGGATCTCCAGCCCCTGCTTGGGACTTAAAGAGTCCCAAGCCCAATCCTGAAGGCAGCCCTGGAAACAAGAGCTGTGCTGGTTGGTACATGTAGCTGCTAGGGAAGACCTGTGAACATGTGGTGCTGTGCTATTTTCCTCCTGGGAGTTTAGAACAAGCTGTTGCCTGCCGAGAGAGGAGATTAGAAGAGCCTGTTTCAGTTTGGATCTGGAGCTTTTAAGAAAGTTATTAGGAGGCATAGCATATTGTTTTTTTGTACAAAACACATGAATGTCAATAAGTGAGAGGGTTTACTATCCTGAAAAGGAAGCTATGCTAGAGTGGTAGAGCAAGAGCTACCTGAATAGAAAGACCCATGCAGGAGAGAAACTACGGCTGTTTAAAAACAGGCAAGTATTTCCACAATGGAATACTAATTAATCCTTTTTAAAATATCTTCCCAAAACTTAATTAAAGCAAACAAATGTCATTTGCATTTTAGCTCTTATTTCCCTTCATGGCCTCCCATGCCTCAGTTTGTCTTAGTTTTTTTGTGCATTTATTTTTTGCTTGTTTTGCTTGTTTGTTTTCCTTTTTTCAGGTGTCAGCAAAGCAGTCAATTATCTTACTTTTGATGGAAATTTTCAAGTCAAAATTTGGATGAAAGTATTTTTCCAGAAGGCAAACTTTCCCCTCAAATATGTGAAATTCATCCATGTGCAGAGGGCCTGCTTTCAGCAAGGCATGATGCCAGCCATCTCAAGTCCTTTGAAAATTTAGATAGTGACCAGGCATTATGCACAAAGATAACTTGCCCCTGAATGAACCAGCCATAATTACTGTGTTCCTCTCTCCCCTGTTTATGAAGTTCTCCTGAACTGTCCAGCTCTCCAGTACTGGATCCCCAGTAACTGTTTTGCAGTTTTCAACCTGTAGGCTGTTGACATATTTGAAAAGTAAACTCGCCTTTTTCTTGTGATCTGACTCAGAGCTGTTGAGCTGCATCTAAATAAGGGCTGAGAGAGGAGAAAGAACAAGATGGGTCTTTTCACAGTAAAGGCGAGTGAACTAGTGGGTACCAACCAGTCAGGCCTGGGGAAATCCTACAGCGTCACATGACTCGAGCAAATGTCAGAGCTGAGGCTCCTGTCCCACAAGATGTATATTGTGACCTCAGAGGATGATACAGGACATGTACCTGAGATGTCAAGTTTCACAACATTCATGCCAGATTGCTTTCCATGTCATTATCCTTCATTGTCCCTCATTTTACCTTATCTCATCTTCCACTAAGCTAAGAGGACAGACTATTTTTCCTGCTACTTCACTAACATCCAAATGGTAAGAATAATAATTAACATTTATGGCTATTTGCCTCTAGATCAGAAATAGTTTTCAGGTAATGTTGTGCAGAAGCAGCATTTTCTGTCTGTGATGAAGCTGACACGTGAAGTACTCTCGTCTCTGACCCCAAATTGCCACTCCTAGGAAAGACATTTTAAAGAGCCCATTAAAGGTAATTAGATCAAGCCTTAGACTGATGACAGAATATGTGGAAAAGTTAATCAAAAATGAAAAAGCCCTTAATAAAATACTGTTCCAGCCTCTTTTTTTTTTGCAGTCCATGGCCTAATTTTAGCCATTTTTTCAAGAATGGGTAAACAAATCTCTCATGCGGTGTGACCACAGTCTCTTTAGCTCATCCTTGCAAAGGATACCACAGGGGAAAGGGACAGTGGAAGGAGCTGTATGGTGTTCTGTAGGGAGCCTTAGGGAACAGATGTGCTCCAGAGCATTTGAATTGCTAGGTAGGCTAGTGCTAATGCTACTCCCAAGACAAACTGAGGTAAAAATCTAGGCCAAGGGCTGAGTGATGGTTTCCAGCTGAAAAAAATGGTATTTGGCCACTTTTATGCCAGCTTGATTATTATTAGCATTACCTTTCTGAATTTTTTACTCCTTTGAAGAAGTGATGCTTGTTTACAGTCCCTGCTGTTGCCGGTTTATCTTCCAAGAGTGCCAGAAGAAGAACATTAGCACCACTAAAAGAATAAATTCAGGTCATAATTGGTAATACCAAATGATATCAGTGTTTTGTAGACCCCATTTTATTCTCACTTATAAGTGCAAGGTTAAAAAAAAAGGAAATATGACAGTTGCTTCACTGCTCNAAAAAAATTACCTTCCCTGATGGATAGCATTTACTTGCTGTTGTGAACCAGTAATTGTAGATGTAAGACAGACATATATTGTTCATGTTAAGGATTTTTTTTTTTTTTAAAATAATGAGCATGCAAGAATTGAAATAGTGAAATTGAAAGAAAAATAAGCTAAAATTCTCTTGGAAGTTGAGGGACAAAAATTAAAATACCTTTTTAGAAAATTGCGTTTAGAATTTGAGGTGACTTTTTACTTCAGTGGAGAAGATTTCTATTCCAGGTTAGAAAATAACCTGAATGGTTTGGTGAAGGGCCACCTTGTGGCGAGCAGCAAACACTGACTGCGGCAGAAGCCCGTTGTGCGTTCTCTGCCAGGTTAGGGGGACAGCACAAGGGAATTGTTCTCCAAGCCACCTTGAAGCCATAGTGTAAGTATGAATACGGTTCCTAAGGAGATGTAAAACTGAGATTTCGCCTTATTTCAAACATGAGACTTTTCTTTTATGCTCATATAAAATGCAATTGCGTAGTACTGTTAGCAAGGGTGACTTTTTTTTTGGCCATATAAATTAGTAAAATTGTACAGATGATCTCTGTCACCCAAAGTCTAGTTGAAACCAGCATCTTCACTTTTGATAACTTAACATAATTATTCAATCACTTAATATTATTTAATTTTATTTCATTCTTTAACTGTGCTGCTCAGACTCAGAATCTTTCCTATATATTGATTTGTAGAAGATGTTACAAAGAGGTGAAAGCCTTAGGTACAATGCTATTGCTTGGAGGTAAGTTTTTTTTCTGGTATATTATCTGGTAGTCTAGAGAGACATACTGTTTTTCCTGCAAACTTCAATCTTAATAGCCAGAGACTGTTTCAACTACAACACAACTTCCAGCTTCTAAGCAAATATTTTCTCCCCTTCCTCTCTTCTCCCTTGAGATTTTTTCTTTTTAAAAATTTTCTTCAGCATAAGTTTTTTTTACCTCTGTCAGTAGTTTTCTCTCAACTTTTTAGAACTGAAGCAAAATAAAACTTAGCACCAGGAGTAAACAGACAGGTTGGGTGGAGAGCTTAAGATCCTCTTAGGAAGTCATTCTATCACAAGTTCAGCCTCAAATCAAGGACGTTTAATTCTAAAGCATTGCTTCTGTCTTGCTTTGCAGCTTCCTTTGCTTCAAGCAAAAGACTGTGAGTCCCTGCTGTACTGATCAGGGGCACAGATTTCAGCAAGATACTAAATTATTATTTAGATACTCTCCTTTGCCCCCAGCATTTGAGGGATGAAGGGGGAAAAGTGATGCACATGATTGGAATTGGCAGTGGCTTACCTTAGGTACCTTTGAGCATTAGGTGTGGGATTGGCAAGATGACAAAAAAGAATGGACACTATACTTTGTATTTAAAAATCTACACAGAAATTAATCCAAGGTTTATTTTAGTTGGAATTGTGCTGTTTTAATTCCCTCTGATGAGCAGCAAGAAGCAGATATTCTGAATGCCATTTCCCTTTACCATAAAACAGCACCTGAATACAGCATCTGCTAATTCCAGCACTTTCATTGTCGGTTAAATGAGATTTCAAATTAAAATTAATTTTTGAGAGAGAAAAGATCCCTAAATTTTCGTCCAAATTAATATTTTGAAAATAAATGTCTCAGTTTTAAGCAAGCTTCCTTGCCAATATATTCTTTTGGTGGTCAAATGTTTAGCTGGGAGGCATTTTTTAGGCAGCATGAAATACTAAGATGGCAAACTGAGCATACTACAGCAATAAATCTCATTTTGGGAGTTATTCCAATTATATATCAACATAAAGCCATTATTGACCAGTGTTACTTAGTCCTTTCATACATAAGAGAACTGAAACTTCTGGGGTTAGACATGTTTATCTAAGTTACATAAATAGTTCAGCTTTGTGTCCAAAGCAGATGTTCATGCAAATGGTTTTACTACCCACCATTAAAAGGAAGTTACCTGAACAGTCTAATTGCCTACTAGCTTCCATTAAATTCTTCAACCTGCCTTTGAAAATATTTTCTTTCAGGTAGAAATACCAGTTTGTGAGGGACAATTTTCCTCCAGATGCAGCCACTGACAGAATCTTTTAAACATCCATGATATATGGTACATTTATTCATCAAAATAAGTTACATCATATGACCAACTGCCTTTGCTGTTTTCACACTGCTAACATTGGTGGCATAACGTTTCCTGTTGTAAGCTGTTTTGGAATGCTTTTTTACTCCCTCCTCACTTGAAAATTTTGCACCTGGGAAGGGATATTGATGTACTGGAATGCAGGGGAAAAGTGATGCCATTACTGTGTTGTTTCACTGCCTCTCACCTTTCTTCAAGTCTTAAAGTTCACAAGGTATTTCTGCAGGTTACCCTTATTGATCTGTAGATTCTCTTCCAGTACTGGCCTAGGAGTGAGGACTATCCACACAAATAATTTTTGTGCATCAACCTCTCTCTTGAAAGAACTAAACAAGGCTCATTCAGTCTTCATAATTCTGCTAGTAAAGGTCTACAGGGACTAGACCCATAAACCTGGTACTTCTTTCAATACTATATCACCATCTCTCTTATAGTTAACTCTCTTCCCAGTCTGCAAATCCTATTCCAATTCCTAACATTTCAGGCTTAAGCCCATGTCACTTTATTAAAGGCTTCAGCATCAATACAATTCCTGAAGAAAATCTCTGAATTATTTTATCAAAGAAAAGTATGAAGCTGGCAAGCATGGTTTAACTTTGATATATCTGTGCTGTATTTTATTGCAATTGTATTTTCATGGTTTTTCTTGGACACTGTTGTGCTATTGAGTCTAAATTAATAAGCTTGTAGTTGCACAGAAGATCTTTATTGTCCCTTCCCTATAAAATATTGCTGCTTTCAATTGCACAATTATGTGATATAATTATTCAAACACCTTACAGATGGACTTACAGTTTTGTATGTAACTTTGAGGTTCTTGGATGGAAATTACCTGTTGTCTTGATGGAGATCTATTGTTTGGTTTCTGTCTTGAAAGCAATTTCTGTCTCTATTTCCATAAGCCTTTAAGTCTTTCTGTACAAGATCAGCATAGTTCATTTTACTGAAAATGGAGATTGACTATTAGTAACATACAAAATGTATATCATACTAACCTTGACTTGGCATTTATTGCATTTTCATTTATATGGTCAAAGAACACTTTGAATGTTTCCTTTCCAAGATCAAAAGGAGCTTTAGCAGCCTTCTTTTTCTTTTTAGAATCCTGTCCCTTAGTTCCTTTTCTCTTTTGCTTATTTTCAAAACCTCAATTTGTTTAATCTTGTCTTCAAACTCAAATTACTCTTTAATTATTTGAATTCGCTAGTTACTGTCTACTAATTTGCTTTTTATAAGGGAAATAAATTTCAAAAGCCAAACTTAGATAGTATTAGAAAACAAAAAAGGAAAATAAACATATAAAATCATTAACTCCTCAGTTGAGGAGTGGCCTTAAAATATTTTTTTTTCTTTTTTTTAAATTTCTTTGTGATACAATCACTGCAATTTAAATCAAAACAACAATGGTATGACATTTCATTAGGCCAATAAGCATTTGTGGAAAAAGGGTCCATCACCAATTGCATCCATAGATTTTTGTTCTTTTAGCATTGTTATCAATGTTTATTCAGCCATCTCCAAATTTTAGATAAACTACACAGTTCTACCTTGTATGAGTTTTAGTCTCTTAACACTTCAGAGATCTCTACTCATAACTAAATCTGAGGCTCCTTTTAGTTTTTCCTTAATGGTGCCAACACTTTTCTCCCTATATCACAGTTCCTTTTGGCATGGCCATCAATTCAGCATGAACTTAGCTCTATTTTCTCATCATTTCGAGATATCTTTTACAGATGCCTTATATGATCATTATATGAATAAACCTTCATGAGAAGAACAGTGAAGAAAACCAGTGGGGAAGAGTGACATCACACGCTTGATAATTGCTGCACCTAAGACTTCTCAGTTAGTACTTTTTTTCCAGCTTTTAATAATTTCTGCTACTTATTCTCCAAGTGAAAGCCTGAAGTTAGCGCACACTCAATTTTATGGTGTTTATTTTTCTTAATTTTTTCATGTGCTGGTCATTTTAGATTTCATATCTAAGCAGTTTTCCCCCATCAGATTAGCTCAGGAATAGACACCAAGCAGCTTCAATGAATGGCAGGAACTTTTTCTCCACACCCAGACATATATCAAAAAAGAAGGACTTGTGAGACTTATCAAGAATTGGTCACATCACAGTTCTCCACTTTTCTTCCCCCTTATGCTTCATGTTTCTTTTTAAAGTCTGTTACAAAAATCTGCCTTGTTTCCTTCATTTATGTATGGCAGCTATAACTAGCAGGCAGGGCTCCTTATTCTCTGACCTACAAGACTTATGGCCTGCTCAAAACATGAGGGTATGTTTTTGCCATGTCATTTTCCTTCTGCTATCAAGCTTTGGTACGCTTCTTTTCATCTACTGAAGTAAAAACACTTTAAAAAGGAAGCTCTGTTATCTTCATTTTATAAAATGAGTCAGATGAGTCACAGAGGTAAAAATATGCTAGCTAGGAACAGTGAGCAGTAACAGAGTAACAGAGCTAAGGATAAAATTCAGGTCTTTTAACCCCAATCCAAAGTACATTGGATCACCCTGCTTTAATCCATTGAAACCACTAGAGTGAATGACTTGTTAAGTTTCTACTCTCTACAAATAAGACTAGCAGAAACAGACATTTAAATTGATATCTGAGAGGCTGGTTATATACCTGAATTACTGATTGTACTGGAACCAAAATTGCAACCCAAAAGACCTTTGTCTAGCCTACTTTTGTGCTGGGGGTGCTACAGATGGAAGTTTTCTTCCTAACATCAGTTATGAGTTTAAATTATTTTTGTTGTGCATGCTGCATGCTTGGTAAGATGGTTTATCTCACCAAGAATACTTATCTTCCTGCGTATGTTCTTCCTAATGTATAACTTACATGTCCCTCCTAACGTATAACTTACATATCTTATTGCAAATGAGTAAATGTGCTTTGAGCACAACTGGTACTCACTGAAACCACTAAAGGTAACACATAGAAAACATGACTCTTGTTTTTCCCTAATAACTTTATGTCTAGAAAAGCTGCCTTAGACTAAAGGAGCTCAATCCAAATTACTTGCCATTTTTGTTGAAGCTGGAGTGAGACAGGAAGAGAAATGAGAGACAGCTTGGCTTTATAGGCTGACAATTTGAGCTTTGAGTGCATGGGTAGTAGTCTGAACCCAGGAACACCACTGTATGTGAGCTAATGACTGCAAATTTAGATTTAATAAGCCATCATAGGAAGAAAGTCTATGATTTATTGGTACCCAGTTATGATGAGAGAGATGAGGTGAGGTTTGAAGCCAGATTCCTCAAGTCCTACCTCAGGCTGTAAAGACAGGTGGTAGTTGCTGTCCTACTGGCTGCTGTTGAATAAATTCAGCAGCAATTGCATATGGCTATTTTTCCAAGTCTGTTCTACAGCCTGATGCCTGGAGCCTTCTCTCAAAGTACAAGAGATGCAGGTTTAAATTCCTGCAGGAGAGAATAGAAGCAAGGTCTCTTATTGCTGGAGAGAATGCCCTGCCATGCAGATAGCAGGAGAGAAAAAGGGAGCAAGAGAGTGAAAAATCAAAATAAAAATAAAAATAAAATGAAGGCTGCTGCCAGCTGCCTCTCCAAATAGGTATCTGCTTCAGGCAGCTGTGTTTGAACATACTGCTGAAGTGTCCAAATGCTGGAGTGGCTTCTCGGTGGTGAATCTCTTTTCACAGATCTAACTAAAAGCAGCAATCTGATCAAAACTATGTTCAGTGAATAAAGTTGGATTTCAAACACTCTGTTGCCCTCAGAATTCCCTTGTAGATCCCTTCCTGAGATGTGTTTTGAAACACCAGTTAGCCAAGCAACTTTCTTAGCCAAGTTGTCTATTTGTATTGTGGATTCTGTTTCTGTCTCATTCTAGACTTGATCTTTTCACAAAAGTACCTCATAAAAGGATCCTACATGTAACGGCTAGCTGGAATCAGATGACATTGACCATAAGAAAATTAGCTAAATTTTACCAGATTTTTCAGAAATATACATGAAAAAGTCTTGCAAGTGAGCCCTGAAAATCTAGTGGAATTCTATTAAAATCTACACAGAATTAACATCAAAAAGGTGACTTATTCATGCCTAGGTATGCTGAAAGAGGTCATGAAGGCTGAAGCAAACACATCAAGACAGTTGACAGCTTATGCTCTTTATTTTAAAGCAAATGGATGACCACCATTTATAAAATACAGCAAAATAAACACTTTCAATCAGATGCAAAAAAAGCGCCATATTTTCAAACAACAGATTGGCTTGGTGTTGGTATGCCGTCATAATCATCTGAATAGTGCTGATACTGGTCAGTAAGAAGAGGCTGATGCATCTCATCCTTATTTTTCTTAACACGTACAATACATGCAGCAGCAGCAAAGATAATTGCAACAAGGACCAGTGCAGTCACTATTGCGATAGTTATCATCTCTGTTACCCGGAGAGCTCGAGCTACAGGAAAGAAAGCAAAAGGGTAAGTTATTTAAAGCAAATGTTGAGGATGCGGACAAATGTCAGGACAGACCAAACCTCAGTATCTGTCATTATTCCATGAGCCGTGAAGGAGAGCTAGTTTAAATTTTCATTGATAATATTTGTTCCAAAATGTGAGAAAATGTCAGTTTGTCTTGTTATTCTAAGAACAGTCCTGTGCTTTTCTTCTGCTATCTGGTTTCTGATGCATTTGCATTCTCTGTGGTGATTTAATGAAGGAATTAATATAGGAATAAGGACCTTCACTAAGGTTTAGATGCAAATGAGAATTTAGCCAAAAATTGAAGTGAATAGTGGGTGCTTCATGCAGGAACAATCTATAATCAATAGCTATTTAGCTGTACTAAATCGAAACATAACTGATTTGGAAGTCCAGGCAAGAAAAGAGAAGATTAGCTTTACAAAGGCACCAAATATTGTTTGTGAAATTTGAAACAAATTTGTTACACAATGCATAAACTTAAAGGGAGAAAGGCATGATGACAAAAAAGAAGAGGCAACATCTAGATTAGACACTTTACCTGGCCACTCGACTTCATAGCTGTATCCCAGGTTTTCTGGTGCAGTAACAAACATTTCATTATTGGTAACTGGAGGCCAGAAAGGCACCATATTGTACTGTCGGTTATGTCCAATAGGGGCATTCTCCAGTGGATAAGTTGAGATATCTAAATTTGAAAGTAAAATCATACTTCTGTAAATAAAATGAAAATAATTTGCACTACATAATTTTTTTTCCCCATCAGTGACTCAGAGGTTTGAGTACCTCAATTTTCATTCCTAACCTAAGTCAATCTAGACAGACTGAGTTTCCAGTGTGACAGATCCAGAATGGAGAGCTGGGCTCTGTCCAAAATCAAGACCACTGGTGATAGCTCTGTTTTTTAACAGAAACCACGAGTAGATTGTAAAACTGTCTGCCTGTGTTGAGCTTTTCATTTATTCTTTCATGGCAAAGGAGAAATACATATATATGGAGGACCTGGGAAACCTTTTTGCAACAATTTGATTTTATCTGATTGTAACAGTGATGAAGAGCTCTCTTATGCAGTTCAGGAGGGCAGTTGATATGAACTGCAGTGGTGTTTTTTGTAATATTATAGTAAATCAGCAGCAAGTTAGCTGAAGCAAAAAAAAGACCTCAAACCAAAACAAACAAAAAAAAAATTAAAAAAAATTCCCTCTTGGACAGATGATGCAAAAGCTTGTGATAGTTTATGTAAGTACCACAAGGGGATACAATTATTCTCTGATTGTTGGCATGGGAAAAATACATGAGGCTGATTGTGGAAGCTACATAAAGAGGTCTCAGTTGTGCAATACGAGCTGTCTTGTGTAGAAGAAGGAAGAGAGGCCTGGTTTATTTTAAGAGAAATACAGTCACTGCTTTGTGCAGACTGATGCACAGACATTGGGGTTACACAGAATTCTCCCCCAAGTTAACTGATGCCAATCTCTTTCCTTCTTCCTTTATCTTTTTTATTCCTTCCTTACAGTTCCTTTCTTCTGTCCTTCCTTCCTCACTCTCATTCACTTCCTCCCTTATTACTATCCTCTCTTCTTTGCAGAGTTAAAGAAGCAAGGGTAGCATCAGTTAATATCCTTAGAAAGGATATGGAAATGTAAATCACAAAGGTGGTCAAAATGAATCATGATGATGTGCATAGCATCTGATATTGTTTGACAAGAAGAAATATTTAATTCACACAATGACAGAATGTCCCTGAAGTATATGTACCTTCCATGGTTATACTGTCATTGTTCTACCAAGACGTATTTACACATTTTGTTTTGTGCCTTTTATCTCTGGCAAAATCCCTTCATGGAAAGTGATTTGGAGATGGATGTCAATGGGATGAGAAAGGGAGCTTGCTTGTTATTACTCTGTTTGTTAACTGCACTGTTAAAATTCAAATACTCTGTTCTAAGCTTAGGCACATCTTGCTACTCCACAAGAAGCAGCTGAGCTCCTGTGACTACAAAGACTGGCATTCACCCATCTCACTTCTGTCCATGAGCACATCTTACCTGCAGAATACCTTCTCAGCCACTCATCAAAAACGGCATCTGTAAATGTGTGGAGGAGGACAAAAATGGGATCATTTGGTGATAAATGAGTTTGCCCTCCTGTCCCATTCAAAAACAGATGAGCCAAGTTGTGAAGACTTCGAACTGCTGGGTCATATTTCCCCGATGGATCACTGTATCCTGAATATGCAAACAAAGGAGAACACAAAAAATCCCAGTGAAAATTTTATTTTGGAAACTTCATTCCCTTTTTTCTTTGAAAGGCTGTCCTGTTGTTGTGCTGCCTTGATTAACATAAATGAGTAGCTAATTACCTACCTACTGGCATTTCAGAAATGTCCCTAGCATGCATAATTTTTAGATTAAAGTAGCCTTTACAGAAGAATGCTGAGAATGTGGAGTGCAAGGCAGCTGGGATCTAATGCAAAAATGGGTAAAATAAACCACATCATAGCATGAAAATAAATTTATATATTTGGGACCTATATATCTTCCATCATAACTGGAAGACTTGCATGAGTTTTCTGATCGCTGACTTCAGCGTGTATATGTTGCCATCTATCCTAATGAGCAAGCTGTTACGTTTCCACGTATAATTTCCGTAAGTACTGCAAACCCAGCTCAGAAAGCTTCATATGCTCTGTTTTCTTAGTGAAGATACCTTGGGTAATACTGTTAGTGCCCAACAACTTGTAACGCTCATGTCAGATGTTAGGATCTGAAGCATCATGAAAACTTTTCCTGTTTTCAAGATCTAGCCAAACTTTCAGGAGAGGGGTGTGTATAGTTAATTGGCTAAAACCATCTTTAAATACCTAGATATTGATAGTCCATTTGTCAAATGTGGTATGCCTTCGAAACTTTCAATATACTTAAAAGGTTGATGCAGATTCTTGGTTTTGTTCTCCAAGAGAAAGGAAAAAGAACAGATCCTCCATGTTGCAGGAGTTATGTCCCTCCAAAAAAGCCATAGGATCTACTGGAGGTCTGGCAGGGATCTGAACACTTAATTTTTTTCTCATGAATCTTAGTCTTTCCTGCTAAAAACTCTGTATTATTACAGCACAGAAGCATTTGGCAAGATACTAGATGAACAGCATGAAGAAAATCAGGCTGGTTTCTGTGTTGAGAGGTATGTGTTCATATGCCAGTGACTGAAAATTTAATTTTAATATGGAGAAGAATAGAATTATATGGGCCAGAGAGGAAGAATAACGTCTAGCAATAAATCCTGTACCCAGACCTCAATTACTGCAATACCATTTTATTAAGTACTACCAAGGCTTACAAATTCTTTCTCTTTCTTTTGTTTGTTTTAATTCAGATTCAAGAGTAACTCCCAAGAACACTTGCCTTAGTTAAGGATGCAGCTGCATCAATCTTCAGGCCTGTTTTCAGCAATGGCAATCTATGACTAGGTTGCAAGGACTTGATCTCAGCTAGTTTCTACTTAGTATGCCAGTGAAAGACTTTTGATGCTTTTATACACTTCAAGAACTGTCATAAGCTATTAAGTAACTCACTGAGAGCTTATTTCCACTTAATACAAAGCTAATATTTAATGCTAAGAACAATGTATTATTAGTGTCCAATAGACTGTCTCTGAACTCATACTTCCAACAGGAAAAATGGCAAGCCTGTGCCCTTGACTTATTTGGAGTTGTTCTGGGTCCTTTTATTTGCCAGGTTTACCTTCTACTGTGTTACGGAAACTGTCTGTTGAGTTGGAATAGAAAGGAGGAGTGTCAAATACACCAACTTCCAAACATTGAGCAACGTCCTCGGGCTCTGGGAGACGCTGAACCATAGGCCGTGCAACATTTCCAGCAGGATTTCTTCGGATGGGACCACCCTCAGTGCCTAGGGGTGGAAAGAAGAAAGAAAAAAGTACTGATGCAAACAGTAGGCCACAGAATGCATGCTTCTAATGGCTGAATCATGGGAAAAGGTAAAATGCCTCAGAAATGACACTTCAGCTGAATAAATGGGCCAGCTCCTCATGTCAAGCAAAAGAATATGACATCCTGTGTGATGGATGCTTTCCACCAGGAATTCAGAAAGAATCTTGATTATGTAGGTGACTAACCCAACATTGTGGTTTTTTTGCTATTTATTCTTCTTGTTTCCATGAAGATTCTGAAGGCTTATGACTTGAAGCTGATGAATATAAAAGAATCTTGCTGGGACTTTTTAGCTCTTGTAGCTGAGGTAGATGTGTTAAGATTCAATATTTTTCACATTCAAAACATGTTCCACATGATTAACACAAGGATTTGCTAGATGCTCTCCTTTTGGGAGCAGAATGCCATGAAGGTGCTAAGTAGAGCAGTCACAAGAAAACTTAAGCTTGAGTTACAAAATGAGACTGCCAGATTTAATTATTTATGGTACAGGAGACGAATAGATACTGTATAAGAAGGAAAATAAAAGCACTTAGCTATTCCACTGCTGCAAGCTCCTGATCAAATTTTGAACTTCTTGATGTCTCAGTGAAAGAAAGATGATATGCATTCACTGTCTCAGCAGACTGTTGAAACTTGGACCAAGATTATTCAAAAACCACTTTGGGACTTTTTGGCTGGGAAAGTCTTTGCAATGTAAATTATTATATTTTCTCTCCAAACATCTGGCAGTCATACTTACTGTTACAGATGGTTCCCAAAGTTTCATAGTCTTCTATATTTTCACATAGCACTCGCCACTGAGAGAAGATTGAGTTCTGGCTGATAAGAGAGACATCAAAATTGCTTCTAGCTCCCATCAAGTCATCTGAGCAGATATCACAGGTGTTTTGTCCTGTTGCAAAGTTCCAGTAGGGCAGTCCAAAAGTGGGGTCCTGCAGCATGTTCTAAATCACATAAATATGGTATTAATACAGGTGTATCCCAGACAGCTGTAATATTTACTACTAGAAGGATGCTAAAACCCAGTCAAATACGTCCTAGTAAGAATGAGAGTCGTTCATCATGGAGGAGATGAAATTTATGGAAAATCTATGAAATCCATGAAAAGCTTTTGGTGGTTATTTATATCAATGTTTTTGCACCAGATAGTTGGACTATTGAAATGAGTCATGGATCTCCCTCATTAATAAGACAGTGCCTCTTCCATGAAAACATATGATGAACAGTAAGAAGCATCACTTAATAGTGATGACTAATTTTCAAAAAATTTATAATGGGTTGTCAACAATAGCAGTATTTGTAGCAGACAGAATAACTAAGCCAACTGTGAAATGACTGAGCAGATGGAAAAGTAAGGAAAAGGGATACCAGCCCTTCAGATTCTTGTTCTTTGGTTCTAGTAAGGCTTGCAGCTGAACAGTTCTGGAGTGTGTCCTGGATTCCAATATTTATATAGCAGGATATGTTGGCCAGCCAAATTAGATTATCTAATGATCAAGTTCACAAACATAAATAGAAATACATATTAAAATCACTAAGAGCTAGAACCCCTCAGGGCTTCTACCTAATAAAATGCCACTGATGTTAAATGTGAGCTCTTGAAAGTAATTTGTACCTGGGCCTGATGAAAAGCCATTGAAGCTAGTGGAAACACTTGAAGTGATTTCAAAGACTGACCTTAAAAAATTAATTCTCTCTTCTTTAAGAAGGATGATGGTTTATTGAATAATATATTCATTTTATGGATAGGTCCACACAAGGAAGGGAAAACAAGAGAATCACTGATTCACAGAACAGAATATAACAAAATACTAATTTTTCTAAACAGTTACACTAATTATACAAACAAAATATGATTCTGAATCACCAAGCCATCTTTGTAGTATTTTCATTTAGAATTTCTACTGCTTTCATTAGTCTAAGTCAAGGATCAGGGCCTTGATGTTAAAAATAGCACTGGCAATAACTTCCTCCCAATAAAACACCTTTAATAGCTATATCTAGCATTTTCTATTTTTACAGGAGATTTTTCTGTAATTTTTATGTATTCCATTACTCTAGTTAAAATATTATTTTTAGCGTCAATAATAGCAGTCTAAAAATCTAAAAACATTCTGTCAACTTTAGTATATCTAAGGAATTTCTAGAATTTAAATGGAGTTATTTCAATGCATAGAAAGAGCTGTTACCATTTTTGCCTACTGGAATATGGGTATAACTTCTTTAGCTGTACAAAACATATCAGGAACATGGGAACATGTGGCTTTAATATAAATATGAACTTTACCTGCATGTCTCTTTCAAGCTGCAGTAGATGATACCTATGCCACGTGACAAATGCTGGTCCCTCGTGAGAGAAATCAATACCTCCAAAACTCTGCTGCCCTGCACCAAGGAAAGTCTTCCTGACAGAATAATAATGAGACCACACAAAGTAGTTATAAATGGAGATATTCTCGAATTGTGGTGTGTTGCCATCTGGTCCAAATATTTCTTCACGTCTTCGTGTGGCAATTACAATGTCAGGATGGATTGTCACCTTGGCTTGGTGTAAGGCATTCACAAAACGCCTCCTTTCTTCTGCACTCAGATCCAGAAGATTCCTCCTTACTGTGAGGATACAGAAGCATTGAGTTATTAAAGTAAGAAACATCCAAGCCTGATCTCACAGGACTAATTTATTTTGGTCCTAATAATTCCAAGTAAGTCTATTTTTCTTCAAGCTTTTATCCATTTTTTACAGGGTCAATTCAAAGAGTACTGAGCATAAATAGAAAATGTTATTTATAATAAAATAAAAGCTGAATAATTTATTTATAATAAAATAAGATGAATAAAAATAAAGCCTGAAATCTTGTGGTTTTAGTGCTTTTAGAATTACTGTTGTGGATTACCCTTCCATCCTGTCAGAAAAATGACAAAGACAGTTCTTTGTCACACAAACCTTTCAGACCTTCCTCTGTTGTACTTAAGGTTGCCTTTTTTAATATTTTACACAAAAAGAATACTATATAGCAATTTATAATACTGCTTGACAATTTAATGAAGAAGTGTATTCTTTATGCTTGAAATGTCAGATTCACCAGTGCATCGAGAATTTCATATGCTACAACATCCCTCTTTAAAGTCATTACCTGCTATTATTAACAGCCATACATTACTCCTTTTCAGCAGTATATCTCAAAGCCATTAACAGTATCATTGTCCACATATAGACAGTAAACAAGGAAGACTATTGACTTGTTGAAATACCAGTATATCGACAAAAAGAAAAATCCACATCACCTGAGTTCCAGTCCACCTCTTTCGCACCTGGACTGAGAACATTTCAGGCTAAATTTAGACTAAGACACAGGTAGAAGTTCTCACAGTCATTCTTCAACATGTACTAATTTTCATTATAAAAACCACTGTAAAATCCATAATTTTTCAAATGAGTGATAGAATATGTTGATATAACAAGCAACATGTCTTCAGAATGAATTAATATGAAGAATAAAAGCTAATTAATTTTCACAAAAAGAGTTGATTCAATGGAGATATTATGGCTTCTTTAATGTTTCTAGAAATAATTTTATGCAGCATGAATTTCATTCAAGGACTCTGTATACTGAAACACCCTTTTCTGTTTTGTAGATAGATGTGCTAACCCCAGTCACTGAAGGGGGTTTTGTTAATTTAGTTATAGATTTTAAGCAGTGTACTAGAAGTATCCATCTAATTTTGATTTACATAGACATCTTGCCTTTACACTTTTCAAAATATGGGCCTGAACTACAATAAAAAAGTAGGACAATTATTAAAGTTAAGTATGAATTTAGAAGATATGAAGAAAAATAGAAGAAATGCATAAAACTGCATTTTTACAGCTACTTAATGTGGATATGCCAACAGTAATCCAATAATTATTTCTAAAGTCTGAGCAGCTGGGGCCAACTCCATGGCTAGAATAAAGAGGTGACCTTCATGTGGAAACTTAAGGCATAATAAGAAGCTAATTTCCCCTATTTAAACTCATGTTGTCATGCATGACAAATCTGATTTGCTTAGCATTTTACTGAGTAGGTAATGTTTTAATAAGAGCCAAAAATATAACGTGCTCTCGTATACTCTAAATTTGCTATTTGCCTATCTCCAGATTTACTTTTCTAAGTTTGTGTTTGATAAAATTTATTTCTTGGTTATATTATTTCAGACTTGTTATTGTTAATGAGAACAGACCAGAGCATCAGAGGGTGCAACCTGGCAGATCCAATTCATGAGTCATACTCTCTGCTTTCTAGTTTGCTTCTTGGAGTAGAACAGATGGATAAAATCCTAAAGTCTTTCCCACAGCTCTCAGTAAGTAAATTTTAAGAAACCTTGTTGTTAAGACTTTTAATTTGTAAATGGTCGTTGTTAATATTTGCTGGAACATGCTCTCATGTTCATGGAAGATTTCTTATCTGGTAGAAATAATGGCAGTGACGATTTCTGTTTCTGCAAAAAGCACAGCACATTTGTGCTAGAAAGCTATTATTTCACACGTCAATAGAACTCATCTCTCATGTGGGGGATTAGAGATTTTTACAAGATTTCAATAACACCTTTAAGATTTCACTAATAAAGACTGAAATTCAGATGGTTTTGACTTGAGAACAACAATCTGTCACCAAGTGTGCATGTCTTATTCAATTTATCTATGATATTCAACATTCTTTCAGGCCCACAGGGATTTCATAACCATTTAAAAAGTTTTTCATCATCTGTTTACTGATATTCTGGTCTAAACTGAGAACTCTCAGAAAGGCCCACCAGTCTCTGTGCTGATTCATCTGAACATCTCATAGTCAAGACTTTTAAAGCAATTGACAGCAACTAGGTAAGTAAAAATTTACAAGGCCAGATACATAGTTTAGAAATGTATTAAGGTATTTTGAATCAAACGAACTGCTGTCACACTTGAAGGAGTCACTGCCCCTTAGAGCAGTCTGGGGGAGGCCCACAAAAATGATCAGAGGGCTGGAACACCTCTCCTGTGAGGACAGGCTGAGAGAGTTGGGGTTGCTTAAGCTTGGAGAAGACTCCGGGGAGATCTTACTGCAGCCTTTCAGTACTTAAAAGAGGATTACAAGAAAGATGGGAACAAACTTTTTAGTATGACCTGTTGTGATAGGACAAGGGGTACTGTTTTAAGCTAAAAGAGAGTAGAGTTAAACTAGATATAAGGAAGACACTTTTTAAACTGAGGGTGGTGAAACAGTGGAACAGGTTGTCCAGAGAGATGGTAGATGCCCCGTCCCTGGAAACATTCAAGGTCCAGTTGGACAGGGCTCTGAGCAGCCTGATGTCATTGAAGATGGCCCCACTCATTGCAGGGAGGTTGGACTAGATGACTTTTAAAGGTCTCTTCCAAACCAAACTATTCTGTGATTCTAAATGTAGTTGCTTGGTACACAAGCTGAATGATTTATCTAGCTGCCTTAGTAACCCCTATGACAATATACATTTGCTTAAATAAGTATTAGTCGCATTTTGTATTTTAAAGAAAAGAAATGCACTAGATACATTTAGAAGCAAGCACTGTGAAAAGGCAATTTTCATATCATATTTCTGATGCTCTTACCTATATTGATTTGTTGGTTACAGGTAGGTCCACTCCACCCAGGGCGACATGATCCACAGTTGTAACCAGAGAAGTTACCGTTGCACCGGCAGGTTTGGTTGAAGAAGCGTATTGGCCATTGCTCACGGTCATCCCGCCCGTCGTGGATATATTGTGGCCCGTGGGGTCGCGAATCAACAGTCACCTGTACACATCGGCCTCTCCCTGTAGACACACCACAACGGTCTGTACCTGGCCCAAACACCGGGAAATAGTCTGGGCAACACATGCCACTCCTTAGGGACTCAACAGTAGCACACTGGCGAGGGAACTGAGCTCCAGCTTGGCTGAGCATGCTAAGAAGTGGTGGCAGGGAAAGGAGCAGCAGCACGGAGAGCTGCATGACGACAGATCCAGCAGAGCTGGCTCCTTCCAAAAGCCAGCTGTCCACACGCACTGACTTCTATCCTGCAATGGGACACCCAGCTCCCTCTACAGAGAGAGACTGAGGAGAGAGAGAGAGAGGGAGAGAGAAGAATAAATACAGGTGATACAAACCTCCAGGCTACCCCCTCACCCCAGAAAGTGCCTCCGAACCCTGCACTTTGATACTCTAACTGGATAAGCAAACAACTATGACTATAGACACTAATGTTCTTCTCTCATAATATGCACCTAGCTAGTAGCCTAGGGCTATATTACTATTTAAATCCTAAGTGCTTCCCAAATGTTCATTCACATTGCACATCTGCCAGACAGCTTTACTACCACAAAATGTTAAAACCTCTCTGAGGCACCAGCTTTTGGAACATTTTTCCACCCCCATGCTCACTCCCACCCCATTCACGCATTTGTTTTCTCCATTTAGCTAGTATATTTTGCTCTCTAGTCAGCAGTTCCTCTCTGTGTTCCCTTGCTGTTGTCTCATGGCAGCTCCATCAGAAAGCGGAGCTACAATACTTCATGCATTGTACCTGTTCTCTCTTTCTGGTACCCTTCCTCTGCTGAGATTCTGTTCTATCTCTGTACGTCCTACAGCTGTGTCTAACCTGAAATAAGCACTTCTAATTTCTTTTCTGGTTCAGTCTGCTTACTAATCCTTCTACCAACACAGTATGGCTTGGCTTCACCCTCCTTCTTCTATTAATCCCCTTTCTACTTCAGTGCATTTCCCTGGACTTTAAGTACTTGAACAGCACATGATTTCTTTCATGCTTTTCTCCTTGTGATTTTACAAGTTCTAGCAAAGGTCAGAGACAAATACTTGAATTCAAAACAGAACAACTGTGAAGTTGTGGGTTTTTTTTCTTTGCTTGAAAAGAAAGGCTCACTTGAAAACAGACAAAGAACACTGGGGAATTCACATTCAACAGACTTTTTTTCAATTAAAAAAAGTACAGTTCTTCAAACAGCATTTCAAGATCAGGCTGAAGTAAATGGCAAAGATACGTTATTTGGAAAATGAAACATTTAAACTGACAGCTTTCAGTTTAACTATTTCTTTTGATAATGAAATTAAAATACAATAATCATATAGGAGTATTCTGAAATGTTACATTCTAAGCAGTTGCTATGAAAGGTAATGAAACATAGAAATAGAAGAAAATGATCTCTGACATGAAAAAAAAAAATGCTTCTTTGCAGAACAATTTCCACTGAGCAAAACTGGCCTTATTCAAACTCTTAGTCTCTTTCTGATCTATCAATAAAGATGGCCTTCAGTGGGATGAGGATATTTTGTCAAAAAACATATTAACTGGCACCAAGACAAGACATTAACAAGTTCCTTGTGAAAAGGTTCAACCAGGGTGTAACTGATAACATGCAGAAAATGGATTACCTACTCTTGCTTCTCTGTATGCAAGTCAAAATGTGAGAGTTCACCCAATTCTGGTAGGCCACAGAAAGAGGTTTGTTGTGTGCTTTTTCTTGCCAACCTGTCATAGACACAGCAGTGTACCTTTGAACCTTCCCATCTGTGTCTTGTATAAGCAAACTTGCTGTAGCTTGCTTCAGTGCAGGATGAAGACTTTTAGTTACACTTGTCCATATCTTTATTCACCTTTTGCAGACAGGAATATTTGATAATCATTAAATGAAACTCTTTCTTTTTCTGGCTTTCATTTTTATTCTCAATTTGAGCCTATTTTCTCTTCTTTACTAGCTTATTCTGTACCCTGCTTCCTCCCAAGGTTAAACCTTTCCTCTTTGAATGCGTCTATTGAGACACACACGACAAAAATTCACTGTTATCACATCTGAAGGTAAACCAGAGCTGGTAAAAAGCTCTTGAGATTTTTATCTCAAAAGAGCTCCCAGATCATAGAAGAAGCATACACATTTTAGCTATGAATATTTAGCAAATACAGAAAATTGATAATGAGCTTAGAAGGGGTAAATCTTGCTGCTTATACAAAGCCCCAGTAAAAAGAGCAAACAGCTATACTAACTGGATATCATAAAACTTCCCTGTATAATGGTGGACATGATGTAGACCTTTTGTAAGCCTTCTGTTTAGCCAGCACTTACAAATTTTGTTCAGCAGGCTACTAGAACTGCACAACTGAGAATCATTTCCCTTCTTTGCCCCTAGATGTTCCCTTGTGTTTGTTGCTGGAAATTTTGCTGAGCAGTTTGGCAGTATGCAATTGCTTTTTATAGTCCTTAGTTTTATATTCTTGCTTGAAAGACTCCTGCTCCCCTCCTGTGCCTGGAAAGATTTAACCTTGGAGATTACCCAAATGCACAGCATCTGTTTTTCTGTGGCTCTGTTCAGAAAGACCTTGTCTACATAATCAGGATAATGATAAAAAAGTCAGTGTGTGAACTGCTATGTCACCAGTTGCCTGTGAGAACTAAAAGCCCTGCAAAGAAATTTAGTTAATATGCTAGACATTTCCATACAGTATGCACAGCTTTCCTTGTGTAAAAATTAGTTCTTGATGCTGAGAACAGGTCTCTATGAAGCCACATGAGGTTTAGCTGTGGCCTATAGCCTAACCTACTGGAGAATATTATGAAGATACAGCTAGCTCTATTTTTGCTTGACTGGTGATGAAAGCTGATGTGCTGGTTCTGTCTTATCTCATGGCATTAGCTATATAGTCAACCATCAGCTCTCTGGGCACTACCCTGTGATATTTACTGAGTAGCCAAGATTTACAAATTCTTTAAATTGTGATATACTTTGAGAACTACTGTAGTTCACTAAAATTTTAATTCCCTAATCTCAAGACACATAGAACCCCAGAGAAATTAGATTTTATCAACTTCATTGCTTGGGAAGTAATTTAGTGTTACTACTGCTATTTGTGCATCACCACTGGAGTGATGACAACACACTGCAAGTGTTTGTGAACTGAGTATTGGAATGGCCAGGTAAATGAATGTGGCAGTGAGCAAATTAGAATCTGAGATGAAGGTTCAACTGTGGTAACCATCATCACAGTCTTAACCTTCTGCAGTTTGAAAACCAACAATCTCTTCTTCAACTGGTATAAACTGATCCGTGATTTAAATAGTTTGAATCTTTGCTAGGGTTTAAATGCCCTAGCTTCTTTTTGTTAGTTTTTAGCTTTTGCTTGTTTGTTCTTCCTTGTAAGTACCATCACTAGTCATTCTTTTCACAAAATAAACCAGCTCCTCTGTTTACAGCTCCTCGAGGTTTGAATTGTTTTGAATTTCTTTTTCCTTCCCACTGAAAGAAAATAATGTTGCTTTTAGTTAACTCAGCTTTAAAAGCAGAGTGAACTATCACTTATTAGTGGGGCCTTGGAAAGGTGATTCAGAACTGACCCTCTGTTTCCTATATCTAAACACCTAAGTACAAACACAAATGTTCAGAAAGTTTGAGTTTCACAAGAATTCAAATGTTGTGTGGGATCTTTCTTTGTGAAAAGCAAGTTACCAAAGCACACTTAATCCTGATCTGTGTCTAGATGTGAAAAATGCAAAAATATAGTTTTCCAGAATGAAACTGTATGTATTATATAATCAAATTCAAGCAAAGGGATTTTAATTCATTGGTTTCTAAAAACATTAAAATGAGCTTGAGAAGTCATTGTCATATTTTCATTTAAATTGGGAAAAATAATTTCAGATATTTATATACAAATCTGACATTTTTAGTAACTGAACATGACATAGAGTTAGAAGGGTTTCATAAAGAGTTTGTTATTGTTGACACAGATGGCTCACTTCTGCTGTTTTCTCTAGCTATATATAAGTAAAATAAGGTTTATTGAAAGCGCAGGCAAATTGTCAGGAGAAGAGTACTGGAAAAAAGATACTTCTGTTAATCATTTCTAAAACTTGCGTTTCTCATGAAAAGTAATTACCTGAGATAGCAGGTATGCTAGAATTTGCTTCTGGATCATATAGTACTGCAAGACCTTTACCTCATCTTGAAAACGTCAGTGTTTCTTGAGATATGTCATAACCCATGGTGCATATACTAGAAAATATGAAACAACTTCCCCCCCCCCGCACCCCTCTAACTAAATGAGATATTCACATTCAAAGTTGAAGAAATAAGGTCATTTTACCATTCCTCCTCCTCTCCCCTCCAAAAGAGAAAAAAGTTTTGTTGAAATTGCAGAGCTTTTCCTAAGGATGTTAGAAGGCAAAAATGGAAGACGAGCTCCTCCAGTTAAGCTGGCAGAACCTCTGAAATGTTTGTGAAAAATCTGAGTAAGAACTCATGTTCTGTCAGCACCCTGGGTACATAACCCTCCATGGACGTCTCAATGACATGAGTTAAGGGGCTCAGAGGCATGCTGTAAGGTCTTTAGTAGGACAAATTGAAAGTCAGCTCCATCACTGATGAAAAGATAGAATCTTGGGCTGTCCTGCTCTGGGGAGTTGCTTTTCAGAAAAAGGTTGTCCCTGCTTCCCCTTCCTAAGCTGTGCTGTGACGAGGCTGGCTGTCATTCACCCTTGGCTCCTGATTCCTATCTTGGGAGGTACTGCTTGGGAGGTTACGGACACCTACAACTTCCAGCCTTTTGTCTCTGTCATTGCAAGGGTGTCACTGTGCTCTAAGCCTGGTGGCTGCTCTGTGCTATCCCAGAGGGAGAATCTGGGACTCAGTGTTGTGTTTGCTCTTGAGCTGTGCTTGGACATCCACCAGTAGTGAAGTTTACCTATTTATATATGTCATCACAGTGTAATGTTTCATGGCTAGACAACTGAAATAGATAAAGTGTATACAGGATCACATGAAATTTGTGAATTAAAATTGCTAAATTAAATTAAAATCACATTAAAATTGTGAATTAAACAATTTGTTCTTTAACGATATCCAAACGGATGTTCATGGCTGTAGGAAAAGCATTTTAAGCCATAGATTATATTAAATGTCTTAATTATGATAACACTTTAACAGCAAGCTCAGCAGTATCTTTTACAGGAGACAGCAACCACTTGGATCACTAATTTTAGTATGATTTCTAGTAGGACATTTATTTGAAAAGCATTTTTTTCTGAAAAAGCAAAGAATTACATACATTCAGTATTGGAAATTAAGGAGAGAAATTTCAGAAATAAAAACATTTGAAGAGATTTTACGCTTCTAACAATGAGATCATTTGATTTTACTTCAATAAGCTAAAGAAGTCTAGAATTTTATGTGAAATGAACCAGGCAAACTTTGGAACCAGTAGATACTATCTCAAATCTTAAAAAATAACAAGCTTAATGACAAAAATATTTTAGAAGCAGTAAGAAAATATTAATAAATAACCCAGGTTTTGAATTTCCCAAGGAATAGGGGGTTTTGAGAAGCACTAACAGCACATTTTCAAATTACTGGAATGCATTTTTGAGTAAATATCAAGGTCCTGAGTTTGATATTTTACTTTAAATATTTTAAAGAACTAAAGAGCTGGTGGGTTTTTTTTTGTTGTTGTTGTTGGTGGTTTTTTTTACTTCAGCTTCCACTTTTTCTACTTTTTCATTTGATGCTTTTGAAGGAATACTTCTTGATATGTGTGAACCAAGATGGAAAAATGAAGTCTGGCTGCTCACAGGGCAAGCCAAGTTTTCCCACACTTCATGTTGATGAATGTGTGCCAGCACAAAATGAAGGACTCCCTTGTCACATGCATGCATTAGGAAGAAGCTGTCAGTATAGAGTAGTGGTATTGGGTCCTATGATTATGTTTTTTCGATCAGATACACTTTTTTTTTCCTTTTTCTTTCTGCCTTAATGCCACCCTACTCACTTTAAAAGTACTTTTTTTCCAGTCTTCTAGATCTGCTCCTTTTCTTTCATTCTTTTTAGTCTACCATCCTTCATTTTCTGTTTTGATAGCTCCATTTTTATGCTCTGGAGTTTGCTTGGGGTTTTTTTTTTTGTTGTTGTATGCATCTATCTTGGGACCTTGGGTTGTTTCTTACTGCTTGTCCTTACAGGGTTCATGAATAATGTCTTTTCTCTTTCAGCTTATGATGGTTCTAGGCCTTTCTGACCACTTTTTGGTGCCCCCACTGAGTCCTGCAGACCTAGTTCTGAACAGTGCATGACTCACCTGAGGTCAACGACAGTGTAACGTCACATTTGGGTACAGTGCTCATCTAGCAACATGCACTGAGTGCACTGGTTCTGTATCACCTATAGCTCAGTCAATTTTGTTAATATTTCATAAAGTACAGTAACAAGCATGATTAAAATCAGGCCTTTATCTCTACTTCTGTTGTCTTTTTCTGATTAAATTGTCTGTTGTTTGGGCCTTTTCCTCACCTATATTTCTTATGAACCCTTACTTTGTTATTCTTGCTCCTCTAATATCCTGTAAGATTTTGTACTAGTGACATCTATTTATACAGACACATAGGAAGTCAAGAAGATGTTTCAATACATAAAATTTAACTCCTGCTCNCCCCCCCTTTAGTATTATTGGTGATTTAAACTATTTTTAAGAAGAATTACAAACGAAGCACAAGAAAATTTCTAGACCTTAGGTGCCAAGGTGCAAGAGAACAAAATCACAGAATGAGAAGATCACTCAGGCTGGAAGGGACATAGTGTTATTAGTCCAACCTTCTGTTCAAAACATGGTTGACACTGAATTCAGAACAGATCATTCAGCTCTGTATCCAGCTGGATCTTAGAAAACCTGTCTGTGTTGTACTTCCACTGCTGGGTTTTCCTCAAGGTGGCTGTTTTTTTCTTCCTCACTGTAGGCCAGAACCTGTCCTGTGTTTTCAGAAGCCAACATTATCAGGGTGCTGTTGGCATCAAAGCCATTCTTTCTCTGGCTGAAACTGCTCCAGTTCCACAGCACCTCCCTGTGGAACAAGAGCTCCAGTCCTTGGTGGCAACCCCTGAACTTATTCTAATGTGAGGATCTGACAAGCACTGTGCAGAGAGGATAGTCCATGGCCATCTTGCAGAGCTGCTCCCTGACCCTGCTGGCATCAGTCTGCACCTTTGCAAGGCTCTGCCTTCCCCAGACAGGTATTAGCCTCATACTTGCTGAATTTCATGAGGTCCTGTTAGCCTCTTCCTCCCCGTGTCCAAGTTCCACTGGCCTGCAGCCTAGCTCTCAAGTGTGGTAATTGCCCTCTCTAAGGTGTCAGTTGTAAATCTGATATACTTGCCCTCTGTCCCCTCCTCTGGGTCAGTGTTAGAAACGTTAAGCAGTACAAGTCCCAGGATAGGCCCTGTGGTACCCTGTTTGTTACACATGAGAGCATGAGCACGATTTCCTTGTTGACCTTTTTACTGTTAGTGTGAGAATAGAAGCTCTTCCTCTTGCCCCTTATGTCACTTGCAAGCTTTCAACTTTCCTGAGCTTTGGTTTTCCAAAGACTATCCTAACATGCCTATGCAATGCTGCTCCTTTTTTGTTGCTAGTCTTTGTTTCCACCTCCCATACTCATTCCTTTTCTATCACAGCTAGTGTGAGTTTCCTGTTTTGCCATATTGGTCTCTTGCTGTACCTATTCCTTTTTCCTTCAAGAAGGATGGTTCTTGTGACTGAAGGATCCTGTCCTCAGGTCCTGCCAGATTTCCTTTGTCCTTCAGTGCTGCCCTCAATGGAACTTGCCATGCCAGTTCTGTGAATAACCCAAAGTCTACTTTCCTCAAATCCAGGGTCTGTCATTCCTCTCATTCCTCAGGACCAGTGGAGTCACTGTTTCATGATTACTACAATCATTGGTTATCACGTCCACAAACAGATCTTCCTTATTTGTGAATAACAGTTCCAATTACGTGCCAGCCCTGGTTGGCCCATGGTATCCTTGAGCATCTCTTTACATCCAGAAATTTCTTGACCGTGCTGCCTTGCCAACAGGTGTCAGGGACATTAAAGTCTTCCATGGCAACCAGGAAATTTGACTAGCAGACTTTCTCCAGTGGTCTGAAGAAGGCTTTGCCTGCTTCTTTACCCTGTTTGGGTGCATACACTCCCACTATGTTGTCACCATTATTGGTCAGGGCCTGAGTTACAAGATTCCACAAAGCCTTTAATCTATCATCTTAAAAAGCATATATTTAAACTCCTTCCTCACATACATGGCGATCCCTCCTCCTTGAGATCCTTGTCTGTATCCCACCATTAGAGAACTTCATGACTGTGAAGTGTCTAAGTCATTTTTGTGGAGGCATAGATCTGTCACCATGTGCGGAGCTCCAACTCTGCTTGCTTGTTTCCAAGGTTGTGTTCATTTGTGTGCCGGCACTTGATGTGAGTCTCCTTACAACCTATTTTATTCTTTTCAAAAACTGCCTTGCTCCCACCCTCTGCATATACCACTTAAGACTCTGCTTCTTGAATTCAGCTATCATCAGTCTCCCAGGTACCTAGTTTAAAATCCTTCTTTCCAGGCCACCATGCCTGTTGGCAAAGGTGCTCTTACTCCACTTTGTCAAGCAGATTTCACCTGTTGATAGTGGTCTTAATTCTTCAGAGAGTGACTCACAACCATAAAAACTGAAGTACTGTTGGAACACCAGCCCCTCAACTAGTTGTTTTTTAAATAATGTTGTCTATATGAGTGAACAACAAATCTTACATCCAGACAAGCCTTGACAGTACCCCTCCAGCATCCCAGATCTGAGCACCTGGAAGCCAACAAATCACCTATGACAACATGCCAGGCTATCAGACAGGTGTCCCATTCCCTGCAGGAGGGAATCTCCAGCCATTGCCACCTTGGTGACTGGTGACAGCCAACATGGCTTCACAATGGGCAAATTAGGCCTGAGAAATTTGATGGCCTTTTACAATATTGCCACAGCCTGGGTAGACAAGGGCAGAGCAACTGG
The DNA here is from genome assembly GCA_013398155.1 of Pedionomus torquatus. NCBI lineage: Eukaryota > Metazoa > Chordata > Aves > Charadriiformes > Pedionomidae > Pedionomus > Pedionomus torquatus. The sequence goes on along the minus strand of VZRU01006488.1, from coordinate 44,818 downwards.
CATCATCTACCTGGACTTATGCAGAGCATTTGACACTGTCACTCATGACATCTTGGTCTCAAAATTGGAAAGTTGTGGATTTGTCAGATAGACTACTCAATGTATAAAGATCTGGCTGGATGTCTGCACTCAAAGGGTTGTGGTCAACAGCTCAGTGTTGAAGCAGCAACCGGTAATAAGTGGTGTTCCTCAGGGGTCGATACTGTGACATGTTGTTTATCATCCTTGTTAGAGACAGGGACAGTATGTTAGAGTGCACCCTCAACAAGTTTGCACATGACACCAACCTGTGTGGTGTGGTTGACACACTGGAGGGAAGGGATGCCCTCCAGGGGGACTGGNGAGGGAATCTCCAGCCATTGCCACCTTGGTGACTGGTGACAGCCAACATGGCTTCACAATGGGCAAATTAGGCCTGAGAAATTTGATGGCCTTTTACAATATTGCCACAGCCTGGGTAGACAAGGGCAGAGCAACTGGCATCATCTACCTGGACTTATGCAGAGCATTTGACACTGTCACTCATGACATCTTGGTCTCAAAATTGGAAAGTTGTGGATTTGTCAGATAGACTACTCAATGTATAAAGATCTGGCTGGATGTCTGCACTCAAAGGGTTGTGGTCAACAGCTCAGTGTTGAAGCAGCAACCGGTAATAAGTGGTGTTCCTCAGGGGTCGATACTGTGACATGTTGTTTATCATCCTTGTTAGAGACAGGGACAGTATGTTAGAGTGCACCCTCAACAAGTTTGCACATGACACCAACCTGTGTGGTGTGGTTGACACACTGGAGGGAAGGGATGCCCTCCAGGGGGACTGGACAGGCTCAAGAGGTGGGCTTATAAAAATGTCATGAATTTCAACAAATCCTAATGCAGGGTCCTGTGCCTGGGACATAGCAATCCCAAGCGAAAATAATAGGTTGGGAAGAGAATGGCTGAAGAGCAGCTCTGAGGAAAAGGACTTGGGAGTACTTGTATGAAAGTACTTGTAGTACTTGGATGAAAAGCTCAACATGAGCTGGTAGTGCACACTAGCAGCCCAGAAAGCCAACCACAACCTGGGCTGCAATAAAAGAAACTTGGTCAGGGAGATAATTCTATCCCTCTACTCTGTTCTTATGAGACCTCACCTGGAGTACTGTGTCCAGATCTGGAGTCCTTAGCACAGGATGCTCTCCCATGAAGACAGGCTGAGACAGTCAGGATTGTTCAGCCT
>VZRU01006488.1:21801-36010 GCA_013398155.1 Pedionomus torquatus | reverse complement strand
ACTTGAGATGGAGCCTCACCAGTGCTGAGTAGAAGGGAATGATCACCTCTTAAGTCCTACTCACTATACTGTTCCTGATACAGGCCAGGATGCTCTTGGCCTTCTTGGCCACCTGGGCACACTGATGGTTCATGTTCAACCAGCTGTTGACCAATACTCCCAGGTCCTTTTCTACCAGGCAGCTATCCAGCCGCTCTTCCANCCACAGCCTTTTTCCTCATCCACCAAGTGGGTCACTTTGTCATAGAAGGAGACCAGCTTTGTCAAGCAGGACCTGCCTCTCATGAACTCTTGCTGAACACCTGGGCATCCTTCATGTGCTCTATCTTGTCATTCAGGATGATCTGTTCCATGACTTTCCAGACATGGAGGTCAGGCTGATGGGCCTGTTGTTCTCCTGACCATCCTTCTGACCCTTCTTGTGGATGGGTGTCACATTTGCCAGTCACCAGTCAGCTGGGACTTCCCCAGTTTGCTAGGACTGCTGGTAAATGATGGAAAGTGGACCAGAAAGTGCTTCAGCCAGCTCCTTCAGTACCCTTGGGTGGATCCCACATGGCTCCATTTACTTTTTACCCTGAGTTGTGCCCATATCTCTTTGTTCAGTTTGGCTGGCCTTTTCCCTTGATGACTTGCTTACAGTGCACAGGGACAGCCTGCCCCTGCACTTTTAAGACTTCCTGTTTGAAAAACTTACAGCCTTCCTGGACTCCTTTGCTCTTCAGTGCTGCTTCTGAAGATACTCTGTCAAGCAGACTCTTGAAGAGATCAAAGTCTGCTTGACAGAAGTCCATGATGGCAGTCCTGCTGACTCCCCTCTTCGCACCTCTGAGAATTGAACTCTATTAATTCATGGTCAGTGTGCCCAAGACAGTCTGCAACCATCACATCCCCCACAAGTCCTTCTCTATTCATATACAGCAGATCCAGCAGTGCTTCCTCACCATTTGTCTCAGGAAGTTACCCTGACACACTTCAGGAATTTCCTAGACTGTTCCCTCTCAGCCATATTGTGTACCAAACTGATACCTGGTAGGTTGAAGTCTCCCATCAGGACAAGGGCAAGAAATCTTGAGACCTCTCCCAGCTGCTTATAGAATATTTCTACATCCTAGTTGGGTGATCTGTAACAGACTCCCACCACAATATCAACCTTGCTGGCCCTTCCCCTGGTTCCTACTCATAGGCACTTAACTTTCCTATCTTTCTCAGTTAGCTCTTAACATTCATAACCCTCCCTAACAAACAGGGCCTCCTCCTTTCCTTCCTTCCTTGTTCCTTCTGAAGAGTTTGTAGCTGTATACAAATTACTTGGTATAAGAAACAGAATGTTAAACCTGCTCTGCCAAGATTTGTGAGTTATCTTACTGGCTTTGGTAAAAATCAACTTTTATGGGTTAAATAGGTGAAGATCTTTTGGTGTTAAGTGAACTTTGTGATATTTTTTGTCATTCCAATAGCTTTGGAAGAATTTTCAGCTGCTGAGTTAGAAGTTGATGTTTGTGCATTGGAAATCACAGCCAAAAGACATGATTGAAATACTTCCTGATTAGAGGGAAAGAGGTGCTTTCTATTATATTTAAAAATCTTATGTTTCCATAAAAAGCATTATTTTGGATTTTTACAGCTACCTTAGATCAGGTGTCACTACTTAGTCAAAATATATGAGGAAAAGCAAGGGTGACTGCTGTGAGTGATGACATTAATGATATTACATTGGCAGTCCATCCTTTAAGACTATCCTTTGTCACCACACAGTACTAACTTTTAGTTACTGGAAGAAGTATCTGCAGATTCATTTTGAAACTGAAGTTCATATTTGTTATTTATGAATATCAAAGTACCAATGACAATTTTTTTTGCAAGAAAATGATAGAGTCCTTGATCAACACTAGTCTGAACAACTGTATTATAGTCAGCTGATGTGTCTCAGTACTTCCAGTCAAATAGGATAGTTCCGTTCATTTCCAGATGCAGACTGTTTTATGGTGCTGTTACTTAGCTATTTGTTCTGAAAATTAGGCAATTTTTCATTCCAGTTGTGACCGAAGTTGATATACACTAAGAATTCATGTTAAGGAGTACAAAGTCCTACAACTCCAAATAAACCCTTGAGAATTTTATTACTGAGCAGTTCTGAAAGACATCACTAATATCTGATAGCATCAAGGCCACAGACCAAATCTAATCCCTTGATATACCCTATAATTTGTAGAGGATATTCATGTTATCCCCTACTGTATATTACAAATCTTATTAGACAGTTCTTTTATAAAAATGTATCAGCCACTGCAACATAGTAGAAACGCTATACATTAAAATCTAACAATCTAGGGATACAGTTTGAAATTCACTACAGATTTAATTTCCTAACATTATCTAGGTGGTTTTAAGGTTCTAGTTTGGTTGTATTCCAAAAGAAACAAAACAAGAGAGAAATGAGCAAACAAGAGAGAAATGCTGACTCATCTTTCATTCTCTCGGCAGTTCATAAAAGACAACATGATGAAATATTTTTGATGATGAAACTGTCACCAGCTGCTTGGAAACTCTTAACCGAGTGAAGATTTAAAAAATCATAGAATCATATGATTTTTTTCTAGGTTGGAAAGGATCTTTAAGGTCATCAAGTCCAGCCATCAAATGAAACAGGACACATTAAAGCTAAACATTAGGGGGTCTCACTTTGCAGAGATAATCAACCATGAAATCTAACTCCACCACTAGTAGTCAAGACTGTGTATATGCATTTCAGACAAAGACTGTTTCTAAATGCTGAGAACACTAATGGGTCCAATATGCAGAAATATTTACTGGTATGTCAGAGATATCTTTTAAAACTTCATAATATTATCTATTGACTAGAAGGCTCTAGTCAACTAAAGAAAGTTGTTTTCTTTTTTTTGTAAAGAAAACAACTGAGGAAAGAACAAAAGAAGATCAAAAAAAGCACATGGGGAAAACATGTCTCATGAGGGCAGACATTTAACTTTAGAAATCTTTGGGCTATTTGTTGAAACAAAATATTCCTAAGAAGGTTGATTATTGTAAATGCATTTTCAGTTTGTCAGAGTAAATTGATCTTTTATGTAATAATCTCTCTCTCACTGGTTTTATGTCAGACATACATGAGAGGACATTTGGCCATAGTTTGTTGCTTATATCTAGATTTCTTAATTTTTAATTTGTTGATATACTTGTGAAAGATTTCGTAAGGAGAAATAATACTCTTTTAAAGTTTATTATTTTCATACAGACTTCCAATAATTCTGTTCCACCTTCTTTTAACAAGATATTTTCTTGATCTTTTCATACTTTTTTTTTTTTTTTTCCCTGGGATTGATGTGAGGTTTATCAACCTAGCCTAGTCATTCCCATTTTTATTCTTGTATGATATTCATGGAACAGATCCTTCTTGATGCNGGCTGGATGGTCACATCCAGAGGGTGGTAGTCAATGGTCTGAAGTCTAGCTGGAAAGCAGTCACAAGTGGTGTCCCTCTAGGTTCTGTGCTGGGACCGATACTGTTTAACATTTCTATCAATGATATAGATGGGGGATTGAATGCACCAATGGCAAGTTTGCAGATGACACCAAGCTGTGTGGTGGTGTTGATACCCCAGAGGGAAGGGATGTCATCCAGAGGGATCTGGATAGTCTGGAGAGGTGGGCCCAGATGAACCTCATGAGGTTCAACAAGAGCAAGTGCAGGGTTCTGCACCTCAGCTGGAACAATCCTCACTGTCAATAGAGATTGGGGGATGAAGTATTAGAACCCAGCACTGAAGAAAGGGCCTTGGGAGTACTAATGGACAAGAGGCTAGACACAAGCAGGCAGTGAGCACTTGCAGCCCAGAAGGGCAATCGCATCCTGGGCTCCATCAAAAGACATGTTTCCAGCAGATCCAAAGAGGTGATTCTGCCACTTTACTCTGCGCTGGTGAGACCCCACCTGGAGTACTGTGTGCAGGGCTGGAGTTCTCAATACAGGAAGGTTATGGACCTCATGGAGCGTGTCCAGAGGAGGGCCACAAAGATGATCAAAGGGCTGGAGCACCTCTGCTATGAAGATAGGCTGAGGGAACTGAAGTTCAGTCTGGAGAAGAGGAGGCTCTGGGGTTAGACCTAATCGCACCCTTTCAGTACCTAAAGGGGGCCTACAGGAAGGCTGGGGAGGGTCTGTTCACAAAGGCCTGCTGCGATAGGATGAGGGCAATGGACTTCAGTTGGAGAAGGGTAGATTTAAGTTGAATATTAGAAAAAATTTCTTTACTCTGAGGGTGGTAGAACACTGGAACAGGTTGTCCAGGGAGGCGGTTGAGGCCCCTTCCCTGGAGATATTCAAGGTGAAGCTCGATGAGGCCCTGGGCAACATGGTCTAGTTGGGGTTCTTCCTGCGACTGCGGGGAGGTCGGACTAGATGACCTTTGGAGGTCCTGTCCAGCCTGGATGATTCTATGCTTCTATGATTTCACCATCACAATTCCAGCCTGCTGGAATCTCAAGGAGAAACAACCCTTGCAGAATTTTCAGTCTTGTTTTTAATAGAAATATCTATTGTTGATTCTTGAAAAGTTCTTAGCAGCAGCATCAACCTGTTTCAATGAACTGAGATATTTGCATGCATTTCGCACAACTTTTCAGAGAACCTTTCCTGCTCTTCTAAGGATAGCCTCAAATACAGGGAAACAATGGCTTCATCTGTACAGAAAATAATGTCAAATGGAATAAATTTAAAACAGCCTCCCAAAAAACTTAATCTAATAAACAGAGAAGAAATTTCTGCTAATAATAGAGAAGAATAAATTTTGTTTCTAATGTTGCAGTTTCTTTACACTTTCGGGACATTTTGAAAGCTTTGCACCATTTTGGATGTGCTATGTCTTTCATTTTACCGGTGAAAGTTCCTCTCTTACTTGACTGTTTAATCTGCTCCTTCATCCTGTAAGACTGTGTTATCAGTTATGCTTCATACTGTATTTTTAAATCAGGGTGTTAGTGGCACCAGGCTCATTGATCATTCCAATCTAAAATCTTCCTATGTTCATGTGAAAGAGAAAGATCTCCATAATCATCACTTTGTGAAATGATTAATTGTAAAGTAGGTGTCTCAAACAATATAGACTGTGGAATATAAGAGGGTTTGGTACTCGTCCAGCATTAGGTATTGTTCACTGTTGTCCCCAGAATAAGTAGTACTAACTACTGAGTTCATTTGGACAAATGCATTTAATTATACCCTACTAATAGAGACACACAGTATACATAATGAAGTGTACCACTGAGAATAACATTACGTCAATTAAAGCAAAGACAATATTGAGTTTAAAAATGCCTAAGTATTTGAGAACATGTTTCAGATTTAGTGACGTGATTCCAGTATTTGAAAAGCTGTTCAGTAACATAAAAGCTGAATTAGAGCTCAAGCAAGACTCAGGTCTGTCATTGATCATCTACAGCACACATATTTAATCTATAATGGATTTGCAAGGAAAACTGGTCTTTGAGTCCCAGGAAAGCTAGATTTTTGTCTCCTACAAAGTGCTCCCCTGGTCCAGTATAAAGCCATCAATGGACATTGCATTTAAACATAGTTTGTCATTTCTGTAAAGAGAAATAAGACATTTCACTTAAAAAACCCTAAAAATTCTTGCATCATCTATGTGTATACCTCACATTTCCAAGAATGGCTATTCTGTTTAGGAGAGACAGACTTGACAGAGGCTGTAAATTAATCATGACATCAAAATTTTAAACAAATTGATTTATTTTAAAACCAAATCTAGCACTTTTAGTGTTGTATATATTTGCAATTAATACTTGTTATGGCAAGACATGACACTCAGAGGAAAAAATACATGCAACTATTAAGAAATAAAAACTGATGTTCTTTAGATTTGTGCTCACAGAAACATTTCCAAAGGAGTGAGCTATCTTGGACTTCTGTGATCGCTTTAAATTGCAATTAACTCACACAGCTGTATTTCACCTTTATTCTGGAAGCTCAGCTGGTACTAAAAAGCACTTGTAACTTTGTATCAATGATCAGCAATTTCTGCTAGAAGGCTCTGACAATTGAGAACTACTAACATGCTTGAATTTTGGAGTCTCTGTATTATAGGTCAGAAAGAAAGGCAATTTTCCATTTGAAAGCATCCAAGTCTTTTTATTTTGTGTGTTTTGCTAAGATTATCTTTTTCTTGATAGATAAAGAATCTTGATTTTAAAGCGTGAATTGGAAGAGAATGACACACTGTAGATAAGAGAACAGAAATACCTGCTAAGGCTCACCATGACGGCCAATATAGATCAGACACTAGGATTTTTAATGTCTAGCTGTGGATGTCAACATCTGAGCTAGTCACTGTGGGCTCATTTTACTCATTTTACAGTCAACAGATAGAAACAGGTACTTTCAGAATGCAATGTATCTCATTCTAAAATAAATATATAAAGCAGATCAGATGAATCATGTTCTAACAGCACTGTTTAGCACCATTTCCTGCAATAAACACCACACACCACTAATTTGTATGTGGAAGACTAAAGTCAGCTAGCGTGAACTGTATCTCAAACTCCTGTCTAATAGTTTTATTCAACAAATCCTACTGACATTTATTTACGCCGTGTGTTTGAGATCCTGTTGCATGTGTAAAAGTTTTTGAATTTCAATTAGACCCCTACAATGATCATACAAAGTGACTCTTTGGGACATTTAAAATACTTTTTTTTTTCCCTATTAAATGATGTGTTTAACATTAGTTATAATAAGTTTCTCTGCCATAAAAATAATTATTCATGGAAATCAATCAGTATCTTAGTTTTGGTAAAACCATGATGCAGTGCTGCTGTTACAATATGCTTTGAGAGGCTGCAAATCTAGGTGTAAATTTAGCATTTTTGATAAGGTAAATATTTGGCTACCTCATTAACAGGCAGTATGTAAGATTTACATTCTAACAGCAGTGTGATAGTTTGGGATATAATTGGCTAATCAATGATTAAATAAGGTTTGCTAGTACATATGAAAACTCAGCTGGAAAGCAGCTTGACAGAAAAGGACCTGGGGGCCCTGGTGGACACCAAGTTGAACATGAGTCAACAACTTGCCATTGCCACACAGAAGGTTAATGGGATCCCAGGAGTCATTAGACGAGGCATTGCCATGAGGTCAAGAGAGGGAATCTTTCCACTTTGTTTAGCACTGATGAGGTCACACATGGATTATTGTGTCCAGCTCTGAGCTCCTTAATATAAGGTATACATGGACATACTGGAGAACATCCAATGAGGGGCCATGAAATTGTTGAGGGGACTGGAGTATTTCTCCTATAAGGAAAGTCTGAGAAAACTGGGACTGTTCAGCTTGGATAAGGGAATGTTCAGGGGGATCTTATCAATGTTTGTATATAGCTTGGGAAGGGAAGAGAAGGTATAAAGAAGACAGAGCCAGGCTGTTTACAGTGGTGCAAGAAGCAATGGGCACAAACTGAAACACCAGAGATTCCCTCTGAACACGACTTTGTTACAGTGAGGGTGGCTGAGCACTAGACCCAGTTGTCCAGAGACATTATTGCCTCTTTGGAGATATTCAAAGGGTGCCAGGATATGGTCCTGGGCAATAGGGTCCAGGTTAACCTATTTGTGCAGAGTGTAGCAGAAGACTGCAGAGGTCCCCTACAACCTCAGTCATTCTGAGATTCTGTGAAGTAGGCTTTCATGGTCCAGAAATAATGTTCTTTGAAGAATACAGTAATGATTAATAGCAATAGATGACAATCTTTTTTTTTTTTTTCTCTACTAAGTAATTTATTGCTATGATAATGACTGATAATACACACTATTTAAACTTAAGAAGACATACTTTAAAGCCTTAAATACATGGAAGAAAATGTTCAGAAGTAATATATAATCTTCCAGTTTGTACTGCCATAGATATATAGATATATTTAGACATAGGGAACAGTCTAAAGCCAGAAAGTACACTGCTATTTCAATTCATGAATTCCAAACTAGCTTAGACATTTTAGAGGATTTTCCAAGCTTTTCCAAGTATTACTAAATAGCAAATTCTGGTAGTAATTTGTGATGGACCTGAACTATGAGTTGTAAGGCTCAAAAAGACTCTCTGTCTTGAATGCTGGAGAATGATAGCCACTTACTCATGGAGAAAGTAATACAAGACTTGTTAAAAAGCAGGCAGGTATCAGGATTGTAGGATGAGTCTTCAGCATTACCCTTGTTCAGTACACTAGGGGCTTTTCACTTCTGTGTAGTCTTTCTACAAGGGATCTACTGGGTCTTTACCTAGGAATGGTCCAACTGCAAGGGGTCTTCCTGTTGGGGAAGACACTCAGTTTTCTCTAAAGAGTTCCTGTACTGAGTTAGAAATCTTAATATGGGTGACCTGCTGTACTAAAAATGAGATAAGGAAATATATATACCTCTAGTTGTGAAGAAATTCCTTTGAACATTTCTCAGTTTTATTCAAAGTCACATGAAACATATTAAAAATTAGGAATGCTTGAGTTAAAAGAAAAAAAAAAGTGACTATTTTAGTTTTCCCCACACACTTTTAACATAAGCAACACTTTTATCATCTTTTACTCATAATATAAAAGTAATGCTTAGGAAAAAAAGCAGTGTCATTCACTGGACTTGCATCATTCCTCAGACTGTTCTTTTTAGCATGGGTATGGTCCTCAAGAAAAGTTATTTCTGTTTTACAAGGTAAAGTAAGATTCGATTTGCATATCCTTGATCAAATTAATCACAAAATAGCAGTAGTTCCAGAAGGGCTTGTCTTTACCAATAATTCATTATCATTGTGCAAAGTCCACTTAATTTTCAATAATTATGACTATGCACTTTGAAGAAATGAAAAATATATTGTTACCTGAATTTCACCTAAACCACACTGTAATAGTGCAAACACTAAAATGAACAGGGCAGCAGAGATGGTTAAGGGATTTCCTTATGAGGAAAGGCTGAGAGAGCTGGGACTCTTCAACCTGGAGAAGAGAAGGCTGAGGGGAGACCTTAGTAATGTTTATAAGTATCTGAAGGGGGGGTTGAAGGAGGATACAGCCAGACTTTTCAGTGGTTCCCAGTGACAGGAGGAAGCACAATGGGCACTAGCTGGACCACAGGAAGTTCCATTTGAATATGAGGAAAAACTTCTTTATGGTGAGGGTGACAGAGCCCTGGAACAGGCTGTCAGGGAGGTTGTGGAGTCCCCTTCTCTGGAGATCTTCAAGCCCCACCTGGATGCAGTCATGAGTAATGTGCTCTAGGTAATCTTGCTTCAGCAGAGGAGTTGGACTAGATGATCTCTAGAGGTCACTTCCAACTCTGACAATACCATGATTCCACAAATATTTAGAAGATAAATTCAAATAGCAGGCTGAATATTTATATTCTTTAAAAAACAGGGACAGTGATTGATGTCAACAATACATGCAAATTAAAAACAATGCTGTCAGAGTGAAAAAATCTCCTAAGAACATTTAAAATAAGTGTCAAGAGTGTAGTGGGGTAATAGACACTTTTTAAAAGCATCATGTTAAAGTCAACATTGAGACATTAATGGCAGTGTGATCTGAGTCCCCTGAGGAAAATCTAATTTGAATGAAGGACAAAACTGCATGAACAAAAGAAAAGAAAAATAGCTATTTCTATTTAGTCCCCCATATAATGTCCTGCTTTGTATTCCTTAGCAAGCATGCTGGGAAACAAATATAAATAAGAATTTAATGTATATAAACTCTCTTCCACAAAGAGTTTTTGATTTAAATGCTCGGGAAACTGAGAAACCAGACAACTAAGCCTTATCTATTTTCAATTCCAAATGTAAGCAAAAGCTCAGGTATGCTGGATATTATAATGGTGTCAGCTTAGCAGCTGTCAGCTGTACAGGCTTCCTTGAGTTCAGCTTTCTCATCCACTGTGCATGTGATATCTTCTTTTAGGCACTCACATCTCCCCGAGATGCAACCTGAAAAAGAGGGAAGTTATTCGGAGAAGTCACTGGAACTTTTAAACATTGAAATACCCTACTATCAAACTGCAAAGGATAAGAAGTAATGTGATTATTTCCACCCAAGAGAAACAGAATAAAGTTTGAAACTAAGTAAGACTTTCCCCTGATCTAAACTAAGACAAGAGATCATTTTTCTTTCTTTAACATGTATAGATTCTGTGTAAATCAATTCATACTAATGCTAAACAATAGTGGAATCCCATGCAAGATAAAATTGCTGATAAATACACATCATCTTAGTTTAAAGCTTTTAGAATGTATTTGGTTTGAAGAAAAGCTATTGAAACTTTATACAGTTGTTTTAAGCTCTGTCTCATATTCCACTATGGAATATTTCAAAGAGTTTAAGAATTAAAACTGCCGATTGTCACCCTATATTTTTTTTTATTAATTTCCATATTTTATGTAAATGTCAGACTACCTTTTAAACTCCTGAACACTGGCAGAAATTGTACATGCTCACTGTAGATATTAAATATTTTGAGAATTTTCGGGTCATGTGATTGACTGCAGTAAGAGATTGGAATTCCTGCAGGTATTAGGACAGATATGGGCAGGCATCGACACCAGTCATGAGTTTATCTCATGGAAAAGGTTTATTACAGAATGCCAGAATGGAAACATGGGAAAAAGACTTTTTCATTCAAAAGTAAATTAAGCTATGTACCTTTTTTATTTTTACAAAAGTGTATTTGAAACAAAGATCTTTACTTTATGCCCTATGAGAAGTTCTGAATTCTTTGCCATAAATAAGGTTTCTATAGTAATCAACACTAGCACTGAGGTCATGTCATTGGGTGGAAAATAAGCATTGTTTTCTAAGTGATAGAACTGAGCCTGGCTGAAGAATGGTTACAAGTTCTGTGTTATCTGTGTCTACTTCAATTTAAATCCATAAGTTATGCTATTCTTTTCTCTGAATAAAAGTGAAATTCTGATTTTTAGAGATTTTGAGTTTTCAGACATCAAACTTTTTTCAATTAGCAGCTTGGTTTTGTCCTGTCATTCCAAAGCAGCTTTTAAATAAAGATGTAACATGTAATTCAATATATACAAAGGAGTTGTGTATATTTTAGGCAAGAATCAAAATAATAGATGAAAACAACTGTTCAGTAAAAACAGGGATATTCTGCCCCTATGTGAAATGAAAGCTAATACATTAGCTTTAGAAGATGTCAAATGTATGAATGGCACAGTCAGCTTTCAAGCGTACTCATCACTCCAAGAAGTAAGAGAAATGAAGAGAAGAATAATTCCATTGATGTTTCCAGTGTAATAATCATACTGGAAAAGACATGGAATATTATAGTAATTATAATAAAAGACCCAATAATAATAAATAGTTTAATTTTTCAGTGGAGGTGTAATAAGATTACTCCTTATCAAGAAAATGGAGTACTTGCAATAGATTCTATGGTTCTTTTATTACTATAAATGTATAATACAATAATATTATATATAATACTATCAACATATTATCTTCTAACCTTACTATTTAGGATCTGTCATTGTGCCTAAGCATGCTTCAAGATTAAGTTAAACGGTGAACAGGATGATGAACTGAGCTCATTCTACTCAAGGACACAATTGCTCATAGAATCAAGCAAATTAATATCTTGTCAAGAATACCAAAAGGAAAAGTACATTTAATTTCTTATGGAACCAGTGGTGAAATGGAAAGGCAAAAGTCAGTTTGATAATGGCATAAAACAAAATGCCATCGGAATAGACCAAGACTGACACATTTATGCAAATCAGCAATTCTTGCATGAAAAGTAGCTCCATACATTTATCGTATCAAGAAATATTAATGGAGCAGGTCCAGAGGNAGGGAAGTTGGACTAGATGACCTTTGGGAGTCCCTTCCGACCTGGATGATTCTATGATTCTATATTACTTATGTGATTATGAACCTGAGAAGTCAGAATGAAAAGTCTCTCAGTATTTTTTAAACAAATATAAACATAACTGAAATACATTTTCCAGATCAGATGGGGGAAAAAAACCCTACCTTTTCACAATATAATGTAATTGCAGTTAAAAGTTATAGATATTATAGAATATTGCATGGACTTTATTCTTTTTCTAGTAAAAACATTAAAAAATCGAAATATTATTTCTGTATTCCTGAACTAATTTAGTTGAATTCATTGTAGAGGTAGGATTTTGCCAAAATACCTTTAGTTGTATTATCAATTAATATATCCTAGTTTATATTTATGTCACAGCAACTTCCTACTAAAATCCTCCTGGAAACTACATCAACCCAATGAAGACAAATGTACTTAGAGATATGGAGAATAATATTGTGTCCAATTTCTGTTTGAGTGCCAACATAAATAAATATTTAATCTTCACTAATGAAAATAATCTTCCTATTTGCAGGGAAATTATTGACAATGATATGGAGAAGACTGAGTTACTCAAAAATTTCTTTGCCTCATTTCACATTGGCAATCACTCTTCTCAATTCTCCAAGGCCTTGAACCTCAAGACAGAGACTGGGGAAGGAAGTCTTATCCATTGTAAGAGAAGATCAGATTCAAGACCACCTGATGAACCTGAACATATGCAAGTCCATGGAGCTTGATGAGATGCAGAGCAGATGCAGACCAGATTCAGGGACCCTGTAGATGTAGTTGCCAAGCCACTCTCTCTCTCTCTCTCTCTCTCTCTCTCTCTCTCTCTCTCTCTATCTATCTATCTATCTATCTATCTATCTATCTATCAAAGAAATAAAAGAAATGGAATTCAGCCGTCAAGTTTCCAAAGGGAAACAACACAGACATTTTTATAAAGGGTAAAAAGTTGGGAAGTGCCAACCAGTCAGCATCACCTTACCAGTGAGATCATGGAACAGATCCTCCTGGAAGTTATGTTGAAACATAAGGAAGATGGGCAGGTGATCAGGGACAGCCAATATGACTTCACAAAAGTAAGGCATGTCTGACTAATCTTGTAGCCATCTACACCCTTGTCTCTTCTGTAAGACTCTTCTGTAAGACTTTACTTAAGAATTTTAAGTCCTTAAAATTCTTAGTTCTAAGTTGGAGAGACATGGATTTGATAGATTTGATAACTTAGGTGGATAAAGAATTGGCTGGATGGTAGCATCTGAAGAATTCATCAACAACTCAAACTCCAAATGGAAACCAGTGATGTCCCTCAAGCATCCAAACAGGGACTAATACTGTTTACTTAATGAAATATCTTCATTAGCGACATACAGAGTGGAAATGAGTGTATCCTAAAAAACTTTGTGGGTAGCATCTGGCTGAGTGGTGCAGTTGATAAGCTTGAGGGAAGGGATGCCACCTAGAAGGAGCTTGAAAGGTTTGAGAATTGGGCCCTTGAGAACCTCAAGAGGTTCAATAAGGCTAGGTGCAAGTCTTGCACACGGACAAGGCAATCCCCAGTATCAGTACAGACTGGGTCACGATTTGCTTGAGAACAGCCCTGCAGTGAACGGTCTATGAAAAATTGGACATGAGTCAGCAATATGCATTTGCAGCCCAGAAAGACAAACATATCCTGGGCTGCATCAAAACAAGTGTGGCCAGTAGGTCAAGGGAGGTGATTCTGCCCTTCTACTCCACTCTGATGAGACCCGACCTGTAGTACTGCATCCAGCTCTGTAGTCCTCATTACAAGAAAGACATGGACCTGTTGGAGTGTGTCCAGAGGAGGGCCACAAAAATGGTCATAGGGATGGAACACCTCTCCCGTGAAGAAAGGCTGAGGGAGTTGGTGAAGAAAAGTTGAGAGATTCAGCCTGGAAAAGGAAGGCTCTACGGAGACCTTATTGCTTTCACTATGTAAAGAGGGGCTTATAAGAACGATTGAAGGAGATTTTTTACCAGGGCCAGTAGTGGCTTGACAAGTGCCAATGGTTTTAAACTGAAAAAGGATAGATTTAGGCTGGATATAAGAAAGAAATTTTTTATGGGAAGGGTGTTGAAACACTACAACAGATTCCCCAAAGAGGCAGATGGCCCATCATTGGCAGTGTTCTAAGTCAGATTGGATGGGGCTTCAATAACCTGGTCTAGTGAAATATGCCCCTACCATGGCGGGAGTTCACACTAGATGATCTATAAAGGTCTTTTCCAACCCAAATCATTCTATGATTCTATGATTCTTAAGATTTTTAACACTTTTTGAGATGTTAGT
>VZRU01006488.1:1327-16467 GCA_013398155.1 Pedionomus torquatus | reverse complement strand
CTGACCTCTTAAATTTATTCATCAATGACCCAGACAAAGAGATGGAATATACCCTCAGCATGTTTGCTGATGACACAAAATGTGGAGGGGTGGCTGACACATCAGAAGGCTACACTACCATACAGTGAGACCTGTGTAGGCTGGAGACCTGAGCAGAGAGGAACCTGATGAAATTCAACATGGGCAAATGTTAGGTGCTGCACCTGAGCAGGAATAACCCCATGCACTGGTACAGGTTGGGGATTGACCTGCTGGAGAACAGCTCTGAGGAAAAAGACCTGGGAGTCCTGGTGGACAACAGGGTGGCCATGAACCAGCAATGTGCCCTTGTGGCCAAGAAGGCCAGTGGTATCCTGGGTGCATCAGCAAGAGTGTGACAAGCTGGTGGAGGGAGGTTGTCCTCCCTCTTTACTCTACCCTGATGAGGTTCCATCTGGAATATTGTGTCCAGTTCTAGGCTCTACAATTCAAGAAGAACAGGGAGGTGATGGAGAGGGTACATCAAAGGACTACAAAGATGATTAGTGGCCTAGAACATCTCTCTTATGAGGAAAGGCTGAGAGTCTTGGGTTTTTTTAGTCTGGAGAAGAGAATACTGAGGGGAGATCTGACTAATGCCTATGAATACCTGAAGGGTGGGTGTCAAGAGGAGGGGGGCAGTCTTTTTTCAGTGGTGCCATGTGACAGGACAAGAAGTAATGGGCACAAACTTGAATGTAAGAACTTCCATCTAAACATGAGGAGGAACTTCTTCGTGCGTGGCAGAGCACTGGAACAGGCTGCCCAGAGAGGAGGTGGAGTCTCCATCTCTGGAGACATTCAAAACCTACCTGGACATGTTCCTGTGCCAACCTGCTTTAGGTGGACCTGCTTTGGCAGGGAGGTTGGACTAGATGATCTCCAGAGGTTCCTTCCAGCCCCATATCATTCTGTGATTCTGTGAAATACTGCTTCGGTACCTTGACCAGTTCTTACTATTTTGGCTCTTTGTGTGTTGATTTTCTTTTTTATTAGCATAGATATTGCTTCCCCCTAGCCCCCAACAATGCTCCTTTTCTCTTTTAAGTGAGGACACATTGTATGCAAAGAGTCTAAAAGAGAGATTAAGCTCCTTAGGACTTTGCAGGTTTACAAGAGATTTGCAGTTTGAATTGGTGCTTTGTTTCCTGGCATCTATAGATTGAAAGAATGTAAAAGAAATAAGCTTCAAATATGATCATTTAACATTGTCAATTAGTAGTTTATTTTCATTTTAAGAAGAGAATACCTAAGACTTGTCACTTCTGCTTAGCCTTGAACACAGTTGATTTGCAAATCAGTGCTTGAGGAATGAGAAAAGGTGAGGCATTTCTGTCTGAGGTATCTTATAGAGTGGAATTAAATTGGAAAAGTTTGTGTAACAATAAACTATTTACTGAGATTCCTTCATATTACAGTATTCTTTCAAGCAGATCGGCAAGTCACAATTCTACTAGCTGTACTGAACTTAACTTCTGTGTAGGTTAGTTATTCACCATTTAATAGGGAGTGCTCAGTGGAGCAGTCAGGATGTTGCCTGTCTTTCCCCAGAAAGAACAAACACGACTAAAATTTGCAGGGTCAAGGCAGTGACCATTTACAGGTTACTTTACCCAGTAACAGCAACATGTGGCATTCAGAGAATAGCAGAAAAGCCATTTTCTGTACAGAAAAGACCAGCAATGCAATGCTGCTGTATCGATGTATTTGTGAGAATAAGAATTAGGAGTTCTGTCTTTCTGTCAAAACTTTAAGCAGTCACTTCACCAAAGAGGAAAGTAGTATTGTGTTTAACTTTCAAAGCTTTTAGAGACTTCTTAGTCCAACCTTTGAAACCCCTGAATAGGAAAGGATGTCAGGAAGTTATGAATTGTCCCTGGACACAGCTGCAGTGACTGCAGCGACTTCTATAGAATAGCAGCAGATACTAATGCTACAAGTGTCAGCCAGTACTGGTCAGATTTGACCCTTCTTCATCATTTCCCTGGTCAGCTTCTTCTTTGTTACATGAAGATATTTGATTTCCACCTAGCTAATGTGGCAGATTAAGACACAGACTACAATCAAGTGTGAATCACAATCCTTTATTCTTACAACAGCTTGTTTATATAGTTTCTAAGAACAGTGATCAATAAAACTTTATTGGCTAGCTTGCAGTGTTCACGCATCTTTTCTTTTTACATGATTGGTTTCGTGCTTGGTCCACAAGCTTGTCCATGAGCTTATTGTTTGCATCTAAAATGCTACATGTTTGCATCTAAAAAGTTTGTTTCCCAAGTTTGTTGCTCCTTTTCTTCTTCTTATCTTGTTTTGCTCCTTTTGCCACTGTATTGTTATTCAAATCCTCTTAACTTTTCAAAACCTGTACTGGCTAGGTTCCCCACAAACTAACACATACTATCTCGTGTAGGTGGCATTTGGAATGCCTGACCTCTTTTCTTCCATTATTAGATGACCAAACACTGAAGTAAAACCAAAACAAACACGTCCCCCCATCCCCGACACTGAAAGAGGAGAATGACATCAAGATTCTGAATGTCCCCCAGGGTCTGATCAGAATTTCTCCTTTACCCTCCTTAGTACCAGCACTAGTAGGAGGTGGCAGCTGGTCCCCACCACCTGCAGAGACAGGGTGCTGGTGAGATTATGTTTCAGGTAGTGCAGAAGGAGAGTGACCTCTACTGGATGAGCCGCCACTGGCTGATTCCTGCTGCTGTTCTGTTTCTGAGTAGACTGGTCAACTCAAATTTTCTGTCTCGATAAGAAGAGCTTTAAACCACCAATGATGAGGAAGGAAAACAGTTACCAGCAATACTGTGAGAGAATGATAGACAAGGTTGGCAAGGAAAGGGTGACATGAAAAAAAGGAACACATAATCAGCAAAACAAGGGTTAACCAGAGTCACCTCAATACTTGCATGTAAGCAGGGAAATGCCTATGTGGCATCATTACAGAGCAAAAAACATGGAGCCTTTCTGGAAATCAGAGTGCTTGTCTGAATTGTCTATACATGGTTACAGCGCATAGAATAAACAAAGAATTAGATATCCGTGTGGAGTTGCAGGGTTATGATCTCGTTGGGATCACAAGGATGGGATCATGGGATGGCCCTCATGCCTGGAATGCTATAATGGATGGATATAGGCTTTTTAGGAAGAACTGGCTGGGAAGACAAGGATGGGGAGTTGTCCATTATACGAAAAAGCAGCAGGAGTGCATGGAGCTCTCTCTCTGGGGATGGACAATGACTCAATGAGAACATTTGAACAAGGATGAAAGAGCAAAACACTATAGGTAACGTTTAAATTGGTGTCCGTAGTCCTCATGGGAGACTTGAACCACCTTGATTTTGGCTGGATGAACAGCAGAGGAGAGCATGAGCAATGCAGGATGTTCCTGGAGAGCACTGATGACAACTTCCTGATTCAATTGATTAAAGGAGGAGGATAATTTTTCTGCTGGATTGCATAGTCACAATAAAGGGAGGGGCTTCTCCCCTTTCAGAAATGCAGAAACTTTTCTTCTATCTACATCTCATAACATTTTATTAAAATTACATTTAATATCTGCCTTCTGCTAAAGAATTACCTAATAGCCCTTTAGATATTGCTGTACCTTATCTGTGAAATGTGCAGACTTTTGGAGACAGACCAGCATCTTATGTGTGCTGCAAGCATATTACTTGTTAAACAGTGATAATTTCAATTCTATCTAATATTACAGTATGAAATTAAACAGAAAGACAACTGAAAACAAATTGCACATTGTCTAAATATTTCAGGATCTATCATTTTGCCACTATATTTAGTATGCCCTTTAATTATTTACACATATACAGGAATTAAATACTTTTGAGTTATGATATTTGAACAGAGAAAAATAGATCTAATGAATGTAAACACTGAAACTCACACAATAAATGATTTTGTCTCATAATTATTATTTTTTCTTCTTGAATAGTTCCACCAGGCTCTACAGGAAACATGCAGAGCTAAGTCCCATATATTAAGAAAACAAGTGTATGTGTTGAGCCAAACTCTAAGCCAGTTCTGGAGGAGATAAAAAAGGTATTTCAGGAATAATAAAAAAAACTAACATGAAAAAAACCTGAACAATTCAGAACTCACCATATCTAAGAGAAAATAAAATGACCATTCCCCACCCCAGTCCCATCTAGTTGGTGATTGTGATTTCTCAATGACAAAAATACCAGATGCTGGATAGATCTTTCATTTAGTGGAGAAACAGATCATATGTAACCAGAAAAGATGCTTTACAAAATAAGGTATCTCTTCCTGTTGGGACCATGATCATCTTAGAAAATATGTTTCAGCAAACACAAAATAAATGGTTTGATGTAGAGAAAACACAATGAAATATATATATCTAGAAACACTCACAACAACAACAACAAAAAAAAAAAACCAAAAACAAACAAAAAGCCTAGTGTTATGGTCAGGCTGCAGGAATTTTAGCACAATACTGAAAATTCACAGTTGTAAAATGTCAAGATGAGAAACCAAGTGAGAAAACAAGATTCTATCCCTAGTCTTTGACTGCTCTCCACCTCCAGTGCCACTTGTCTCTGTTCCGCATTTTTGTCTTGGTGGTTCCCCAAATGAATTATTCTCACTGAAATATTTAAAAATATTATACCTCAAACTGCTTACTTTAGCAAATGTAAGCCTTACAATCTCGGATTTATCCCAGGAAAGAAAGAAAGTACCTGGAGAGGTGAACAATTCTACTTTAGCACATAGTTTTGCATACATCCACATTTGTAAATGTAGGTAGAGCTATGTATAGTGCATGGAGTACTTCAGGTTTTTTTATTTGTCTCTTTTCAGAGCTTGCAAGAAAATTGAGAGGGTAAAAGGAACTTTGACTGACTTGTCTACAATTTCTTATCTTTAAAATGAAAGTCTGATGATAGAGAGGGGGCTTTGGACAGCTACTGTTTCTGCCACTTGTGTGGATAAAGAGGAGAAGGCTGTAGGCAAGGGTAGTGCCAGCAGAATCACTGTACACCAGCTATCTAGGAATTTGATTTACTGTTTTGAGAAAGAGTGTGGAGAAATAAACAGGACACTACAGACCTACTACCACTGTACAAGTGGAGGGGCTCGTATAATTGGTTGACCAGCCAATTTCTATGGTTACTTACGAACCTTTTTCCCTCCTTCTCCTCCAGCAACTCCTCCACGTGACCATGGCAACTGAGGTTCTGTGACAGTCTTCAGCGTGATGGGTCTTTTGTACAGGGTTATGAAGATGGGAAGAGATGCAGTGTAGGAAGAGGTGGGAAACTGATGAGAGCAGGGTGATGGCTCAGAAGGCCTGGACCGATAATCAATCCAGAATTGGTGACACCATGACAAACAATATGGGACGATGTCTGTTTAATGAAGTGGATGAAGTTTTCTTTGAACCACTGGAGGAAGTCTCCGTGTCACAAATCCTGGTTCTCACTGGGGACTTTTCCTGATTTTAGCTGGTAAGGCAAAACTGTTGAGTATATAAGCAGACAAGATTTCTGGAGGATGCTAATGCATGGTTGTATATGCTATCAACTAATAGGATTGTTATATATATATATATATATATTGTGATATCAACTAATAAGGGAGAACTAATAGTTGATCTAGCAATGGTTGCCTTGGCTGTAGTGACAATGGTATAGCAGAATTTAGCATACTCAAGGGTGCCAAGGAGATGAGTAGTAAAGGAAAAACCAGGGGATTAAAATAATCACTATTCAGATTATTCAGGGAACTGGTATGGGAGGCAGCACTGAAGGACAAAGAAAATCTGGCAGGTCTTAAGAAGAGCATCCTCCAATTGCAAGAATGGTTCCTTTCAGTGGAAAAACAGATAGGCATAGCAAGAAACCAACATGTCAGAACAGGAAACTCACAAGAGTTCTGAAGGAGAAAAAAAAACACATACAGGAGGTAGAAACAGGAATTGATACTGAAACAGGAATATAGAAGAAGCACTTCAGGAAAACATAGGCTTGGTGTTTGGAAATGCAAACCTCCACTCAATTCCAACCTTGCAAGGGACAGAAAGAGCAACAAGAAGAGTTATAGTGCTATATTAGTATTAAAATTTTAAACACGTGAATTGTGGTCCCTTTGCTGAATGGGTGACTTAGAAACAGTAGATGCAGATAAGTTTTGGTGCCTTGTTTCCTGTGATCTCCAATGGCAAGGCTGTTCAGTATTTTACGTCTGCTGACAAGGTTCCAGGAAGAAAGAGGTGAGTACTGGACAAGGTTCAAGTCAAAGGCTGCTTTAGAGAATGGAATTACATAAGTGCATGGAACCAGACAAGTTGTAAGCAAGAGCTCTGAGAGAGCCAGCTCCTCTCTCAGGAGGCCATCAGCTTGGTCATAGAGATCAGGGAAAGTTCCCAACAAGCAGATAAAGGCAACTGTTGCTCCTGTTTTCGAAAAAAAAGAACAAATATGTATGCCGGGGACTATGAACTGTTTAGCCCCAATTTGGACACTGGGAAGGTAACAGAGCAAGTCTTCTTGATAAGCACTTCAGGGCACATGAAGGATAGGAATCTTAGTGGAAAGAGACAGCATTAACCCACCCAGGATGACTGGAGTGGAAACTGTAAGGAATACTCAAGCTTTTTTGAAAAATAAGCAGTGCAGTAAGAGTACAGTATATACTGGCTTCAAACAGCAGTATTTTAGTCTGGCAACATGCAGTAATAAAGGCTCAGCACTGTAGATTTCCCTTCATAAATAGGGGCAGTCTGGAGTCTGAAAGCACAATAACAGAGATGCTGGCAATAATAATTCTGCTTTCATAATATGAGCTTTTCTTTGCTTGCTTTAATTGTTTGATCAACATGTAATGAACCAGGGTAAGTAGTTGATTCTTAAAAGTTCTTGATCTCTGGAGGACTGTTTAATTCTGGAACAAAGATGCCCGTAACCAGGTCCCCTTTATGGGACTAATAAGAATTCTTGCTATTCATAACTGAATTGAAACAATTGTGCTCAAATTTATGTTACTGTGTACATTTACACAGACTCCGGTAACTATATCCTGCTCATTAAGGATTGTACTGATTTTGTCTGGAATTGACATAGACATCACAGGCTAGTGATTCTCACCTCTATGCCTGGGTAAGATGGCTGAGCAGATACTCCTGGAAACTATGCTAAGGCATATGGAAATTAAGGAGATGGTCAATGACAGCCAGCATTGTTTCACTAAAGGCAAATAATTTCTGACAATTTAATGGGGTCAAAGTGTTGGTGGGTAAGGGAAGAGTGAATGACATCACCTACCTGGACTTGGGCAAATCATTTGACACTGTTGTGCATGACAGCCTTGTCTACAATATTGTCTGTAAAATGGAGAGACGTAGATCTGATGGATGGACAACTCAGTGTTGTCCTTTAGGATTTGACTGAGTGTGATACACAAAGAGTTGCAGTCAGCAGCTAAATGTCCAAGTGGAAACCAGTGACAAGTGGTGGTTCTCAGGGGTTGGTATTGGGACCAGTGCCGTTTAACATCTTCATCAGCGACACGGACAGTGGGACTGAGTGCACCCTCAGCAAGGCTGCCAATGACACCAAGCTATGTGGTAAGGTTGACACGCTGGAAGGAAGGTATGCCATCCAGAGGGACTGGCATGGCCTTGAAAATTAAGCCTGTGTGAACCTCATAAAGTTCAACAAGGCCAAGTATAAGGGCCTGCACCTAGGTTATGGCAATCCCAAGCCTAAATAGAGGCTGGGAAGGGGAATGGATTGAGAGCAACTCTGAGGACAAGGACTTGGTTGATGAGAAGATCAACATGAGCAGACTGTACAGTTTCCTGGCCTCATTTAACTCACCAGTTTGGGTGGTGAGTAAACTGTGTGATCAGGTTGTCTGACACTGAGATGCCCTCTTGTACCTTGGGTGCTGCAGCTGCTGTCTAATGATGTGTAAGGTCTTGGACTGTGTAACTTCAGGCCCTCCTGACACACCTGGGAGGTGACCTCCAACTTAAATTCCTGGCATCAGACTCCCTCATGAATCCCATAAATTTTGTGGATCATGTTGTACTGTCTTTTAAATTCAAGTGAGGATTTTTTTTTCTCCGTATGCAATATTTTCTGCCATTCTATATAGCACTGTGAAAGTGCATCATTTCTTAAGGGCCTTGACCTTTCTGCCAGTTTTCTGGAGTTTGTTAAAAACTGGCCTGGGGCTAGTAGGCATCTGGAGTCCCATTCCTCTTCTTTGCTGCCTCTAATCCTGCAGCAGCAGGAACATGCCTCCACTTCCCACATTCCTTTCCCATTGCAAATAGATCATACACTATCATGGATAGAATCTGCTGAAAAATAGTTGAGCAAATTAGTCATGAATTGATTGGAGGACTGTTGTTTAAATAATTCTTTCTGGGAGGCATTCTATTTCATTTCAGATGCTCTGTACCATTTCAATGCACATATTACAGTATTGATTTTTATTCTGTTCTGAGAAATTTTCTGAGAAGAGGAGCATAGAATCAGTAAAATGCATATAAAAGTATCTTCTCAGAGTTTATTTGGGATTTTAATTTGGAGAGGGATTTTAGCTGAGAAATCAGTAGTGAAGCTTGCATAGATTTATTGTAGTCTTTCATTAATAGGTTGTCTGTATACTTTTCTTTTAATTAGGTCATGTTTTGTCTTATTTTTTTTTTTTTTCCCTAAGTTCTCTTACTTTTCAACAGTCCCCAAAATAGAAATTGTGAATTCAGGGCATGTTGAACTAAAGTGAATAAATCCCTGAATACAAGAAAGAAAAGCATGTGAATGAAAGAAACTTCAGCAGAAGCTAGAAAGTTGCTGTAAGGAACAGATAAGTATAAAAATGTAGAAAAGTACAATTGTGCAAAGTGTAAATCTTTCAGTGTTTGAATACTTTGAACAAAGTTTTGCATACCTCTTTATCTTTTATTTCTTTCTCCATTAGCTGTTATTGGTCACTTTAGAAGTAGTGTTCCACAGAAAGCAATGCTTTTTGTCTTTTGAATTATAAAGTTATTTGTAATTGGGAAAATTAATTGGAATGTGTCATCTCTTAAATATTAACTCACTGTAAGTGAAGCACAGAGAAGATGAGCTGTGTAACACTGAAGAATAATGCATTTGACTAGTTCAAGGAGAAATGGACATTAACAGCTGGCTTTAGAGTTTCTTTATAATATTTTTAAAAACAATTTTTAAATTATATACAGCTTTTGTAAATTTCATGCAATGATTCACCTTGAATTCACAAATTTTAACTACCTGTTAAGTTTGCCTTTTACACCCTCTACATTGGAGTAATTTGCTAATATTCCTGCATGATTTTTACTTTCTTTATATTGTTCAAGAATAATATCTGTAGAAAACAGTTGTTCTACAGGGGCACAAACATTTTCATACAGTGATGAATTTCACGTCCTAGTGAAAATTGTGATTGTGAAATTACCCCATTGCAAAAAGAATGTGTTCAATATAAACTAAGCTGACTTCAATGCTGAAACATGAATAACTTCCTTTACAAATTACAGGAGTAATAGTTATTTCTGCATTTGTGGCACTTCTTTATTAATGCTGTTTACTTATTAAAGTGCATATGCTTAGCAATAACCTATTTTTTTTTTTTAAGACTAATTAATTCTGAATTCATTAGTTCTATTCTTTTTTGGTAATAATTGTCTTATAGCAGTGCATTAAGATAACCACTTATTAAAATCCTTTCATAAAGTGATCTGAAAGAGTCATACAAATACAACTTTTACCACACTCCCTGCCCTCAGTTCAGAAAAAAAGTTTAACTAGAAGATTAGTGAAGAACAAAATGTTAGGACTATTTATATTTTCAGATATAAGGAAAACATTTTCATATCTCTGGGTTCTGGTTATAGGCACATTCCACGTCTTGATTATCTCAGTTAATTAAAAATCTGAATTTGAAAATTAACCTCTTCCATTCCAGTCCAATATTAACCAGAATTAGCAATTTGACTGTTACCTCTGAATTATTCTGATATATACTAACAAAGCATGAGTAAAACTGCTTACTTTGCTCTGGACTGTACAAATCACAACTAAAATAAAAACAAGAAGTTTGTATGAGCTTTGGGTATGTATTAAGACTGTTAGCCCATGTCGAATGTGACAGCTGGATTGTACAGCACTCCTGGCAACATGTGTCCTCATGTAGTCCTGATATGCCTGCTTGCATATGGTGAGGCACTTATTCTGAACAGTAAGATGTTTTGATTAATTGCAAAGGCAGAAAATGCAATTCTTGGAGAATAGTTTTCTTTCTCTGCAGACAGAGATGTATGTTGGGCTGGGGAGAGGCCTGGGTCAAGAATCTCTCTCTCGTACCTGGTCAGGAGCCAAGATGTAGTCAATTTCAGAGAAAAAAAGGCATCTAAGAGACACACTTGTACTGCTCTACCTATGTTATGTTGCTTACAGTAAAACAACACTTTACCTTCATTTGGGAACAACTGGTTTACTGTATAATATCTCACTCAAATGATAAAATCCCACCTAGGACAGAATATTTGTATATACATTTTCCAAAAGTGCACAGCAGTTCTATTTAGCAAAATATGCAATAAAATTTTTAGATGATCAATTACTTTCTTAGAACCATCAAACTGCAAAATATGGTTCAGTTTGCTGGAAGTCAATGTTCTATTTCCAGATTAAAAATCCCTAGTATTATAAAATGTCTGTATAACGTAATTCTAAACTGCCTAATAAAAATTCCCCCGTAAAAGAATATCTTGATGATTTTTTTTTTTCTGTTAGGGCCATCTGCATTGCAAGCCAGAGAATCCAAGAAAATAGTGTAGTATGAAATCAGACGTAATTCAGCATAACACTGAATACATCTATTTATTTAATTACTGCGATATATATGGCCTTACCTATTGTAAAATACATCCTGCCTTCACAGTAATAGGAATCATACGGATGAGAAAAATTATATGGAGTAAAATTGTGTTTCACACAAGCTTCTAACTCATTACACTTTCTGTGACATAGTTTTGCCAAAAGTCTTTAAGAAAATGTATAGGTGGAAACTATTAAAGCATCATAACATCACCATGAAGGAAATAATAAATCAGAGATCATGACATACTAGAGAAAGTAGGAAATAATTCTAGATAACTTATTCTATGCTGTGTGGCTTCTAACATGGCTGATGTATAGTAACCTCAAGAACTGAAAATTGTTTGTTTTTAATGTTCATTACAAGTTTTTCTAAAAAACAGGAGTGTTTCATTCTAAACTCTTATTTTAGGCTCCTTCACTTTTCTGTCTTTAAGATTTTTCTTGTCTTTTTTTGTCTTTCAATGACATTAATTTTCATCCTCTACTGTGTTCTGAGGTAAGCAAGCCATGTTCACTCATATTTCTGGAAAACGTTTGTGACTTTTAGGTTCCTACAGTTTTATATGTGTCATGGTTTAGCCTCAGACAGTAGGAAAGCACCACGTCGCAGCCCTGTTCACTCTAGCACCCCACAGCAATGGGGAGAGGATTGGAAGAAAAAGGCAACACTCATGTGTTGGGACAAAAATTTTTTAACTGACCAACAAGCAGAACAAGGGAAACAGGTAGCAGTAACACGGATGGAGAAGGATACAAACACCACTGCGATACTAACTGCCCCCTGACTACAGCCCGGATCATGGCCAACCCCCACCACCACGCACTTCCTGTCACCCCTCCCCTTCCCCCTGGGCATGGCTCACATGGGGTGAATACCTGTGGCCCTGCTAGAGCCAGGGGAGAATTAACCCTGTAAATCCCAGAAAACCAGGATAACATGTTGTCGTGTTCTTGGCTTGTTGCAATTGATGTTCATATTAAGTCCTTTTAATGCCATTTCTCTAACCATCTGCCTTGTTGTACTCGGTCCTTTAGGTTGTAGGTAAGGAACATAAAATAAATTGCATCTTTCTTATATAAACTGATGGCATATCTTCTTAAAAGAATACTGGCAGCAAAGTGTTCAGGAGTGCTCTTGCGTCCCATGCATTTGCTTTTGTACACTGATTGTCCAGGAGAAATAGAATGCATAATTTTCATTGGACCACACAAGACCACAAGGATGTTAGTAACTATTTTATTTATTGTTTTATTCATCTTACAGTTACAAAAGAACATGATGGTAAAAACTTTGTTCTATTTCATAGATTATTCCTATGGCATATGTAGTACCTCATACGTAATATCATAGTTGTGATACACCCAACGAAGTTCACCTCACTACTTCAGCACATTTTCCATACCAAATGAAGCATGAAGACATTTGAATTTAAGGACAATATTTTGATGAAAGAGGTATGAAATTGCAGTGAATATAACATCACTGGTACAAATCATAAAACACTTTAAAAAATTGTGGTTTTATTTTGACACTGTACTGGTTTTGGCTGAGATAGAGTCAATTTTCTTCATAGCAGCTCATATGGGACTGCATTCTGGATTTGTGTTGAAAACAGTGTTGGTAACACACTTATGTTTTAATTACTGCTGAGCTGTGCTTACACAGCATCAAGGCCTGAAGTCCTTTTCTACTCTTAAGATTTCCCTGCCAGTAAGTAGGTTGGAGGTGCAGACAAAGCTAAGAGGAGACACAGCTGACTCCAATGGACCAAAAGGATATTCCATACTATATGATGTCATGCTCTGTGATACAGATGAGGAGGAGATTGGCAAGGACGCTTCTGCTTGGGGTCTGACTAGTTGTCAGTCAGTTGATAGTGATTGTTTTCATTTGCACTTGTCTTTCTTNATCATAGGATGGTTTGGGTTGGAAGAGATCTTGCAGATCACTGACTTCCAACCCCTCTGCTATGGGCAGGGACACTTCCCACTGGTGCAGGTTGCTCAAAGCTCCATCCAGCCTGGCCTTTCACACTTGCAGGTGTGGAGCATCCAGAGGCTTTTCTGGGCAAGCTGTGCTTCAACATCCTCATAGCCTAAATTTTATTTCTGAGATCTAATCTAAATCTACTAAATCTAAATCTAGCCAATGATTTTGTTTGTCACTTTTATCCTTACAATTCTTCCCCCGTCCCACCATGGGAGGGGGAAATGAGTGAGCAGTTTTATGATGCTTAGTTGTTGTCAGGGGTTAAAACATAGTCCTTTTTGGTGCCCAACATGGGGCACAAAGGGTTTGAGACAATGACATATTTGACTAGACCTGTTGAGAATTGCTAGTCATAACATTGATTCTTCTGTTCTTGATGCTTATTTATCAGATCTGTACCATACTCTTTTTTTTTTTGCTGTATGTGTTTAGTGCTGACTTTTGCAGTTTGCTGTGCTCTGTAGCACTTTCTGATGTTTTTGCTGAGAGATTTATTATTAAAACACAGGTCTTGAGCTTAATCTAGTATTTGGGCTCTGTACTGGAGCCATTGCTGTACTTCAAGTACTATGACATGGAGACAACTAACAATTATACTTGTTCCTCTGAGAGTTATGTGGGTAGGGTGTTTTTTTTTTTTTCTTGTTTGTTTTGGTTTTTGTTTGTTTGTTTGTTTGGGGTTTTTTGGGGGGGTTGGTTTTTTTTTTTTTTTGTGGAGGAAATACAGAATGGCACCTTCACCACATTCTGTGATGTTTTCTTCCTCATTTCAATAGCTTTTCACTATCTTTATTATCCTTGGATAGTCAAAATTCCTTGATTAGTATTTCTCACTAATATTGTTTTGTATTTTTCTAAGGTTAACAATCTATTTAGGAATAAGGCACAGGCCCTGTAGCTGTGTGGTTATGGGTGGCAAGACGTGGGAGAATATGGCCAGCTTTCTAGAAAGCTTCTCCCCTCTAGTGGTCTGGAACTTCCCTCCTGAACAAGTGCAGGACACTGACAAAGTGACAACATGTTTGTAAAAAAGCTGCCCTGGCTATTCCAAAGCAGCACTATTTACCATATTGTGCTGGGGCCTAGCTGGCACCTACCAAACACAGCTCAATATTATTCAGCAATGTCAATAAGAAAGGGTCTCTGGGTCTGAAAGCATACCAAATGATGCAATGGCTAGATCAGAGACTCAGACCTGAACTATGTCATTCGTAATTAGAAAGAATGAATCACAGTGGCAATTGATTTGTTTAGTAAAGGATAAGCTTCTCTTAAGAGGAAGCAAGAGAAGGAATCATAAAAGCCAGCCTGTTCTGCAGCAGAGAAGTCACAAGAACAAGAGCAAGGGACTGAAATGATAAATGAGATTGACACCACACAATCCCTGTTCCTAAATGAGTTGAGACCAGCAAAACGATTTCAGTTGTCAACCAGGCAAGCAAATTCTCAGCTGTTTGCTCCAATGTAGGTATACTGGGTCTAGTATTTCCTTGCCAGGGATAAGACAATTGACAGAGGAGTCCTCAGTCTTTGACAGTGAATCCTGCCAACTATGAAGGACAGGTATCCCTTCAATGAAGACCTTGCAAATTCACAAAGCAAATGGACCATCACTGAGGGAGGTATCCAGTATCTGAGGGAATTAGCCATGGTGGAGGTAATCTATAACCTGGTTATCAACCAGGTATCCAAAGGCTCAGGTGAAAACTGCTGCACAAATTCCATGTGACAGGGTGCATCAATGTCATATGCCAACACCCTGACAATAATGAGCTGGACAGACACAGAGGCAGCAACTATGAATGGACTTACTAGACAAATCTGAGAATATGAAGATGATCTCACTTCCTCCCTGTGAGCCAAAATCCCATTGGTGGATAAACTGACTGCAAAATTGTTTGAGCAATCTCAGAAGGATAGGTCTTCTTCACACACACCAACTAAGGTCTCAGCTATTAAAAGTCAGTCTTTCTCTGTGCAAGGGAGAGGGTGCCAATGGTACACACCATGTGTAACCCTGTGTTTCTTCCTATGTGACCAGCAGGAGGTCATGGGGAAGTGGGATAGTGAACCTACCAGTTCACCAGTGACAGAAGAGGAAATGGCCTCAAGTTGTGCCAGGGGAGGTTTAGGATGGATATCAGGAAAAATTTCTTCACCAGAAGGATTATCCAGCATCAGAACAGCCTGCCAAGGGAAGTGGTTGAATCATCATCCCTGGAGGCATT
>VZRU01006487.1:93840-106800 GCA_013398155.1 Pedionomus torquatus | reverse complement strand
AAAAAAAAAAAAAAAAAAAGTAGGAATACAGAAAGGCAAAGAAAAGCGCTGCAATTTGCAAGTTTAATTTCATGCTCAGCCAGAATTTGTTCAAGGGGAAGAGGGACAGTCAGAGAGGATGGATGGAGGTGCTGGGGCAAATCTGAAGCCTCCCAACAAAGAGCATGTGGGTCAGTTTCGTGCATCCCAGGAGAGCTTTTCCTTCCCATCAAGAGCACAGAAATACTGCACAGCACCAGCAGCTTCCAGCTGCTAACAGTGTAGAAATCAAACACACAATGCTCAGGAGGACCTCCTGTATTTTCTTCCAGCACAGGGCAGCTGGCACATATCTTCTGCATCTGTTCACAGAATCACAGAGCTGTAGGGGTTGGAAGGAACCCCTGGAGATCATCCCTAACAACCCCCTGCCAGAGCAGGTTGCACAGGAACATGTCCAGACAGGTTTTGAACATCTCCAGAAACAGATTCCACCACCTCTCTGGGCAACCTCTTCCAGGGATCTGCCACCCTCAAAGTGAAAAGTTCCTCTTCATGTTGAGATGGAAATTCTTATGGTCAAGTTTGTGCCTGTTACCCCTTGTCCTGTCCCTGGGCACCACTGAGAAAAGAGTGGCCCCATCCTCCTGACACCCAGCTTTTAAGTTTTTATAAACGTTAATCAGATCCCCCTCCTTGGGTCTAAAAAGACCCAATTCCCTCAGCCTTTCCTCGTAAGAGAGATGGTTCTAGTCCCCTCATCTTTGGCACAAGGCAGGGGAGCAGACAGTAAATCCCACCTTGGCTACATGCAGATTTCCATCCCCCCAAAGCTGCCCAGATCATCTGTTTTGGGGCACTTTGGAAGCCAACATCAGCTGGATCCATCCTTGGGCCTATATAAAATTACTCTAGTTACTGTTGCTGCTGCCTAAAACAAGCACAAGGAACATCATGCTGGCCAAAAGCAAACAATGTAAAGGAGCAGGAATGAGGTTTTGAGGCTGCTTTGAGCCAAGAGGCAGAGCAGCAAGCTGGTCCCAGGAGCAGACACTCCAGGAGTTCCAAATGCAGGTTTTGAGCCTAGGTTTGTCCTTCAGTTCACATCAGCTACAGCAAATTATTCCCCCCCCCGGCGAATTCTGAGGGGGACAGACAGGGGACAACACAATTTCATCTGTCCTGAACTCCAGATGGAGCCCAGGGTGGCAACAGCCAAAGGTGCTAGAGGTCTGGGCTGCCAACACTGGGCGCTCCCACACTGCAGATGAGCCCATCTCTCTGACTTTTATTTGAAAAAGTTAGCAATTTGGTGGGATTAACACCCCAAATCCCACACCAGGGAGCCCCAGCGCAGGGGAAGGGGTGAGAATGCACATCAGGCAGCGGGGAAGGGGTCAGTACTGCCACCACCTTTACCTAGTTTTCCCCGAACTGCTCTGAAACAGCCCTGAGGGGTCTGCGAGAGGTAAGGACAGAGGTCAAGCACGGGGTTACCCTATGGCACAGGGGCTGCCACCCCCTGGTAAATGCTTATGGAAGCCTGTGCCAGCACAGCCCTGCTGACACACGTGCCAAGGGCGCTTACGTTCACCCAGGAGCTCTCAGTGGCAGGAGAGTGAAGTTGTCCTGTTTGCAGAGGCTTTTCTGCTGCCTGCCTCAGATCAAGCACTGCAGAATGAAAAGGTTCCGTTTTGTTTCCTCTGCATTGCCTTTGAGGCACACAGGAGCAACCAGGCCCTGGGAGACAACTTCCCCTCCCCCAGGCATGGAAAATAAGTCTTTTTTTTTTTTCCCCTCCCCCCTTATGTTTCCTGCTGCCATCAGCATCTACAGCAGGAAGGCCAGAACCACTACCTCTGCTCTCCAGCAACCACTGATGTGAGTGGTAAGGGAGGCTGGGACTCATCATCACCAAAAAAACAGTGAGGACAGTATGAAAGAAAAAGAGGGAAAAAAAAAAAAAGTCTTTCCGCCCCACACATCTGAGAAATATAAAAATGCTCCTCCAAAGGAATTGCCCTCTGTGCTCAGCTCCCAGCATCTGGAACATCCTCTGCTGTTCCACAGACACCCTCATAGCTGAGGACTGTCCCCTCAAGACCATCATCCTCCTCCAGCCAGGCTGCGGGTGCCAGCAGGAAGGGAACAGGCAGGACCATCACACCTGCAAAACCTGAGGTCAAAATTCAGCAGACAAGGGAGTCAGAACACCACATAGTCCAGGGTGACAGCCAGCCACCCATCAGCTGCCCCATTCCCTGTCCCACAGCTGTCCCAAGAGGCCACTGGGGAGAAGGACTTATTACAGTGGTAGAAAAGGGATAAACCAAGGGAAAAAAAAACAACTGAGAGGACCTCACCCCTACATTACTGCTCCTGGAGCAGCTGATTTTTAGGAAGCCAAGTGCTAGTACACTGCATTTCCAGATTCACTCACACATTTTTGGAGCCCACTTTGGGCCACACAGAACAGAGCTTTTTCCAAGAAAAGCCCTTCCCAAAGCAGCTCCTCCATCTCAGCATTATCATCCTTCTCCTCCTCCTCATTCTCCTCTTCCTCTGAGGCAGCTGCCAGCAGAAGCCACCATGAAGCTTGTCTGCAGCTGATGCTTTAGAGCTATAAATCACAGCTGTCCCATGGCAAGGTATCAAATGTGTCACACACAAGAGGTCACATTCACACCATTATCCCCATCACAGTCCTCCCCATCACCATCTTCGGAGCCAAGCCCCCTCACCAGGTGGCTGGTGGGATGGCAAGAGGAACCACAATTTTTTTCAGAGACCTTGCAGCACAGGACACAATGATTTTTCTCCCAAATATCCTACCACCCACTCAGGAACAGTCCCACAAGGATATTCCCACTCACAAAGCCAGGCAAAGACATTGTCACAACAAACTGAAAATCAGCTGCTTGTTCCCTCATGCTTTTGCAGCAGCTTGATGAGCCACCAAAGAAGGTTTGTGGCATGGACTACCTTGTCCCCACAGCAAGGCCCACCCGGGGATGCAGTCACAGGTCCTACCCAGCGTGCCACATCCAATCAAAGCCATATCAGGAGCACAGGTGGCTTCAGGACAGTTATTTGAGCTCATGCAAACACATTCCTATAAAGCAGCTTTTTGTTTATTTAACCTTTAGCCTGTGGATTGTTTGCAGTGTGCTCAAAGCCAGCCTGAGGAAGGGCAGATGTCAGCAGAAACCTGAAATAACCACATACCTCTGAACCCTCCTCATCTGCTTTTTTTGGAGGGTGCACAGCCTCAGGACTGAGGTTTGTCTGAAGCTTGGGAACCATTCCCAAAGCTCACCACTATCATGGGACACATCACCACATGCTGGAGCCTGGTGACCCCAGGGAAGGGATGGAGGGTACGATGTTCCTGGTTGCAGCTTTACAAGCATCCTTGCTTGTAAAGGCTCCTTACACCCCAGCCTTGCTGGAACACCACCATCCTCTACCACCCATCCTACCCAAGGCTTTGAGACAAAGACCAGCCAGGACTGCTGGCAAGGACCTCTGGAGATGGTATTTCCAGCTGTCCTGCCCCTCTTCTAGATATATGAAGGCTTCTAAATTTCAGTAAAAAAACCTGTAATTTAAATGGCTTGTATTCTGATCTGGTCTTGGTACTGTCCCAAGCTCAGAGCCAGTTCCCTTCCCATGCACACCACCCCCCCACCCTCAGCATTTCTCTCTAACATCCCTTTTAACACATCCTTTACTCTTTTTTAGGGGTTGTCCTGCCCAGTTTATCATCCTTTTTTGCAAAAAGGAGTTCTGCTTCTTAAAAACACATGGGAAGGAGGTTTCAGAATTTCCATTGAAATGGCTTTTTTCCTCCGCCCATGCTTCCCTAGAATGGTAATTCAAACAACTTTAATTGTACATTATTTTCTTTCTGAATTGCCTCTAAGGATAATTTATCTCCTTTCAGCATAGCCATAGGGAGTACCATCTTATCTTTCAGCTCCAGCAATGCTGACAATTTCCTATCTTCTGATGCCTCCTGCTCTTTACTACGTTGGGGCTTTGTTATATAGTTGATTAAAGCAAAATTGCCTTTTGCTGCAATTTCACTGCAATCTAACCTAGAAATGCCCAAAGAATCATAGTCATCTTTCACAATGCTCATCTGTTCACTTCTGTAAGAGTCCTCCCTGCTCAGTCTGGAGCATCTCTAATTCTGTACCAGCTGTAATGCTGACCATCAATTAAACCTCCCCTATAAACACTCCTCAGAGCTTTTGCAGGTGAGATCCTGACAATACACAGCTGAGCCCATGCTCACTTGCTGCTCTCCCCCATTTTTCATTTTTTTCCTGTTGATAAAAAGTTCTGCTCAAAAATTGCTTTTCACAAGCCCTCTCCACATCAGTTTCCTCTGTAGCTTTTGTTTCTCAAAGATACAAAAAAAAACCACCTCTGAAGCCTAAACATTATCCCCAACACCCACGCAGCCCAAAGCTGTTTCCACCAGAAAGCCTTAATTCTCCCAATTTAGCTAATTTTCAAGCCTTAGCAACACATGGCACTGGTCAACACAAACCCAGCCCTGAATCCACTTATTAAGGGTTATGAAAAGATTTTTTCTTTTTGCCTACTCAGGGTGATTCAAGGACTTTGTCTACCCCCAGTCACCTCAGAAAAGGCTTCTGGATCCAGATAGTGCATCAAAAGCATGGCCAGTAGGGCAAGGGGGGTGGATTCTGGTCCCCTGCTCTGGGGAGACCCCATCTGGAGCACTGTATCCAGCTCTGGAATCCTCAACACAGGAAGGACATGGAGCTATTGGAGCAGGGCCAGAAAAGGCCACATGGATGCTGGAAGGGCTGGAGCCCCTCTGTTGTGAGAACAGGTTAAGATAATTGGTAGGGCCAAGGAAGATCCCCTGCTTCAGACATGAGAGTTGAGGCTACTGACCATCCCCACAGGCCCCACACCAGAGAAGAACAGCTGACCTTCAAAAGACAACACACCCACTGCCTTCCTCAAGTGCCAGTAAGAAACAGTAGGGGGATTGAATCAAGAAACAAAGGCAGCCGTGGTACAGGCAGGGACCTAGAGCATCCTGCAGGGCCTAAGCTACCCTAGAGAAGATAAACATGTTGGAAGTTCAAAGAGGAGAAACAAAACAGAAGAGAAAGCTACCTATAAGAGACTTCAAAACCCCACCCCAGAATAGCCAAGCCTAGTAGCCCAAGCCAGGACAGACTCACCCACCCTCCAGCTCAGACCAAGAGCAAGGACCTGGCTCCAAGCTTTTATGGAGCAATGGGCAGAGTGTGTGTGGGTGGAGGTCCCAGATGAAGCTGCTCAAGGCCATTAAAGCCTATTAGTGCCTGCACGACCAGACCCAGTTCTTTCTCCGGACCGGTGTTTATTTTAGGTGTTACACTCTCAAGGGAGAAGGGAGCCTCAGGTTTCATCAAATCACTTTTATTAAGTTATTATATTGTTAGCTAAACTAAAGATGATCAAGGGATCGGAGTATCTTTCTGATAAGGAAAGGCTGAGAGAGCTGGGACTCTTTAGCCTGGAGAAGGCTGAGGGGAGACCTTCATGCTCACAAGTATCTGAAGGGTGGGGTGAAGGAAGATGGAGCCAGACTCTTCTCAGCAGTTCCCAGTGACAGGATGAGGGGCAACAGGCACAAGCTGGGACATGGGAAGCTCCATTCAAATATGAGGAGAAACTTCTTTGAGGTGATGGTGGCAGAGGCCTGGAAGAGGCTGCCCAGGGAGGGTGTGTAGTCCCCTTCTCTGGAGACCTTCAAGCCCCGCCTGGATGCAGCCCTGCTTTGGCAGGGGGGTTGGACTGGATGATCTCTAGAGGTCCCTTCCAACTCTGACAATTCCATGAAAAGCGGCTCAGGCCAGTGCAGAAAGTCCCATCTCAGGAAGCCTGACCAGAGGAAGCCAAGAGAGTGGTTAAGGCCATAAAACCCCACACATCTAAATCTGACCCACATCACACAGGATTAGGAAAACGGGCTGAGCTGAGCTAATTGTATCATTTACCGTACCATAAAGGCTGGCTAATGCCTTTAATTTTGATTTAGCTGGTAAAGGCTGACCTGTAGGGGATGTTGAAAAGAAATGCTGGGTATGATGTGACAACCAGCACACACAGTGCATCCCCCACTGCTCCCTGTCACAAACTGCCATGGGCCATTGTTTGTCAGCTCAGAAATGAACTCCTCTGTTGTCATCCCCTCCCAGTGATCCAGGCCTGATTGTCTTCATTTCATTTTAATCATGAGTGTTTAGTCAAATTATCGGCGTTTCTGCCCAGTTAGCTGCACATGGCTGGGACCCAGGGGGGAGGCAGCAAGAGGAGGGTGGTCAATGCCACACCACAATAGCATGGCTGTCATCGACATTCATGTCACAGTGTTGCCTCCAGCCCACCAAAACCAGGCTTCAGCACCCCTGCAGTGACACCCGTGTGTGGGTGCTGCTT
Organism: Pedionomus torquatus; assembly: GCA_013398155.1. Lineage (NCBI taxonomy): Eukaryota > Metazoa > Chordata > Aves > Charadriiformes > Pedionomidae > Pedionomus > Pedionomus torquatus. The sequence goes on along the minus strand of VZRU01006487.1, from coordinate 100,353 downwards.
TAGGAAGCAATGCCCATTGTGGGACACCTGGGACTGGGAACTACGGGCCCAGAGGGGAAGAGCAGAGAGCCGGGGTGGCATGGCCAAATATAGCCTGGAGCAGGAGGTCACTAAAGCGTCCTTTGATGCAAAAAAAAAACAGTATGGAATGCTTTGGGTACGGCACAAGCTCTCTGAGCTCTGGAGCAACCTAGGCTGGGTGACAAATCCTGGGGACACTAATGGCCCTGAGCAGCTCCACATGGAACTGTCACCCACACCTGCCCATGGGCCTGGGAGCCCAATAAAACTCAAGCCCAGGGTGCTCAATCCTCCTTTGAGCTGTGCCTCTTGGGGTGTTGGTCTCCACTTCAAGCCAAGATATGCTCATACATAACTATGATTTTTGTCATCCTGAATCCTGACACAGCCTGATTTTCTAGCTCGAATTCAGGTGTGTTTTGTCACCTTGGATCTGCATGGGGCTCACCTGGCTGTGTCTGACCCTGGTTGTCCTTACTGGTATTGACTTTTCAGTTTGACTTTAAGGCTACCTTATTGTTGTAAGTATGCCTGATGATTAGGACCCTTGGCTGACCCTGCCTGCCTCCTGCTCTCCTCACACAAGTACCTTGTGGCTGGTTCTTTCCCACCAGCCAAGGTGTCCTCATCCCTTAGGGAGTTCCCTGGTACAACACCCCTGCTTTGCTATGGTCACCCCTTAACCAAAGCCAAACCTGGTCTTTGGGCTAACAAAATGTGAAGGGAATAGCTTGAGGGACAGAGTGCCCCAGGACACAGAGATGTCCTTGCATGCAATCAAAACACCCCACTTCTGCCTCTTCAAGGAAACAAAGTTAAACATTTGCTTCAGGCACTGGCTTTCACTCACTAGGAGCGAGCCCTGCACTAATCCATGGGTGCCACCTGCTGTCTGCTTCTGAGGGCGTCACCCACAGCTTCACCTCTGCAAATCGCTCCAGATGTTCAGCTTCCCCCCTCTGCCTTCTCACAGGATTCTTGGGGGGATTGCACAGCCCCCAAGAGCAAGTTGAGGTGCAAGCATGGCTGTCCCCATGCATCCTACCCGCGGCTGAATGGAGCTGCTCACAGCGACAGCGGTCTCTAACCGGAAACTAAACTTATTGGACCCAGATCCCTAAAAAATTGGGTGGAGAAAAACATTACTGTACAGCTGAGCTGGATGAAAAATCTGCACTTGAGAGAAATAACTTTGGAGTTGGGTCAGAGAAGGGATGAAAAAAAGCCAGGAACGGGGAGGAAAGCACTTTCTTTTTGTCCTTTTTGCTCCTTTCCTGCAGAAAATAAGGTTAGACAAACTTCAGATTTTTGTCATCGCAAAGATGAAATCAAATATGCTGACATTTCTCACCAGACTCTTTGTTTATATAGCAAATCATTCTGACCAAAATTACCCTTTCTGTCACAGTGTTTGTTTTGCGTGAAAAGACATTTTTTCTCAGGAAAAAAAAAATCAGTTAAAACATTTTGACCAGTTCTGATAGGAACATTTGAACACGTAGGAGGATGGGAGATTGCTTGAAATAACCAAACTGCCATTACCCCCAGTGGGGTTGAGATGTGTGAAGCCAGCTTTGATTTTCAGACGTTTTTCTTTTGCCTCTCATTCCCGACAGCACTATTTTTTTCAGTTCAACTGAACTATAGTCTGACTATTTAGGATGAAAGCTCCTAAGGAGTGCCTCCTAAGCAGAGCCAAAGAGCCTTTCTGGTGACTCAGTGGGATGGGTGTCACCTCTCTCTGGTGGCTCTTCTGTTATCTGATTAGGTTAATGGTGTTCCCCCGCCTACCATTGTGCCTTTGAGGAGATTAATATACATTATTCTTTCAGTCATTAATATCTATGTAACCTGAAGGGCAGAGCTGTCTCTTGGGACACTTTACATCCAAGCAGAACCGCTGGCTGCAGTCCTCTGTGACACTGCAGGGCAAGTAATGACCACTGAGGGCCAGTAGCCAGAGCTTGAGTCTGGCCTTGAGTAACGTCTATAAATGCGCATATGGAGTGCATTCTGTTTGCTCGCTCATCTCTCCCCCTGGCATGCACAGTGTTATCTCGATCTTGCACTTAATGCAGTCTCACAGTGCCAAGGCGTTCTGTTTTGCACACCTGCCCTGTGCTTGTGGCTGGTGTGCACGGATCCTTGTTTTCCCAAGCATGTCCCACTCCAAGTATTGACCAGTATCATTCGGCATCCCCCAGCCGCAGGAACAACTACAGTAGCTGTGTTTTGGTGCTAAACGTCAGCAAAATTCATGCTCTATCTTACATTTCCAATTTGCCAATAATAGACTCAAAAGGTGGTGACTGCAAGGAAGATTTCTGGAGGCAAAGCTTCCTTCAAGAGCCTGAGCATATCAATAAATACGTGGAAATAACGGGGAATATACATGGAATAACAGGAAATAATGTTTCCAGTTGCAAGAAGACAGGCTCAAAGGTTATGGGAGGGTGGGGAAGGAGGAAGCCTCTTTGCTGTTCTGCAATGTGAAAAGAATTGAAACTTTTTCCCAGATTTGCTGGTGGGTTGTTTTTTTTTCAATTCATAGAATCATAGAATGGTTAGAGTTGGAAGGGACCTTAAAGATTGAGTTCCAACCCCCCTGCCCTGGGCAGAGACACCTCCCACCAGACCAGGTTGCTCCAAGCCCCATCCAGCCTGGCCTTGAAAACTTCCAGGGATGGGCCATCCACAGCTTCTCTGAGCAACCTGTTCCAGGGCCTCACCCCCCTCACAGCAAAGAATTTCTTACCGATATCCAATCTAAAACTCCCTTCTTCTAGTTTAAAGCCATTCCCCCTTGTCCCATCACTACACTTGCTGACAAAGAGTCCCTCTCCAGCTCTCATGGAGCTCCCTTCAGATATCGGAAGGCTGCTCTAAGGTGTCCCCAGAGACTTCTCTTCTCCAGGCTGAACAGCCCCAGCTCTTTCAGCCTGTCCTCATAGGAGAGGTGCTCCATCCCTCTAATCATCTTTGTGGCCCTCCTCTGGACCCGTTGCAACAGTTCTATGTCCTTTCTAAGTTGAGGACTCCAGAGCTGGACACAGGACTCCAGGTGGGGTCTCACGAGCACAGAGTAGAGGGGCAGAATCACCTCCCGTGACCTGCTGGTCACGCTTCTTTTGATGCAGCCCAGGCTACGGTTGGCTTTCTGGGCTGCCAGCGCACACTGCTGGCTCATGTTGAGCTTCTCATCCATGAGCACTCCCAAGTCCTTCTCCTCAGGGCTGCTCTCCAGGCATTCACTGCCCAACCTGTATTTGTGCCTGGGATCGCCACATTCCAGGTGCAGGACTCTGCACTTTGCTTGGTTGAAATTCATGCGATTTGCTTGTTTCAAATTTCATTCCTCTTTGCTTGTTTCAAATTCAAGATTTTCTGTCCTGCTTTTGCTGAAGTCCCAGTGAATAATCAAAGAATAATCAAAATTGAGAGATCCCATGTGAAAAGGAGTTGGGTCTTGACTGAAGGGAAAATGTGGGGATTTCGAGTTACTATATTTGGAAACTTTGACAAGTCTGAGTTCCTGCTGCCACTCAGGAGGTCAGGAATTGCCATACTCACACAAGACTCAATCTGCCTCTGCAATACACTTCTTTCCTCACCATCAACTCAATGCATTGAATCCAGTGCTGGTGAATCCTGTTTTTCTCCATAACTCCACTGTGAGAGCAACCTGAGGATTCACTCCTGCATGGTAGAACAACAGATTTTGACCCTAAACCTGCCATGACTATTGCAGGAATAGATCCTGCTATAGATATTAGGAATCCCTGTAGATATAGGGATCTGTTTATGTCCCCAAAAAAACTCTTGAAGGCAACAGGAAGCTTCAGATGAGGTCCATCAGCACAGTCATGGCCATCTGCTGCTCCTTTTGAGTTGCACGTTCACCTCTATGTCAACTACAAACCCACAGGACAGCTTGGTCCGCGTGGTGCCTTCGTTAACTGCTCTGGTTAACCATCTTCTCTGGTAAGAGTCCTTGAGGGAAACCTCAGCAGCAGTGGCGCCTCCGTGCCCCCCGCCCTGAGCCTGCATGTCAGGGTGAAACCAGTGGTAAGCAGGGCAGTGTCTCCCAGGGTCATCCCCAAGACGGAGCCAGAGGAACACCAATGTGATGACTGAGTTATGCAATCGTGGGGAGAAGATCTAGCAAAACAACAGTGTGCCAAGCTAGTTACGGAAGAATTAAAAAAAAAAATAAATTATAAAATAAGCCTTCTGCTAACTTCAGCCCAGGCCTCTGGCAGTATGAGTCACTGTAAGCTGCCATGGTTACGAAACAAGTATTACTGTGCAGATACAAACCATGCTCAGAGGCAAGTACATCACTAACTAGTTCCAAACTTGGAAACAGTTGACTCTAGGTAAGGCCTAATACCAAGTGGGTGTTAGGAAAAAGGAGAGTGACAGCAAAATCCTCTGGAGCTAATATTCAGCAGGAAACACAGCATGCAAACGGCAGAAAGAAGGACACCACTGCATGAAAGTTTGACTGCTGGATCTTTTTGTCTATTCCTTCTGGTTTTCAAGAGCTACTGTCAGAATTGTTCCACAGGGTGGGGGAGAAAGAAGACATTTCTACATCATGGCCAGAAAACAAATAGTAGCGTCACAGATGATTCAGCTGGCATGAACAGTGAGTAACGGAAATGCACCATGGAAATTCTCCAGTGCAGGATGCATGGCACAGTGGAGTATCTGATGAACATCAAATCCAGTATCACGGCATCCTCGGAGAGCCAGGGGGGCAGCCAGGATCACACACAGCACATGCCCAAACTTTTCTCACATGTGACCTCAGCTCTGTGAACCTGTGGTTATCAAGGCCACGATGATCGTCATCCAAGTCCTGAAATGCTCCAGCAGTGATTTCTTAGTCTTGTTATCTTCACGTGTTGGGTGTGCTCCCCCTTAGAAGAACAAGCTCCCACTCAGCAGCAGGCTCCAGCCTTTTATCTTGTCCTGTGAGAGAAAGCAGTCAGAAATCTGGTTTAAATATCAGGTTTACCATAAGCTGGGGTCACCAGAGCAGTACAAAGCAACCGGATCTTAAAGACTCTGGCCCAGTGTCTGTTTTACAGAGCATGAAATAAAGAGAAACCTGCCCAAAGCTCATCAGTGGTCATTTTTCAGGACGTTTGGCAGGTTCAGGGAACCAGGAGCAAGTGTTTGTGCTTTCTGCCCCCAACTCTAGCATTAACCTGGGGCAAACACCCTCACTTCCTGTGGCCTTGGTTTCCCACTCATACAAAAATGACAAGGCCCTTGAAAAAAAAATTAGCTATTTTATTTTATTATTTTTATATAAACAAGTAGTAGTGATTGATAAAATGGTGTTTGAAATCATTTTGGTCTTCTGTGGTGCGTGGACCTGAACCTGTGTTCCTCCTTCTCCTCCGAGCCCCTGGAGAATGGCACATAAAACTCCCAAATTACGCTTGAGTGAGAATAGAGCAAAATTACCAGCTCTTGGCCTGCCTTTTCCTTTCTTAAGCCCATGGAACGCAAAAGCAAGGAGGCATATGGTGCTTCTCAGACTGCAGGTCTCTGGGCAGTAGGAGGGATTCTGCCCTCCTCTGGGGGGACTACAGCCTCAGATGGGACCCTCACCCTACTCACAGCATCTCTGAGCAGACCAGCACCTCTGGCAGAGCCCCCATCCTGCCCACTGACTCCCTAAGGGGGCCAGACCCGCAGGCAGAGCCCCCATCCTGCCCACTGACTTCCTGAGGGGGCCAGACCCTCAGGTAGAGCCCCTCATCCTACCCCCTGAGTCTCTGAAGGAACCACCCCCATCCAGCCCACAGTGCCTTCAAAGGATGACAGCCTCACGTAGGGCCACCATCCCACCCACAGGGCTTCTGAGGGGGCCAGACCCTCAGGTAGAGCCCCTCATCCTACCCCCTGAGTCTCTGAAGGAACCACCCCCATCCAGCCCACAGTGCCTTCAAAGGATGACAGCCTCACGTAGGGCCACCATCCCACCCACAGGGCTTCTGAGGGGGCCAGACCCTCAGGTAGGGCCCTCATCTTGCTCACTTGACTCCCAGGAAGACCAGACCCTCCGGCAGGGTCCCAATCCCGCCCACAGGGCTCCTAAGGGGACTAAACCCTAAGGCGGAGCCCTCAGCGCTGGGGCAGGCGACCGCCGACCCAGTAGCTGAGGACGGAAAACGAGAGGACCAACATGGCGGCCGGAAACGTGCGGGCGCGCGGAGCGACACNGACGGACGGACGGACGGACGGACGGACGGCTGCAGGGCCGCGGCGGTCTCGTGTCGTTCCCCTCCCCCGGCTGCTGCTGAGGCGTCTCGTGCTACCGGTAAAATGGAGCATCTCCTCCCGCCCACTAACCCTGCGTCTGCCGGGGCTGCCTGAAATCATTTATAATGCAATAAAACCCGTAGTTCCCTTAGCAACTGAGAAGATCCTCTGATAGGAGAGTAAAAGGAGGAGGGGGGGGGGGTTGGGTGGGATAAA
>VZRU01006487.1:58572-87393 GCA_013398155.1 Pedionomus torquatus | reverse complement strand
CTTTTTTTTTTTTTTTTTTTTTCCATATCTTCCAATAAAATGTGGAGTTTGGGGCATTTTGTGAAATTTTATTGAAACTGCAAGTCACCTTTTCTTCTTGTGTCTGTTTTTGGTGTGTAAAAACTCTTTACAGACATTGAGAACTGTTGACAAAATACTAGCTTAATAATGTTTCACGATGTTGCATGCTCTGGACAAGGTCAGATATCTTTCTTTTTAATCAGTTACTTTATCTCTTTTTTTTCTAATGGCTTTAATGTCAAAATGGGGTAGGATGGTGGAGGTTTGTAGCTGTTCTTGAAAGAGGGAGGAAGCTGTGTTGTGTCTGTCTTCTGCTCTTTGGAACTTCAAATGGAGTCTCAGGGAGATTGTGTATTTCAGCTGCATTAGCTTTTGATACCAAGTTGGAAGTTTTTTCATATATCAAAGAAAAAGCAGGGGCCAGGGATGTTCTGAAAGAACAAATTTTCTAGATGAGGAGGAAAGCACCCTAGGTGACTAGCTAAATAGGTTTGCGTTGCAAGACCTTTTTATAGAGGAAAATTAGATCATAATGTCCTGTTCTGATTTGAATACAGGAAAAAAAAAAGGCTTAGATTGCTCTAATTTGTATAGGCTTGTTTTACATTACACTTCAAAATGCCAAATTAATGAATATTGAGCCAAAGTGCTACTTCATGTAGCTAAGTGGGGTAGCTGCTTGCCACTTCCCACACTTTGTGGATTATTATTGCTTTTTGAGTGCACCTAAGGATCATGGTGGCTTTCCCTAGAGCTTGTGTGTTTGTTTGGAAACCTAAACTAAATGCATTTTTGAATAGGCATATTGAAGACCTAAGCAAATATGAGGAAGGGAGAATATAATAGACTAGAAAAGGGAGAGGTGTGAAAAGGTGCAATTGGTCTAAAGCTGCAGCAGTAAGTGGGTGAAAAAGGATTTAATTCTGGGAAATTGATAAAACTGACAACATTCTAAATGAAAAAAAAAAAAATTTAAATGCCTAGAAAAGAGCTTGATACAGGTTTTGGCAAGGTGGTAGGCTTCCAGCAGATATGGCAGACCAGAGGCAGACCAAAATAATTCAGTGAAGACAGCAGGAGTTGGGGCGGGGGGAAGATGCTTGAGTGCTGCTTCTTTTTTTTTTAAATTAGTAGATACCATATTGACTGACTCTTGAATTTATTCTTTTTTTTGGCCTAGTTTGTTAGAAAAGCTTTGGGGTGGTTAACCAGAATAATCTACCGTAGCAGGTTTGAGTTGTAAATGTAAAAATATTTTAATTCCTATCATATTAATTCAAAACATCTAAAAATGAACAAAGTGACGCTAAAGGAGTTTAAATGGAGTTGTAAATTGTTTACTTGCACTGTTGGTTCTGTTAAATTCAGGCAAGTGTTGTGATGTTAAGGAGCTCTTGTCTTCCTGTGATGCTGAACACGTAGTATGTGATGACTGACAAAAACATTATGTGATACCCTCTTGCTTGAGGCAAACCTGAAATTAACATTACAGTCCAGAACTTATATGAGAGTAATGATTGCTCTGGAGGTAGTTGTGCAACTTAAGTGTTGCTTGGTGTGGGGAAGGTGCCTTGATACAAGATCTGAGATGATGAATTGGACAACTTTTTCATTTATTTTTTTAAAGTTCTCAGTATGGTAAAGGATAATTAGTGGAACTGTAGTTGAGAAATAAGCACTTCATGAAGGTTACTTTTGATATGTGACACATAGCTTTCCATGGCACTGTGAAAGCTGGGCTCTGGTCTGGGGCACAAGATTAGCCAGGCTACTGTATGTGCAAGGATTATTTTTTCCACTGAATTATTGGTGGGTAAGAGTAGCCTGGGGGTAAAAATCCATAGTATGATAGAAGATGGACCTGTTTTAATTAAGAGTTTGTGCAGGTTGGAGTCATTGTTACCAGGAGGTAATGCAGGCTGGTGGATGAATATTAGAAGACCCCTATTATACTGTTCTGGACTATGTTGTTGATCTTGTCTCATATATTTCAAGGAAGGGCAGCAAATTTGTTTGTTATACTTGGATTGTTAATTTCTTGAGCTCTTCTAACCTGTATATAGAGATAATTTACCTCAACCAGCCTGTTGCGGGGAACTTAATATGACTTCATCCTCTCTCCTTTGCTTTGAGCATCCAAGGTTGCAAGCAACTGAATCCCACTCTTGCATTTTATTTAGATATTTCACTTCTATATAGATGACTTCATCCTCTCTCCTTTGCTTTGAGCATCCAAGGTTGCAAGCAACTGAATCCCACTCTTGCATTTTATTTAGATATTTCACTTCTATATAGAAGTGTGATGACATCATTTAACATCTTGGCATCCAGTTTTAAATCAGGAAAAACTTGCATAAAAATAATAGAATTGTTTCGGTTACAACAGATTGTCAAGATCATTGAGTCTAACACTATCATAATACATAACTTAAGAAGTTTTGTAGTTCTGCACTGATGGTTACTCTGTGCAGTCCTTTATAATCTTCATTTAGAGAGAGTATAGCAGAAAAGGATCAAAAACTATTCCAGTGAGGTTTTAGGAGAAAATAGTTAAGGGGTTGAGATCAAACAAATCCTAAGAATAAACAATGTGGAGGAGAGAAAAATACAATGCAAGTCTGCTGGATTTAGCATAGTAAGAAATGTGATAATGGGATGTATAAATTCCAGTTTTAAACCAGGTAGTTGCCAAATAAGCAAACTTTTATGCCGTGTGAAGCATTACCCTGTTTGTTGACATTGTAGCTGAAGACTTGGTGTGTAGGTTCTACCAGGCAGCCCAGTTTTGCTCCTGATGGATTACCTTAGTGACTAGGAGGTAAATGGGAAGCTCGGAATTTTGGAGATACCACTTTATTTGGCATTTGCATAGGGTAAAGTGGTTTGTGCAGCAACCTCCTTCTCGCTGCCAGGCTTCAGAAATATCAAGTGCAGCAGTTGGGTACTTCCCATATTGCTACAAGAGAGTTTCCTTGCGGAAGCATTTTCAAAATCCCAAAGCAGCTGAACATAGAAGTTTTGTGACTCAGAGCAGCTAGGCTCTGGAATTCTCCTCAGGATGGACTCCTCTCTTTATGTATGTTGGGAAACTACAGGCTTGGCCAGTCTGGCTTTTTGGGCATATTCCCACTGTTTTTTCGTGTTGAGGAAGAAAAAGTCTGACAAAGCCAGCAGAGCTGTTGTTGGTGCTATAGTGTATGTGACCATCCTATTAGAAACCAGTGATTTTTATTTAACTTAATGGTAAAATCTGGTTTTCTCAGCTGTTCTGGAGGACTTGGTGGAGATACTTCTAAACTGTAGGCACAAGGATTGTCTTTGGCAGTTGATTGAACAAATAGATGATTTGGTTCTACTTGGTGAACTTTTCTTTTGTACAATTGCTTTGAATCTGTACTAGGAGAGGAAGACATCCAGATTGCTGCTCCCTTTATGCTTTTTGCTTTAAAAAGTGGTATATTTAGTGCCTGTTTGGTCCCTGTAGTCTAGGAATTAACAATGCCGGTTATTTCTGTTTTATCTGACTTCAGGGTATTTGCCTTCTTGCTGTTACAAACCTTCCCCTTTTGGGCAGACCATCCATATCTGGCCTGACACCTGAGTTCTCAGAACTGCCAAAAACCATGATGTTTCACAAAACTGTTGTGTTTCCTGCTATGTTTGGAGTTGTATTTCTGTTGATGACTGTAACCTACCATATAATGCTTCAGAACACGTTCACCTTTGGACTTCCCCTTCCAGTGTAAGCTCTATCACCTCTGATCCTTGTATTTTTAAAGTATTTAAACTTTATCCTATTTATGCCAATTATTTCTGTAGGCAAAATGGCTGGGAATGATGCTTGAGGAGCTGGCTGTTTAACCATTCGGTACTGAGAGCTTTTTTTTTTTGCTAGTGGCCCAACATGATGGTAGTATAAATGTTTGGGTTTTTTTTTTCTCCCTTCTTTCCATTATGTTATTTGTGTTTAGATTGGTTGTTCTCCCCATTTTTATTTTTATCTCCTCTCTCCCCCCACACAGCATCTGTATGGGGTAATGCTGCATTCTCTTCCTGGCTCTTTCCTTCCAGGAACAAACTACTTGAAGTAGATGGGACAGTTTGCGCATGTATGTTTTGAGAGTACTGAGCCTAATAAGGGACTGACATACACAATATTGGTCGCTTGCTTTCAGATTTAATTTGTCAAATTTTTAACTGACAGGTTTTTCAGCACTTTGTTCCAAGTTCTGTAGTGCTCAGTCGCATAGTGTGTTTCAAGATAGACTTAAGGAAAGCATGTTTTGAGTCTCAGACTCCTGAATCTCCTATTTTTAGAAATATAAGGATCAATTTAGTGACCCCAATCTTAAGCCATATGGAGTAAGAAAAAAAAAAAAGTAGGTTTTGGTTTCTGGGAAGGGAACTAGTTGAGGGAATGAAGCAAAAATGACAGGAGAGAGAAAAATAGCTTTTAAGGAAGGAGCTATAAATAATGACCAAGGCAGGAGCTGTAAAAGGGCATGGATGAATGCGGTGCTGCTTAGAGCATTCTTTCCCTGTGCACCACCTTCAGCTTCTTAAATCTCGCTCTAAGTAAATACAATAAGGTGTGTGGCTTTTGAGGACTCTGTCTCTGGGAGTTACAATTGTTTCACAGTGGCCTAACTCACATTTTTCAGCAAAGAATTGTCATGTTCTTTTAGCTGTCCCTTTATTTATGCCACTTTTAGGCAGCAAATGAACTGCAGAGATGATTTATGCTTCTAACAGTACCTACGAAACACTAATCTGGCACTGGAAGCCCAGTCAGTACCAGTAAGAGCATGCCTTGTCCTGCGTTGCTGCTTTCCTGATTTGGGACCTCAGTGTAACAAAAAGAAGTCGATTTATAATTCCCGAAGGGTTTTCCAAATACTACACTGGCATCCTCTTTTTGTAAACTGAACCAGAGCTCTTGCCTCTCAAAGATGGAACATTACTAAATAAAGCTTTTCAGTTTCTTTGTGAAATGTAAACTTGCTCTGAGATGACAATGAAAACTTTACCTCTGATTCAGGAAAACCCTCAGCTGCAAACTTGAAGGTCAGCAGCAGGTGAAAATAATTTTCTTTGCCCTGTCTTGTATTCTTGCTATTAAAAACCTGTTACAGCGCATATTTTTTTTTCAGTGCCTTTGTCTGTTTTCTGCAGAAGTATTTAAAAAACCCTACCTTTTAATGCTGTTGTAACCAGTAGCACAATTGAATGTGATCTTTGGTTCTAGAGCATGTGACAGAAAGACCTCTAAGTGTGAGCATTGTGTTAAGTAGGGCAGCTCCCAGAGGAGCTGTGGATGCCTCCTCCCTGGACAGAGGTTCAAGGCCAGTTTGGATGGAGCTTTGAGCAACCTGGTTTGGCAGGAGGTGTCCCTGCCCATGGCAGAGCATTTGGAACTCAATGATCTTTAAGGTCCCTTCCAACCCAAACCATTCTGTGATTCTATGTAACATATGTTTTTTAACCTGAGTTTAGGAAGATGATTAAAATTAAATTTTAACTAAATTTAGACAACACCAAAAAAAAAAATCTATGGTATGGGTTTTTATAGGGAAGTCATCTCAAACTCATGCCTTTCAAGCTTCAAGTTTTCACTCCCATATCAGTGGAATACATTGTATTCCACTATATACACTGTATGTATACACTATACATTATATTCCACTATTTACTCCCATATCAGTAACATACATTGTATTGGTGATGTGGTTGCTGAGTTCAGAAAATCGGAAGAATTTCCAAATTACTGTTTAAAGACTGTGAGCTGTTTGGGGGCTTTACTGATTTCATATCCTTAGAGCAGATATGGAGGGGAAGACACTCAAAAACCTCTAATTAATATTGGTAACACTGTGGTACTGTTTTGTGAATTTCCTTCTTTAAATTGAACAAAGGAACGGGTTTCCCTCAGTATTTTATGTCAGCATCCTTTTATGTTGGCTACTTGGAGAGCCTGGATCTGCTTTGCCTTCAGTTGGATTGCTGGATTTGAATTATGGAATCATTCAGGTTGGAAAAGATCCTTGGAATGATCAAGTCCAACCATCAGCCCCATTCTGTGAAGTTCTCCCCTGCACCATATCCCCCAAAACCAATCCTTATCAACTCCTAAAAGCATTCAGGGATGGTGACCTAACCATCTCCCTGGTCAGCCTAATCCAGTGTCTGGCCACTTTTTCCTAATGTCCATTTCCCCAAAAAATTCCCAATGTCTAATTTTGCTGCAAATAAACAGGGGTAGGGGAACCTTTGGGCAATTGGCACAGGAGGGCTTCAAGTTGTGTTTAAACCATGAGGCTGACTCTTTGCTAGAAGTCCAGAAGTTAAAAATGCACAAGAGAGGCCTAGTTTTGTTGGGGAGTGGTGGTGCCTTTCAACAAATCATTTCTGAGGACCAAGTCAGCAACTCAGAGGCTCCCTGTGATGAGGAGCCTTTGGCTGTGAGAAGATTGTTCCCACCAGTGGATTGGGATGCACAGTGGGGGTGATCACCAGTCAGACTTAGATTGATCTTTGCTGATATCAAACTTGAAATTCATCTCATAAATGGCAATATTTGCTGTAGAGGAAATAATATTTGCTCTTCTCAGAAGTTCATTTTTATACTACTAATCAAAGTGGTGCCAGTAGGGCCATGGGAAAGCAAAACCCTTGGTCCTAGAAGGATGGAACTGGCACAGAGTAGTGGGGAAGGACAGTTTCTGTTGGCATGTCCCATATACAAGTGGTAGATGTTGGGAGATGGCTTGATGTGGATATCTGAGTTAGCAAAAGTTAGCTTCCTGTGTTCAAAAGTGTGGTTTTGGAGCAACAGGCATGTTGGAGAGCAGCTGAACTGCACTGTAGAAACACTTTGGGGGTGGGGGGAAATGACGGCAAAAATATTACTCAAATGCAACTTGGAACAAACATCTCCCAGTCCACAAAGGAGTGTGAGGCTGGCAAACAAACTGTGGCATCTCTGCTGAATTCTTCAATACATCTCCTTCCTGCTCGCTGGAATAAAATGTGGTGTTCTCCTGGAGAATGGCATGTCTGTGGGCTGTCTGCCACTGGCATGTCTGACCATGGAGATGAGACCTCACCTGCTAGAGATGTGGTTACTCTGAAATTAGCAGTAATTACTGCTAATTAGTAATTTACCCTGAAATTAGTCAGTAGTCAGTAATTCTCTCCATAAGAGAGCATAAACTGTTAAAGTACATAATTGTCCTTCCTATAACCCCTCCTGCAGTGGTGATGATATTTTACATGTTATTAGGCAGATCTTGCTCTATTATAAGTTGAGATCTGATTTACATTTAAAAATGTATTGCATCTAAAATGTACTGCACGTTGTGCTAATAGCATTTCTTGTGTGTGTAGAGGGCAGGTTTTTTTGCTGGATCACTTGTTCTCAGCCCTGCCTGGGATTGTGCGACCTCTTGCATAATCCAACAATTCTGTAAAGGGCATTTCTTTTAAAAGGTCAGTGTATTAAAACATCCGGCTTCTTCATCACAGATGACACAGAGCAGCTCATACCTCTGCAGAATGCATAAAAAGGGGGGAAAAAGAGACTTGCTATTCAGTGTGTGCTTGCTTTTATGCTCAAGAGGAATGTACTCATTCTCCTTTCAAACGCTGGTTTGTTGGATCCAGAAAGGTCAAAGCAAAATCTTTAGTCCTCTAATGGCATAGTCTAATATTTTAAATAATCTGTACACAAGATAATATATATTTTTTTAATCCTCACCAGCAATTTTATAGTGTTTTCCATGTCTTTAAGGTGCAAATCTGGTGGTCTTAAAAAAATTTTGAGGTCTTTAGCATGCAGGCCTCTGCTGTGTTACTTGTGAACGCTGGACAAATTATATTGCTGTCTATTGTAACTGAATTGATGCTGAATTCCTTCCTGATTAGTTCCAAGGAGTGGGTTCCTACTTGTTAATTTTTGGCAACATAAAGGAGCTTTTCTGCTCTTATGTCTTTCTGGTTTAGAGAGATTCTTGTATATGCCACAAAAATATTTCTGTAGTGACTTTAAAAAAGGAATTAAAATTAATAAATGCTGGCTTATTTTTCACTCCCTGCATGGATGATTGTAAGTCTTCTTGTCCCTAAGTTGTGCCAGGGAGAAGCATAAATGGAAAGAAGAGGAGAATAATGCCTGCCTCTTCTGAGGATGATGCAAGCTTAACCTTGGGGGGGGGAGTGGGGGGGGAAGCCTTTGAGAAACCAGTCCACAGATTCTCTGTGGAAGAAAATCCATTGTGATAAATGGTTCTTGATGTGTTCAAACCAGCTTCCTGACAGCATATGCTCTTTTGAATAGCCAGGCAAAAGCAAACATTTGCAAAAGCAGTGTTTGCCACACAATTACATGTTTTTAAAAAGGCTTGGTGTAGCATCTTGTGCTGTGCCAGCGTTGGGTGAACACTATCCCCAGCTCCTTCAAGGGATGAGGTTGGGTGCCTGCTGCCAACAGCCAGTTTGAGTGTTTGTTCTGTAGATAAAGGGTTGTTTGTTTTTCATTCCTTTGGATTAGAATATTTTATAGCTCAAGTTCTTACTGGAGGGATAGTGTGGATACTTAGTGAACCTGATACCCCTTTTCTGTCTGCTAATCAGTTGGGTAAATAACTGTCTGAAGTCACTTGACTCTTGGATCTTTCCTCCAACGCAGAGCCCTCCAGGCTGTTGTCATCCCAGAGGAACATTTTCTAGTCATGTGTGTAGCACTTGGGAATGCGATGATGACAAGCCTCTTCAGGCTTTTAAGGTATTTTAATATCAAGACTGGCTTATGTTCTCCAGCATTGTCTTGAGTTTGAGGTGTGTTTCCTCCAGGAGGAACAACTTGTAATTTTCCTGGAATGGCTCAAATGGCTCTGTCATCCCTGTGTGTTTCATTTGGTTTGTATAAGTTATTGGTCTATGTGAACTGCCTAGTGAAGTTACCCAGATTTGCCTTTTTTAAAGCATGTTAATTGAAATACCACACAGATGGAATGGAGTTCTGTTTAGGATGTCATCTTCTGTGCTACTCGCAGTGTATGTGGACTAATTTAGAGATGGCCAGGAGTACCTCTGGACTGGTATCCTGAAATATGTTCTCTTAAATATGAAGAAATGTGCTTTTTAAAGGGTTCTGAGCAAATACACGGACTTGGCTGTTGATCGGGATCCTGTTAACAGCTGAGTTAATGCTGTGCTTCATATTGATCAGGCCTGGCTTTAAATGTCTCTGTTGATCTATTGTTTATTTGGAGAGTGCTGCTACAAGCACTATAAGCAAATGAGAGCTTTTTCTATACTTCCTATAGAAGCGAATGCTTTAATATCATGTTTGCAGTGATATTTAGACGTATCTGACCAACCAGGATATCTGAAGCATAGAGCATGGCTTTACTACGTAAACTCACAGGACAAGAAGGGGCTTGTAGCTTTCTAGTTCATAATCCTTCGATGTCTCTAAGTCAGGTGCGCATAAAACAAAAAGCAGACTTGATAAGAAAGAAGAAAATAGAGCTTGCACTCAGAAAAAGATGATAGGGACTGCAGAATATGTTTTATGGACACGCTGGTGTAAAAGTAGCATCTTTTTACCCATGTCTTCTCGTCTTGTTTCATCTGAAGAGTTACTTTATACATGCCATGGAAACCACTGCTTTAGTTACCAGCACTTAAGTCATTTGCAGAAAAACAGAGGAATTGGTGAGTTAGAGATCCTTAAGGAAGACAGCAATTGAATGTTGATATCAAGCTTTGCTTACTGTTTTGAAGGGGAATGATTTTCAGTTCCATCAGCTTTCCAGTAACAGTGAAATACCAAGTTTCCCAGTTGTTTGTAAAAGACCTGAGTCAGTGTTCCAGTTCAGACTATGCTCTTTTATAGTAGCAGAAAACAAAATGAACTTTGTTCTTTCCAGTGAAGAAAAATAAGATCTTCAAAATGTGACTACAGCCATCAAGCTGATTCCAATATGGAGCCAAAATGAGGGAGTAGAGGTTAATTTCTTCTTCTGACTATTCTTTTGTGGGATATTCCAGGTTTGAATCTGTTTGCACATCCTCTACCCTGTGGTATCAAACGTACAGTTGTGTGCTTGTTGGAAAAGCAGGAGAATTGTGAACACTGTCCAGAACTTGTAAAATTGTGCATATGAGAATGATGTCCGGAGAAGGTTTCTGAACCCAAGCAGTTCATTTTTGCCCCAAATTTATTCTCGTTATATAAATCTCCTGAAATCAGAAGTGTGTAGCTGTGATTGCATTGATACACTGATGTCTTTTCTACCCAGTAGCGTTTCTGTGAACCTTCTTTGGTGCATTACTTTTTTTCCAGTGAGTTATAGTTACTGAGATATCAGCTTTTGTGCAATAAAAGTGACTGTAAAATAGTAGTTGCACTTGAAAGTTGTTGCTGTATGAACTTAAAGCATTGCTTTTTGGTTCCCAGGAAATGATTGAACAAAATCATCCACGGTGTGAAATGTGGGGAAAAGAAGAATGGGCAGGTTGAGGGCCTCAACCTTATGTAACGATTGTGTGTTTAGGGGAGCCTGTTGGATCCAAGGAGCTTCAGAAATCCTTTCCAGCCTGAATTCTCAGACTTGTAACCCAGAAACTGGTCGCTGTGGCCTTTCTCCATCCATCTCTGCAGAGAAGTATTTCTTGGCTATGTGGGGCAGATTCATCCCCAGGATGGCCTTGCAACAACAAAGGCTCTGGAAACATTTAAGGAATTTTACTTTGCCAAACAAGTGGAATTAGTTTGTCCATAAATCGCTTTTGTGTGTCAGATGAAGCAAGGCTTTCTAGTGCACAGAGGAATGAGGAATGTTGGTCTGAATCCAGAAAATGTTAATCCCCATATCTGTGGACCTGGAGAAAGTAATCCTTAGGTTTTCCTCTCTGTGAAAGGAATCTGTTGCTGCATCATGGGCTTATGCATTTTCTGTGATGCTCTGTGGGTAATGTTTTCTTCTGTAGTAAGTCACAGCCTACCTTCAGCTATATAAAGCTGCAGGATGAGATTGCAGGAATTAATTTCATGTATTGCTGCAGTGCTCTGCATGCTTCTAGCCATATGGGCTCATCTGGATGATTCCTGTGGATGTTAAAGGGCTGTCTTCAAAGCTGCTTCTGTAGTCAGCTAAAGAATAGGGCAGAGCAAGAAAATGTATACTGTATTTTTTATGGAGCAGTTAGGCTATAGCCAAGGGTTGCCTGATGTGATGCAGGATGGTTATGGTGCTACTGCAGCCAGTCATGGTCAAAGAGGGCAGGGAGTGCACTGTAAGACTTAAACCCATCTCTTCATCAACCAAGTGATTAAGACCAAACATGTTTCTTATCAGTGATACGATCAAAACCCACACTCTAGCCATAAGAGAATAGGGAAACTATCAAACCTGATAGCATCCACCCTGTTTTCATCTTTAGTGCTTTTCTGTAGAACTGAGGTGTTGGCACCCTTCTGTAGCTGCTGTGCTGGCTGTCGCCTTTTTGTAGATTTGACTAATTTCAAATGCTTGGGTTTATTAAAGGTGAGCATTGGAAAGAAACTAAACCTTAATTAGGCTGCCTTTTTTTCCATCCTAAATGAAGTAAAAATGCAATACTTTGACACAGTGATGGTAAGTTTGGGTTTGTTTGTTGTGGGTTTTTTTTTTCCCCTCAAAAAAAATTTATCACTTAATTAACACCCTTCAGTGAAAAAGAAAAAGGTGTTAATTAGAGTATCAGTTTAAGTAGCTGGCATTCGGGTTTTCAAAGCCTGGAAGATGTGTAAATGTGGAAGAAAATAAAGAGTGGAGAGGAGGAAGGCAGCTTCTTATTTGTAGTTTTCTTTGTCCTGATGCTAGCTATAAGTGAGACCGTTGCCGTGCAATAAAGGTGAAAATAAGCTAGACTGAGGGCAGACCGAAGGCTGCTGACAAGTGCTTTGTGGGCTGGTCAAGGTCATCTCTGCTTTTCTATTCTAATGAAGTTTTTACAGCTAGTACTTTGTTTTATCCCCTCTGCTGAAACTACAATCTGTCTGGTCTTTCTCTTGAGCTCCAGCAACACCAAGCCCTGGTGTCACCACCATATTTCCTTTGGAAGGAGCTGGATGTCTCTGAGATGGTACAAATCCAGCGTTTCATGAACATGTGAAGTGCCTGTGTCTAGTTATGTTATATTCTTCCCTTTTGAGTCCCCGTAGCTGCAGTGTTGGTTTTTTTTTTCCTTAATTCCATGGCAGAAGATCAAGTGATTTATATAGTTGCTCTGAAGCATGTGCCAGTAAAGCTTTGCTTCATTCTACCTGTGCAGAGCTTTTTAGAAGAAATTAAAAATAAATAAAACAAACCAAACCCCAGACAATCCATAATACCAATTAGGAAAACAGCTATGAAAGCAGTTTAACAAAGCTTCAGCCCTAATGCTGCTCTTTAGTGGCAGAACTTTGATGCCAAGGATGATGGTATTTGCTGGAGTACCATTGTCAATGTTTTATCTGCAGCATTTTGGATAATGTAGATCTAGAAAACATACAATACTTTGCGAAGGGATTTGGCTTTTTGCTGTTGCATTTAGGAAAGGCATTCTTGAAGGTGTGTGTTTTCAAAAATTAATTACACTACATTAATAAGGAAATTTTTAATGGGTTTTCAGAGGCCAAGGGAAACACAAAAAAAGTCTAGCTTTGCTCTACTTTATTCAGTCTATAAATAAGTGGCATTGCAGGCAAAGCTCTCGACCAATGCACAAAAAAAAAATCTCCAGAGTTATGCTAAAAGCCTCGGAGCAGTGGAGCAGCAGTGAAATACAGGTGTAAGGTGGGCTAATGGGACAAATAGGAAACATCAACCTCTTGTTATTTATGTGTTGATTTTCATTGTAAATATAGACAATCTGTAAAGCATTCAGTCCCTGAGTAGTCTAGATTTATCTGCGTATTGCGGGTTCATGCTGACAATCAGGCTTATTTTGCACTAGCTTTGCAAACTCTTTTTTGAGCTTTGAACTGTATTTTTCTTCCTTTAAGCGCAATTCCCTGCAAGATAAAGACAGGATCAGGATAGGACCGGAGTGTTATCTTCCTTGACAGAGCTGTGCCCTACTTTGTCCCCCACTATAAAATTGCTTTGTTACAGCTATAGTCCTTGTGGTTGAGAATGTCCTTGGAAAGACACTGAATTTCCTTCTTTTGGGTCACCTTTCTATGTTCCTGTGCGCGTGTCCTGCTTTGAACCACTCTATGCAGCCCCTTATGCTTCACAGCTTCTCATTCCCAAGCGTTGCAGACTATTTTCCAAGCTGTCTCCTCTTGGTATTTGATGTTGATGGGCTTGTACTTGTTTTCAGCTCCAGTCTTCATGCTTGATGTACACAAAATGTAGAGAAATTATTTTTGGGGGGGCTGTTAGGGCTTCTTTTGTCATTCTGCTGGGACTGGTTTTGTCATTCTCTGGGACTTCTTTTCCTCAGCTAGCACTTCCCTAGATTTTCTTAAGGCAAAACCTAGCAATATTTTTCTTTAGACAAGTTTTTAACTTGATAAGATCAGTATTTCCCCTGCTTTGTTTCCGCAGTGCCTTTGACATTGAGTCTCTTGCAACCCTAGTGCCTCTTGTGCTAAAATTCAGTAACAAAAGGAAGTTTAAATCAATAATGCAATCACTTCTGCAGCTTAAGGATGACTTTTATTAAGTATATTCTGTATATTCTTAGACTAGGAGATCGCTGCTAGGGTATTTTATGCTAATTGTTGGTATCTGTATCAATATCTTTTTTTTTTTGGCCTGTTCTAGCAGGTGTGGAAGTTGGAAAACTCCTCAGTCATTGTGATACTGGTTTTAAGCTATTCAGGATTCAAGAATTGTCTTTTGTGTTGCTTTTTCATTGGAGTTCCAGCCATGGCAGGACACAATCTGACCTACAGGCTTCAGAAGCTGGTCAGAATTTATAGTTAAATACTTCCACGTGTAAGTTTCTAGGCGTACTCTAGATTTAATCCGACATTTCCATGATCATGTTAGCAAAAGGATAAGCCTTGTTCCTTCTCTCACTGCATCTCTCCCAGGGGTACTGGGTTACCAGCTCCTCTCTGGCTTCTCTCAGCAAGGGAAATAGCAGTTGGACAGGGTGAAATTGGTAGGGTTATTGTTAGGATGTAAAGCTGGGATGCATTTATATGCCAAAGCTGGAATGTGGCTTGGCTTGGCCTCCGTTGCTTTTGGCCAACAGGTAGCTCATGAATACTGGCAGAAGCAAAATCTGAAAAGGTGTGTTTCATTAATAAAACCAGTTTGCTCACAAGCAGTAAAGCTAAGCTTTTACTGTTATTTATACAGCATCTTTAGTCTTATTGTCTGCTTGCTGCTTCTGAGTATCTTGTCCGCTCACCTCTTGTTTAAGATGGAGCTTTTCCAGCTCTCTGGCTCAGGGAGTCTGCTGTACATGTTTCTCTTACTGTATATGGAAATTTTGGCTGCCCTTTTGAGTAGCTCTTAGCTTCTCCCCCACTCCAAGTTCAAGTGCACCTGTCTCTCAGAATGCTTTTTTTTTTTCTTAATTTGGGTTTAGTGGTTCTTCATTACAATACAAACTTGAATATTCAGAGTTTGCAAATGTGAAGAGCTCTGCTGCCCACTAGATTTCATTCATTTGTGGCAGAATTGTATGTGGAAGATTTGTTTCTGTAGTTTTAGAGTGTTCATTCATCACTTTTTTTTTCCCCACCTTTATCTTTGCAATTGGTGCATGAGATCAAATTGTCAATAAACAAGCATCACTTAAGAAGTGGTTTAATATTATTGCCACTTACCCTTCATTCCATCCTTCAGGCAAATAACCATCAATTATGACCAAAAAACCAAAACTGGTTAGAAAAATTAATAGTGTACTTGAATAGTTACACCTTGTGGACCACTGTGTTATTTTTCTTGCATTCAGGTGTATCATGAAGATTAGTAAAGACCTTGTGAGGGGTATTTAGCAGTACATGTTTTATTCTTTTATGCATGATAGCCATTAGCTTCAAAAATATCCCAAACCAAAACAACCCTCCCCCTCAAACATCTCTTTTCTTTTAATGTGGAAAACTCACTGTGTAACAGAAGAACTCATTTATGCCTAAAATGAAGCACAGCTGTCAATATTATGAAAATTTACAGTAGCAAGACTTTGTAAGAATATTTTCTGGTGTTTTTGAAGGTGCTTATGCATACTGTATTTGACATAACGGGTGCACTTCAGATTTGGGCTATTCTGCTACTTCCCGTAGCTCTATATGGTTTTAAGGTATGATTTACGGATTACTGTCCTCGGAGACCTGATCTTTGATATGTCTCT
Source organism: Pedionomus torquatus (assembly GCA_013398155.1). Lineage (NCBI taxonomy): Eukaryota > Metazoa > Chordata > Aves > Charadriiformes > Pedionomidae > Pedionomus > Pedionomus torquatus. The sequence continues at coordinate 72,030 of VZRU01006487.1, read as the reverse complement.
ATTCTTTTGATGGTCCTGTCCCTAGAATTGGGCAGAAGAAGCTAATAGCAAAACAGGAGTGCTGTGCTTGGAGCAGACCAAGTAAGGGGCGTGTTGGGCTCCCGAAGCCTCTTATGTAAGCAATAAAATCTGTGTAGTGTCACTTTCTGTTTGGTTTTGAACAATTATGGAAATGGATGTCCCTTGCCAAAATACAAGACCATTTCAGCTTCCAGACTCCTGTTGCATTACAGGGAGCATTTTCTGTAATATTTACCCTTTTCTTTCTTTTCCTTTCTCTTTCTTTTTTTTTTTAAACACATCAGCTTGATAACTAAGATTTCAGTTCTTCTTACAGCTTCTGGCTAGATACCTTAATTGGAAATGGCCCTCTGGTAGATGTACCTTAGCTGGAAGCATCCCCTTAATTTACTGATGCTGTTTGATGTCTTGCCTTTGCTTTTTCTGAACAACTGAAAATGCAGAGCATTAACCCCAGACTCTATGTAGAATTTTTAATAGCACTGCCAGTCCTTTGTTATGCTAAGGTTGTATTCATTTCCACATGGGGGCTTTTCTGCTGCCTTCATTGGTGTTTGTCCTCCCGGGATTTTATTCTAATCTGGAATATTTTTTTCAAAGAGTGTGGGTTTTGTTTTTTTTAAATCTTTTTGGTGGGGTTGGGGGGAGATGCCAAATCCAGGGTGTAGTTTTTCTTTTTTTTTTTCTCTGCCACTGTTATGGACTTATCCGTACTGATGACAGGGTCACCCAAATGAAGACAGAGTCTTGCACTGAAATTTACTGTAATCTGAGACAATGTTTTCCAAGAGGATTTGAAGCCAATGGAAATGTAGGGTTTAAAACTTAAACCTAGATAATATTTACTAAAGAGAGCTTTTGATGCAATTGCCCACTTTAATCTTTTAAAATTATTTTTAGGCTTTGTGCAGAAGTTTTTATAATACTTTCAACAGCTTACTGAGTGCAAAGTCAGATTCCAAGCTAAAAGCTTTTGACAGCTTGTCTAATTCCAATTCTTGATGATCATTTTCAGAGGATTTACAATACTCTTCATACCACGTTTATCGGTTGTGTAGCCCCAGCAGCAGTGCAGCTAAAAGTTGTTTTAAAATACACAATTTTACCCCTCCCTGGCATGGTGGCCATGACTGGATCCCCAGAGTGACCAGGACAAGTGCTCAGTGCTGTGGAGCCATTCCTCCCCTGAATGTTCCCCGTGGGGGAGCTCTCTGCTCTTGAACTATCTCACTCCCTCCCTCATTTGTTGTAGTATTTCTACCAAGCGTGGAGCTTGCCTCCTTTAGTGCCATGCGATGAAGTTCTGTCAAATTAGTTGGTGATTGAAATGATTTCTGGGGTCACTATTTTTTTGACTTTGTTTGTTCTCGGAGCTGTTACTTGCAGCTACTGTTCAAAGGCTGTGCCAGCAAAGGGCCATTTCTGCTTATGCTTTACTCTCTTGGTCTTGTTTTCTTGCCCAAACCATGCTTCAGAGATGCCCATATGGTGCAAATTTCCCATGTAACTGGCTGTCAATGTACAGCTGCTTGTTTGTGAGTGTGGTCAAATGATGTGGGAGGAAATGCTATTAAATAAGTGCATGAGAGATTCTGTCAGGGCTTTAAGTCCACCTTTCCCTTCTTTAAAATCAGTTGAATTGTCTTTCAATCCTCTTGCTGAAAAGAAGCTGTGAGTTTGAGGAGAAAGGGATGAAACAGCCTAAGTTTTACCAGCTGTGTGGCTGTGGCTGTCTCTTTGCTGATGAGAAGCCCTGGTGCCCAGGGAACACAGTGATATCATGGGTTTCATTGCATAATCTGTCAAGCCAGCTATATGGCAACACTGTTTTCAATAGATATTTTAGAAAATAGGATTGAAGGACAACTAAGTATGTCTGTACTCCTAACACAGCTTTGAAACTGGTAAGTATTGAAGGATTTCATGTCATAATAAGGATATTTTGTCCTTGTCACAAATGTCAGCATGGTACCTCATTCCAGAAGGCAAAAATTGTGGGGTCTGTTAAATCACCTTTGCTTTCTATTTCCTAACTACCACCAGGTTTTTTGCCTGTGTGTGGACATACCACCAAAATACCCTTTACCTTAGAAGCTTGTGAGGTTCCTGGGGCTGTGGTGATCCAGCTACTTCAGGCAAATAGGTCATGTGTATCTTGGGGAAGTTCCCTTCCTTGGAAGTTCAAAATAGATGGGAGAAATAGGGCAGAAGGGTAAGGTTTTGTATGTCCCTTGTATGTATGTATGACACAGTCCCCCCCCTCTCCCCACCATCCTGCTATAGATAAGTCTTCTTATGAAAGAAGACTCTTCAGAGAAAAGCCATGTGGCCACAAACAACGCTTTCCTGGTACAAGGTCCACGCAACTGAAGAAGGCTTGAAAAACCATCAGTCTGTTCTTGGAGGTACCTCCTGACTAGTGTGTGTTGTGGCCTGTGGCTTCCCAAGCGCAGTGGCCAGGACTGGATCCCTGGAGTGACCAGGACACATGCTCAGTGCTGTGGAGCCATTCTCCCCCACAGAGAACATTCAGGGGAGGCTCTCTGCTCTTGAACTATCTGCCAGTACTCTGTTGTGCTTTTTCTATGAAAGCTGTCTTGTTGTAGATGCTAATGTCTTATCTAACTCTTTTTGTTTTCTGTACCTCATTGCGTTGTTCTTTATGAGTTTTCTTTTTTTGTTTGTTTTCCTGCTGCTCTGTCACTACGTTTCTGCTGCCCCTCCCTCTAGCTGGGTTTGTCAAGTCACCCATGTCAGAAACTAAGCTCACAGGGGACACCTTTGAACTGTACTGTGATGTGATTGGGAACCCCACTCCAGAGATCCAGTGGTGGTATGCTGAAGTCAACCGGGCTGAGTCATTCAAACAGCTGTGGGATGGGGCTCGGAAGCGCCGTGTCACCATTAACACTGCCTACGGGGCCAATGGGGTGAGTGTGCTGAGAATAACCCGCCTTACCTTGGAAGACTCTGGGACGTACGAGTGCAGGGCCAGCAACGATCCCAGGAGGAATGACTTGAGGCAAAATCCCTCCATAACATGGATTCGAGCCCAGGCTACTATAAGCGTCCTTCAGAGTGAGTCCAGCACCCTGCAGTAGTGGTACTGTAGTATCTAGAGGCAGTCTAGTCACCTTTACCCCCCTCGTTACCCCTGTGAAACTCCTCTGCTACCTTCTCCTGGTGTTCCAAACCCTTCCTGTAGTGCTGACCTTGTCTGCCATCTCTTGTCTCCCCTTAGGATGAAGGGAATTGGGGAAAAATCCACGGATCCCTTTTATAGCTTCTGTGTGACAGCAAGCCCTGTGTTGAACTTGTGTTTCTTCCCCACCTTCCTTTAGTTTTGTAGTAGGTTTCCAGCTACCCTAAGGCTGGCTTCTCCATGAGTGCCTTTATATTTGATTTCTGTGTTCTTTCCAGGTTTAATCATGTTATTTTAATTTATTTTAATTTCTTCTTTTTTTCCCCCTTGGAATTTCTCTGAATGCTTGATTTTGGTTGCATATATGCTTCTGTACAAATCCTTCCCTCACACATGAGACTGTTAATGTTCAGATTTTTCCATGAAGTCGGGGTGTTTCTTTTCCTTTCTGGGCAGCAGTATGTTCTCAAGGAGTTCTCTGCAGCAGCACTGAATTGATGTAACTCCTCTTAATCCATCATATGAAAAGAGCGGGGATGGGGTTGAACTAAGAACTTCAGCTAAATGAATCTCATCTGAGACTGTGACTTTTGGCAGCCAAAAAAAAAACCAACCAAACCTTCAAAACCAGGAGAATGATGTTGACCCAGAACTGCTTTATGTTATCTATTGTTACAAGACTTTTTCTGCCTTCAGCTGGCGCTTAAAGCAGTCCTGGATGAGTTGTTTGGAAACTTATATCGTCAGAGACAGTAGAGAAGAATCCCGTGTTTTGTGTAAGACGCAAAACTCTTGCACATGCTAACAAGGTGAATAAAGAGTCTAATGAGTTACAGGTAGAGTGAATTAAATCAGCAATGTTGAGTCTGGCTACGTGGAGGTCCAGGAGAATTTGCTTTCTTAGTGAGTTCTCAATGTCCTAAGGTGGCAAGGAGTAGAACAGGACTTGCTTTTGTGCTTTGTACAACCTTTTACACACAATTTTGGGTTTTGTCTGGGGACAAAAATATCAAACTCTGTAATTGTCTCAGTTATGTTTTTGATACCCGAAGAAACTACCCAAACCAAAAGTGGTGCTGTGGTCAGCACTGCTGGATCAGAGACCTTCCCTCTGGAAAATGGAAACAACACCAATATATGTGGAAGAATAGACAGTGAATCCCGATGATGTGGATTGACTTGAAAATTTAATCGGCATTGGGTTGTTCAGCTCAGACCTGTTCACTTTTCAGTCCTAGTGCCTGATCGTTCTTTGTCCTTTGAGGTCCCAAAGGACTTGTACTGGTAGATTGCTTTGCATGACCTACAACAGCAAGAGCCCTGTAATTTTAGGGTATGATATTGCCTTAAGGCAAAGCTTAAAAAATTTGTCTTGTAGGAGGGAATGTCTCCTGGAAAATCCCTGCTGCCCCTGTTAAGACCTTTAGTTTTTCATGAGTGTGGTGAGTGCGTGGTGGTCCTGTCTCCTCTCTCTGTCTACTCAGTTATAGTAATCTACTGAGGGAGAAAATCCTTTTCATATGAAAAGTTACCATTTGGGAACAAATTGCTCTGAAGATGTCTCCATATGGAAAGTGTTGGGTTTTTTTTTCCCCTCTCAGGCTGTTGATACCAACAGTAACCTGCTCCAGGCATTAAAGTTTAACCTGTCTTCCTCCTTAGTTAACATGGTCTTGTTGCATCTGGTGCTACTAATTCTGGTGTGTCATGACTTTAACACTAAGTGCCTTGTGCCCTGGGGTAATTCTTCTGCTGGTGTTCTTTATTTGTGTGTGGGGGTGTAATATTGTATATGTTAAAAGATAGAGCCAGTTGCAGCTTGGGAAATGGAGTACTTTGGATATCAAACTCCTGCCTGACCATGCTGGAAACTGATGGGGGGAGCAAAGCTGGCTTCCAGGCTTCCAAGGAAGGTGGAGACCATCTAAAGCTGTCTAAAATGTTCTAGCATGAACATAATTTGTCTTCCAAAGGGGAATTTTCTGATTAAACAGTATTAGAGTTTCCAGCTGGCAGTGTCCATCTTGCTGCTGGCCTTATGGGATGTGAATGTCACTGAAATGGAATCAAATGGATCAGAAGAGCACAACCACTGTTCACTGTCCTTTAAATCATAGCTTGTCTCAAATGCCAAAACTTGAATACAAAGAGATGAAGTGGAACTTGATTTTTAAGTTACCACCCAAGAAAAAGAGACTGGCTTTAGCTTGTTTCTAATTTGGATAAAGAACTTCAATTATGGATGTATTTTTTTATATTTAAAAAACTGATCATATATTAAATGGGCAGTTTAAGTGAGGAGTAAAAAGGGACTCTGCAACATCTTGTTCTTTAAAGTGGACATTCTTTTCTGGATGTCACTGTCCCAGTTGTATTCAATTTGCAGTTTATTTTCCAGAATTAAAGTACTGCCCAATTGCCTTTTTTTTTTTAATAAACAAATTCAAGTAACATAAAAACACTTAAAAGATATACATGAGACTGCAGTTGCCTTTAATTTTGTTTAACCTAAAAAGTTGCAAGTCAGGCAGAAAAAGGCTTCAGCAAAACAGGCCTGTAAATATCTTAGAAATAAAGCGAGCTTGTAAAGAAAAGTAAATATCTTCTGGACATGGCAGCTTAGCAGCCTTGTAGGTAAGAACAGGTGTGGATTAGCAGAAGCCACTGGTGCCCTGGGCAGGTTTCATTTGTACGTTTTTGGCTTCTTCAGTGTTAGAAACTGTGGAGTCTATTATCAACAGAACACAAAAGCCAGAATATTACCGCTGTCAAACCCTTCTGGATTAAGTCTTTAACTTTCTGGTTTCTGTAGGTCCTAAATTCAGATATTAGTCTGGCCTTTTTTTTTTTTAAAATTTGCCTAGGTGACTCTTGTTACTGGCATTTGTGTATGGCTTCCATTTCCAGGGTGGCCACAAGCTGGTGATGCCACTCTGGGTTGTGTTTCAGTGTCAGCAACTCCTATAACAGCGCCTGCTGTGTCCTGAGCTCCCTTGCAGCCACCTTTCAGCCTCTCCTGCCAGTGTCCTCCTCTGAAAAGGAAAACTCCACACTTCTTTTGCAGGCTAGAAGCCTTGAAGACTCTGCTTTTGTCATCGAGGAAAAAACATTTAAAGCAAAACTTGGTACAATCAGCGAATTCTAGCAAAACTTATTTTTCTAGATAAGTGTTGGCAAAACTGAATTACTATTTCAGACACATCACTAAAAATATTTCCAGATCTCTGTTAGGATTTTTCAGAGGATGTGCATAAGCAGTCTGGGGGGGGTGGACAGAGGAGCTTACAGGGCAGCCCAGTATTGCCCAGTATGGCTATAATAAAAGAGTTCTATACCCTGTAACACCCTAATAGATCCTTGCATGGGAACAAGGAGGCAGAAATGCAGTTGAAAATGTGTGATAATGGCAAAGTGTTGACAAGAAGTGTCAAAACCCCTCCTTTGCTACTGTACCTTCCAGTTTTTCTGCAGTTAAATAACACTCTTAGTTTTAAATAGCTGTGAGAAGAAGCTGGGTAGCCCCCCCAGAAAAGGGGAAAGGATGCACAGGACCCAAATGACTTTGGCAGGTTATTAGTAGGTAGAGATTTCATTTTTCTGCCTGCCTCTCTAGGCAGTACTCTTAGGTGCTGTACTATTGGATAGATGAATGGGTTTTGTGACGAAAAAATCAGGGTATCTTGATGGTGCTGGTATCTTCCCTTACCCTCATTCTATTTAATACTTTTTCCAAAGCCCTTTGCAGATGAATAAACCAAAGTGCCTGGGTATGCACTCAATTTGTATTCAAATATGTCACGACAAGGCATAACAAAATTTAGAGATTAAAAATGCTTTTGCTGACTTGCAAAACTCATGAAGATGCTTGTTACTGACTGCCTCCTCACCCTCCTGCGCTCTGCTGCAAGCAGTGTTGGGAGAGGCTTGGGCTGCTGCCAACAGCTACCTCTTTGGGCTTCATGTCACCCTTTAAGAAATATATCAGAGGCAGAGGACACAGCAGCGTTTCCATGGCAGGGACTGCTACAGCAGTGGCCTTTAGGTTCAAGCCAGTACTAAGTCTAGATATTTTTAGAAGACTAATAGCAAGAATTCTGAAATTTTCTTTTAAGCTCTCATCCTATATTCAAGTTTTGTTACAGAAGGCTTAAAACCAGCTGTGAGACATCAATAGAAAGGTGGGGTTTTTTTTCCCCAAGTTTGGGAAGAAATTACCTTTGACTATTCTAAAAATTCATCAGTCTTATTTGTTCAAGAGTAATAATCGTCTGTGCAGTCTTAAGAAAACAGAGTTATCAAATGTACAGGCAGCACCTTCATACTGATCTTAGCACTTCTGAAAGGTTTTTCCTAAGAAAATGTGAATTTGATGTTACCAGATAAGACTAATGTGTAACAGCCTGGGTTCAGTCCCTAACACAGCCACCACAGGATGGAACTTGTGGTCTGTTTATACAAATGTGGCCCAAGTTTATTTTTTCCTTTGTAAATGTTTATGCTTAAGGTTACTTTCGAAACCAAATAGTTCCTGTCTGTAATTTTAACATGATGTGTATGTTCTTATTTCTTCTTGTTAAGCTTTAAGAGCTGTTTGCAGCCGTTCCTCAGCAGACTTGTGCCTTATTCATGCTGGTTATTTGCTTGAATTTCAGATACCACCAAAGTTGTGCTCTTCAAAATAGCTTGTGTGCACAGGGTATTTTCCTTAGGTAGATGTTAATTAATCTTTTTGCAGGGGGAAGTCCAGAAATACAATTCAGAAGACCGTCTAGCTCTGAGGGCTCTTCTGTATGGAAGATGGGTTTGTTTTAAACCTCAAAGGAAGTAGAAGAACCAAGTAATAACCAGAAAGAAGTAGCTTCTGAAGAACTAGCTGATTCCTTATGTACAGTCACAGGATGTGTATTTTCCCATGTTGTGGAGTTGTGGGAAAATGAACATCACTACAGATTTCTATGTAACACCATTATTTTTTTTGTTGTTAAAATAAACAATATAAATAAAGAATTCTTTTTTTTTTTTCTTCCATATAGGGGTGTTGTAAGGTGTTGCCTTCACTGGTGGCCAGCTGCTGTTTTATTGTGACTTTCTTAATGTCTCCCAGATTAGTGCAGTGACATTCCTTGTGTAGTCTTTTTTTTCCCTTCCTGATTCCCCTGTGGATTTCTTTTTTTTTAAGACTGTGTGGCCAAATGGCCAGCAGAGAATTAGTTGCTATTTCCTGTGTCCTTTCAGAGCCTCGCATCAATGCTAGTGAGGACGTCACCATCCAAGCGTATGGGCCGGCTGTCACACTGCAGTGTAACCTCACCACCAGTCCCAGCCCTCTGTCTGCCAGTTACTGGGTGAAGAATGGAGAGGAGATCCCTGGCACTAGAAAATCTTCAAACACTACAGAATACAAGTAAGTATTTGGAAGAATGTCCTTGTTGTGCTGGAGAATGACAAAGCTGGTGGATAGAGGAATTTGGAATTGTTGGGACTCCAAGGTTCACCTTCATGGTGGTCAGACAAATTGGTTTGATATGTATCAGAGGTTCCATCAAAAGTATGTCTGTGAATAGTGTTAGGATGACGATTCAGAAAAGATTCCTATCTACAGCTGCCCCAGCCAGCTTGTGTAAGCATAATGTCAATAAAACCATAACATAAACCTCTTTTCAATCTGAACTCTTTTAATTCTTCTCTGAGTACACATGATGTATGGATGCAGACACACAGTCTAGTTTTCTTTTTCTCTAAGTATATCATGTCGTTTCAGTCTCGCTTATCTCTGCATAAAGCCAGATCTGCAGCTGTGCTCTTTTACCTTGTGGGGACATGCAGTGTGTAATTCACTACTGAAATCAGCTGGTTTAGTCATTTTCTGGCCTTGAGAGATGGAAGATGGCGTTTTCTGAGCTGTTACTGTTGAGTCATCAGAGCAGTGCTATGAATTGATAGCCAATCTTGATGAAACCACTACAGCTATAGCACGTGTGCTACTTACTTGTCAGCACATCCTCGTTTGCATCATTAATCTCTTCTGTGTGCACGTGTTCCAGCTGTGTTTCTGCCTCCCTCCCAAGGCTGTGAAAGGGAACAGGACCTCTTTCCTTTTGCTGTAGCTTCCATCGTATGGAAACACATCAAGGCTTTTTTTTCTGTGTTCCTGAAATGGAGTTTTCCTGCTGTTGATGAGAGGGTGTCATAGAAGGACCTTGGCAGGGACACCTCCCATCAGACCAGATTGCTTAAAGCCCTGTCCAACCTGGCCTTTGAACCTCTTCAGTGATGACGCAGCCACAGCTTCTCTGGGCAACCTGGGCCAGGGTCTCACCACCCTCACAGGAAGGAAGGAAGTTCTTCCCCAGATCTCATCTCGGTCTCCCCTCTTTCAGTGTCAAACCCTTCCCCCTTGTCCTACAGTTCACCTCCCTGATCCAGAGTCCCTTCCCAGCTTTCCTGGAGCCCCTTTTGAGACTGGAAGGGGCTAGAAGGTCTCCTCAGGGCCTTCTCCAGGCTGAATTCCCCCAACTCTTTCAGTCTGTCCTCACATCAGGGGGGCTCCAGCCCTCTCAGCATCTCCATGGCCTCCTCTGGCTGGGCCAGCTCATGAACGGCTCCATGAAGCTTGCTCAGTGAAGCCATCAGAGCTGGGTTTTATGAGTGATTTTCTTGCTCTTTTTTTTTTTTCATTCCATTTTCTTCACTTGATTGCAGTGTGGATAGCAAATATAACTACCTTTTTGGTGTTCTACTGAGATGGAGAGCTCTTAAGGCACATTTTAACTGCCGATGGTAACCTTGGAGACATTAGACCTCTTCTGACCCTCTACTTGGCTCTTACAGCAGAAAGAGGTGCTTATGTCTGGTCAAGGCATGTGATACTACAGTATAGCTGGCTTGCTATACTGTGCCTGCACACTCAACTGGCTTTTCTGTCTCCAGCTGAGTCCCATGGGCTCTTTATAACACTAATGTCATTATTGGCACAGAATGAAGAAAAGCTCAAGGTTTTTCTTGTCTTAGCAAAGCATCCTTTCATCCCTAGGATTGTGGAAGTTGTTTGATTCTGATAAAATAGCTGAGTTTTTCCTTTTATTTTCTCCTTTAGCTCACTTTGCCTTATCTGTTCAGTTTTGCAGTTAAAAAAAAAATACAACAGGCTGTCTTAGTTCCATAATCGCATCCTGTTATTTTCTCAGTACAGCATTTTAACACTGGTTCTGAGTTTTAAAGGCTGTGGTTTCTTACCTTAGCAATTGACTGGATTAGCAGCCTTGTCCTGAAAGCACCAATTTTGAGTGACACAAAAGGCATGTTGCATCACAATTATTTAAAAAAAAAAAATAATCAACACCTTATTATTCATAAAAATAAGGTTCTCCTTGGAGAAGTCAGACTTGATACTTTTCAAATTTCTCTGTTTAAAAAGGATTAAACTTGACTTAAATTTTTAACTTCCTGGAGAAGAAAGAAGTAAGGTTGGGCAGGCTTTGTTCCCAGTGAGTGGCTGAAAGGTTGGTAGAGCACGCTGCAGCCACGGCACGGCTTGAGAATTCAGGAGAATTTGGCATTTGCAATGTACACCTCAAATCCTGCTCGCTTATAAGCTGCTTTGTGTGGTGCAATTTCAGACTTCCTGTGGCACTTCATGGGATGTGATCATGCCGCATTTGGTCTGTTTGTTAACTTCTGGTTTGATTTGGTTACATATTTATAATTCTTTTATATCCAAAAATATCAAATTCATGCAAGTGATGTCAACACAGTTATAGTTAAAGAGGTTATTTAACTTTGCCTTTTTTTTTTTTTACACTAATCTTTTTTTCCTTAAGTCAGAAATGTTACAGGTTCGTGGTATTTCAATTGTTAAGATGTGTTTTGCTATGAAATGTAGTAAGTTCATTGAAGTTCAGTGTCAGTTACTGTTTGGAAAGTGTCAGAATTTGTGAGTTAAACCATGTGCCTTAAAAACCCTGCTTCATTACAACGTCAGAAATTGAGTACACCATTCCTAATTCTTTAGTCAAACTTGCTGTAGCTGCGCTTGCTGGAAGGCAGCTATACTCAGCTGAGAGTTAAGTGTAGCTTTGGAGTTCACCATTTTTAATAAAAATGGTAAGATTTATTTATAGTGTATTCATTCATGCAGGAAGTGCCTGGAAGTGGTTCTGGCCATCCTGCACTTTCATTCTGGAGACCCTCCTCTACTCCACATTTAGAGTTTGGAGGAGAAAAATAATTTCTTTCCAAATTCCTCATCAGTTAATTCAGAGCTGAGTAGCAGGTTATTGAGCTACATTGAAGAAAATGTTTGGTCTGGGTTTTTTTGATGTTGTTATTTTTTTGTTGTTGTTGTTTTGAGTGTTTGTTGTGGTTTAGCCCCATCCAGCTTAAAACCAGGATGGTGTTTTATACATGCTGAGGAATCTAATTGGAAAAGCTGGGCTCTTCATAAGGCTGCAGGACTGGGGGAAGTTGTTGGCTGAGTAAACTCATTTCAGGTGCTTGTTTGTTTCTACAGCTTTTCAGCTGTGTTAGTTTACTCTTGCTTTAATGATTTATGGTAATAATACTCCAGCAGAGGCTGCCGTAGTTTCACCCTTGAAAAAGAACCTTATGTGGAACTGAAAGAATAGTTCCCCTCTTAAGTATTGACTATAGTGGCTAAAAAAGCAGTGCCCGGAGTATGATTTCATTATTTTTAACGATTAATGTCCTAAGCAGATATTCTCTGTCTTCCCTGACTATTGTGGAGTCTCAGGATCACTTGGTAATAGAAATTAATGGGGTGGGGTTGTCCCATAGGCAAGAAGTGCGTGTTTGCCAGCAACCAGGCTGTGCCCCATTCCTGAGGATACTGAACCTGCCTGCACTTCAAAGCAATAATCATGATTTAATGCTTGATACTAAATGATCATTCTTTCTGTTGTTAAGATAACCTTTGATTTTCATTCGGTGATGAATGCACATGTATCATTGCTTATCTGAAAGACATGTTAACTTTATAACTAACTTTAGACTTTTACCGGTACCTGTGGAAAGTGCGTGCTGCAGTGAAGACCTGAGTCCCAGTCTTGTGTTCAGCCAAGCAGCTTTTTCCATGTGTCTTAGCAGTTTCCATGCGTAATTAAATTATTTTATTGCAGTGCTCTTCTGCAGGGTTTTGTTTGAGCTGCATGCTATTTCCTTAATGTACCTTTTTTTTTTTTAATACTCAAAAAAGAAAGCCAAGAAGCCTTTCAGTAAAGGGAGCAGAGGGATGGGGAGGATTCTACTTTGTGTCACATAGTTGTTATGCTGCTCTGGTCCAAGATGCCTGTTGTAAGTAAATATCTGAAGACTGTGTGGAGTTTATAAGTCATTCATATCCAGAAGCTGGTGGACTTAAAGTCAGTGCCATCTCAAGTGTAAACTCATCTTGAGGGTTTTTTTGGGTGGTTTTGTGGTTGTTTTTTTTGTTTGCTTTTTTTGTGTGGTGTTTGTTTTGGTTTTAGTTTGTGTTTTTTTATTGCAGCTCTGCTTTTTTTCTTGGCTGTCTTGTATTTGTTTTTTTTCTCTACTAGCAGTTGATTGCAGTTAGCTTTTTCATGATTTTTAAGTGGCAGTGGATTCCAGTGTAGTGTCTTGCTTCATAGGTTGACCAGCTTTTGCAGTTTTTCCACATCTAGTCTAGAATTGGAGAAAACTCTTAATGGACCAATCTCATAACTGTTGTGGAAAAAAGCACTTTCAATTGGCTATGTATGATATTTTTCAGTGCAGATTGAGCAAGAAAAGTAATCTGTATGTACTATGGGAGACAATATCTGACTAACAGGCTGGTGACTTGAGGATGATTTGCATCCAGCTGCCTGTAGTGCATGATTAGTAGGTGTCAGGCTCCTTTTTTTTGGCTTTTAAACTTACATGCAGCTTCACCAGATAAACTGGTACTTGCTTTCCAGACTAGAGCTCACCTTTTTTTTTAAGGTAAACAACATCCTTTATTTCATAGGTATATCTGTAAGACATATCTGGAATTAAAAAGTCATGGTTGTGAAATTAATTTAAAAGATTTAAGTGTTGGGGAATAATAATAATAAAGGGGGGGTGGGGAGTGTAAATGCATTCCTAGCCTGCTGAGTTTTGGTTGCTAACATGGTACCTAACAAGGCTCATGTGTTCTCTCCCTGTCTACAGGATTTTGAAGCCCAGAGCAGAAGAGTCAGGGGAATACCTGTGTGTGTTTGTGTTTTCAAGCTCTCCTGTAGCCAATGCCACTATAGAAGTGAGAGGTACTCTAATTTATTTTTTTCTTCGGTGTTGCT
>VZRU01006487.1:31644-50218 GCA_013398155.1 Pedionomus torquatus | reverse complement strand
GCCAGCAAAGATTCTCTTCATCCCTGGGTGGCCCTGGACTGGCAGACATTTTTAATGCCTCCTCCTATAAGGCCTCTATGCCATGATCTCATCAAGGGGCTTCTTCTGACTTCTTATCCCTTGCCCTTTTTTCCACCATTCTTTTCCATCCTCCCCAGTTGTTACTGATTTCCTGAGAGGAAAAGACCAGCCCTATTCACTGCTTCTGAGAGACCAAAAAAACCTCAGTCCACATCTGGAATCCTCAACACAGGAAGAACACGGACCTGTTGAAACGGGTCCAGTGGAGAGCCACCAAGAGGCTCAGAAGGATGGAGCACCTCTGCTATGAAGACAGACAGAGAGCTGTTCAGACTGGGGAAGAGGAGGCTCTGGGGAGGCCATAGAGCCAGCCTTCCAGGATCTGAAGGGAGCTACAGGAGAGCTGGAGAGGGACTCTTTGTCAGGGAGTGGAGATATTAAGAAGAAATTCTTGTGAGGGTGGTGAGGCACTGGAACAGGTTGCCCAGAGAAGCTGTGGCTGCCCCGTCCTTGAAGGTATTCAAGGCCAGACTCAATGGGGCGTTGAGTAACCTGGTCTAGTGGGAGGTGTCCCCGCCCATGGTAGGCGGGTTGGAACTCCATGACCTTTAAGGTTCCTTCCAACTCTACCCATTCTATGAAAAAACTTAAATGTTTTTGAAAAATGCATATTATGCCCCCAAATTTCTGCTGCACTCAGAGGCTCTGGGTTCCCATGCAGTACCTGCACTCAGAATGTTACTCTTCCACTTGGGCTCTGGCTCCAGCCCAAGCCACGTGCTAGAAATCAAGTGCATTTCAGCAGCCTTGGGAAGATCCTGCTTTCTTGGCTCTCTTGGGTGGTGGTGGTGGGGGAACCAACTAACCATTTCTGCTGCAGTTTCTCAGAGCTGGCCCAGAAATTAAGAAATCAGGCACTCTCTTAGCACAACCCCGTCTCTGTGCAGTATGAAGCATTGCACAGAAAATGTCTGTCACATCCTCCCTTCTTGCAGTGTGGCTGTAAAGGAGATGCAGAATAGAATTATAATGCAGAAAAATAAATCTTCCTGAGCCCTCTTGTGTCTTACGGATGACCTAGTAAGAGTTTTTACACACAAGAATATTTTTAGGTGCTTTTGCCCTTGCTTTAATTTTGTCTTTTAATGGGAAAACTTGAAGAGGTTTTGTGAACTGGAACACTGTTTGGAGGTGTTAGGCATATGAGTTCTTCTCTTCTTTCTAGTAATGCTAATAAAATAGCTTGAAAATATGTGGAAATTAAGGGCCGAATACCTCCTATGTATCAAAAAAAATGGCATTTCATGCCCTGTTACAAGAAAAAACAAACCTCTTTTCGGGGCTGTATTCAGAGCACACCTTTCCCAAAGAGCTTGCTGCATGTTGTGTTTTCTGCCTAGAAGCATTAAAAAAAGTCCAAAAATCCCTTTTTTTGTTTTGATTTGGTTTAAAAGTATAAAAAGAATGTTGCTCATTACAAGTTTACTTGTGCCAAGAATGAATAAATTTGTATTTTATTATTATTATTTTTTTAGTAGCAATTAAGTTAAACCAGCCCTGCCTCTCTTTGCTCTTTCATATGCCATTTCAAACAAACTGGCAGTGTTTAGCTTTCCTGTTTCGTAACTGTAAGGATTAAAAACCTGGCTCCCTTCTCCTGGGGGCATTCCCTTGGTGTCGTCACTGCAGGAGCTGATGCAGCACCTTGTGCCCACATCTCTGCAGCTGCCCGGCTTGCTACAGCAACATGGATTCTGCTGCTTAAAAGCCAGAGTGAAATCTAAATCCTTTCTGAGCAAAACCCATTCAGTTCTGTGCTTTCTTGGTAACTGGTGCTGTAGCAGAATGCTGTAGGGAGGAAAAAAAATCTTTGACTGGAAAAGCTTCCCAGGAAAGCACCCCTCTGTTGCTAAATCTGTGACTGAGGCCAGTTGCAGTGATGTTTTAACTGCTGTTTGCACAGCAGAACCCAATTAGCCAAACAATTTGATGCTGGATTGATCTCCTTCTGCTGTAGCTTGGAACCACTTAACATCAGATGCCCCCAAAATATTAGTATTCCCTGTAGTGCTCCCTCCAGACTGCGTACAAAAATAGTCTCTGTCCTCATAGAGCTGGAAATGGCTGCGGCAGTGCTGAGCTCAGCCAGGCAGGAGCAGGAGGTATTCTTCTCCCTCCTGCGCTCACTGGGGTAAGTAAGATGGCAAAGGTGTTCTCTCCTTAAAGAAATAGAATTGTCTCTTGGCTGTAGGAGAACACTAGGTCACCCTGCAGGAGAGAGGTTAAGGCGCCCTAGAAAGCTTTATGCTCTATTTCTGTATTGGAAATGTTACAGGGGAAAAAGTGGGGCTGGCTGCACCCTCTGTCCCTGCAGGGCCCTGCCTGGGCTGGCTGTGACAGACTGAGCACTGACAGATGCCGTCCGGGGCTCCCACTTTAAGCTGATGAATCCTATTTCTTCTTTTAATAAGGGGGGTTAATTTACAATTTTTTTTGACAGCTGTTGGTACTGGGTTTTGGACCTCATCACCCTGAGAGTCTCTCTGGCACTGTGCTGCCACTGCTGTTCATATTCTGTAGGCTGGGTGCAATGTCTGCATCTCATCGTTAAGTAGGCAAAAGCCACTGGGCTTTACTTCGCTCCTGCCTGAGAGAGCTTTCCAAGCCTACCAAGGAGGAGGTGACATCTCTCAGTACAAGATGAAATTCACTTCTTGAACCACCATCTTCTAGAATCAGTGTTCTGTTCCTTTCTGAGGCTGCAGGCAGTAGTAGAAAGGACATTGCAGGTGCGTATTAAAGTGTCTTGAAGATGTAATGCAGCGTGCTTGACCTAAAACCTTATTTACTTTCTGCTTGGAGACTTTGTATAATTGCCCCACCTAGGCACAGGTAGTATGTGATCACTTAGCAAGTATGGAATGTTCTTCCCTTTCCAGCTTCCTTCAGTTCCTGCACCTGGCAGCATCTTTTTGCAAAGACCAGAGAAGTCTTATCATCTGGAGTCTTTGTTCAGTTCTTGGTTTTTGTCTTAAAGTATATATGTGTTTGATGAGTAAAGATACATTTTTAGATGTCACAGAATGATAGGGGGTTAGAAGGGACTTCTGGAGATAATCTAGTCCAACCCCTCTGCCAAACCAGGTCTACAGGAATGTGTCCAGGTGGGTTTTGAATGTCTCCAGAGATGGAGACTCCAGTTTACATCAGTTTTCTTAAAGATAATTAAGATCTCTAGAGTCTTTCTCTTAACTGTCAATGTTATGGTTGGCATCATGCAATCGGCAGGCATTTGTCTGGCTTCATGCATTGCTCTTGCTTATATGCATGTTGAATATTTTTAGTGAAGCCATTACTTGCCTGTGTGGGTACCGACAGGCTGTGATCAAGTACTTCCTTCTTTGTTATGGGATGATACAATCATGTTTTTTTCTAGGTAATTAGCTCTTTCTCAGTGTCTTGCTGAAAAAAAAAAAATCTTCACTTAAAAATAAATTTTAAAAATAAAAAGAACGTGCTTAACCTATTTAAAATATCTTAAAAAGGCATAACTTCCTTATGAGTTCTACCAGAAGTCCTGGAGTTAGTTTTAATTTCTGATGGCTGAAATCTCTGCTAAGGAAATCTCTGCATCCTCTGCAGCAGCATGGAGGTACTATCGGTGCTGCCGTGCTGGGGCAAATCCTGATTTAGAGAATGCAGCTAAGAGCTATTAATTTTGTAATCAGCAAGTTGTGTAGTTTTTTGCATGGCAAATGGGCAAAACTCCTGCAAAGCAGTGTTGGATATCCTGTGTCAATTGACTTGGCATTTTTGGGGGAGTACACATGTACTTTGTAGCTTAAATATTCCTGCAGCTAAAATTGTCCTGTTGTTCACAAGCTTATTTTAATTCCGCCTCTAGTGACATTATCCACCAGTCGTGTTACTGTCCAAAACGAATCTTGCAGGAGAAAGGCACGGGATCCTTTCTGCATTTGAAAAGCCCTTGCCTTTGAAAGACAGCAATTACTTTAGCACTTCCGCTTGCCACGCCTTTTCTCAAAAAGTTCTAAGGTCATTTTTAGGGAAAGAGCAGGTTCAGCTCACGTTGTTCTGTTGCATGAGATGTTCTGCTTATTGTTTGCCGCAACTGATGACAACTGTGAAAGTGGCTGAATTCTTTCAGCCTGCAGCTACAGAAAAGCCATCACAAAACCCTGCTCCCTCCTTGGACCTGTCTGGCAAATGGAATTCTTAAATAGACTCTTAGAACAAATTCTGGTGCCTGGGGGTCTTTTCCTGGAGCATCTAGATCAGACTTTGACAGGATTAACAGATCAGTGTCCTGCCATCACACAGCAGGCCATGTGTGAAAGCGAACGGGCTTTAAAGGTGGTCACTACGGCACCAAAGCTATCTGCTTAAGTGAAGGTTCAGCTGGGGCAGCCCATTGATCCACCGTAATCTCTCATGAGGTATTACGCTGCAATGGGCGGCTGTGCCAAACAGTGGTGATGGTATTTATAGATAAAGTCATTCAGAAGGCCCTCTGATACTCAGGGTTATGTTTTACTGGTTGTCCAGCTTCACCTGTAGCCCTCCTTAGAATATATAGAGTTGTGGACAGGCTGATGGAAATGGTCTTTGTTGGAGGGATATTTAACTCTTGCTGTGTGAGAGATCCCCAGCAGTACCTGGGAGTGGTGTCACTGTAAGGTCAAACAAGTGTTAAGTGTAATGAGTCTCAGCACATTTGCAGACCAAATCTAAAATCCTCTTTCAAGGAAGACAACCTTGATTCATATTTGGGAAACTCCTGTTCAGATGGTATCAGTGCCCAGTCCTGACACTATGGACAAGTTGCATCCAGGCTCTCTGACAGCTCAAAGCTGAAGGTACCACAGTTCCTTGGGAACCTCCTGCAGAGAGACCTGGATGTTGCTCAGTTTCCTTCACTAGGGAAAGGCTGGGCCACCTTAATTTTTTAAGTTTGTGGTATGGTAGATAACTTGTTTGATGTTGAGATTTCTCCCTTGTCTCTCAATACAGCTGGCAAACAAAGCCTGGAGGACATTCTTGGACACCTTCAGTTGAGATGCTGCTTGGAGAGACATGGGAATTGCAATTTTTCTTAGAATCATAGAATGGTTAGCGTTGGAAGGGACCTTGAAGACCATCCAGTTCCAACCCTCCTGCCATGGGCAGGGACACGTCCCACCAGACTAGGTTGCTCAAAACCCCGTCCAGCCTGACCTTAACATTCCCAGGGATGGGGCATCCACAACTTCCAGAACATGGGCTTGGAGTGGGAAAGGGACAACAAATTTCCAGGGAACTTGTCACTTATTTTTCTGTTCAACTTCCGGGAGCTTCAATGAGCAGCTTGTAAACAGAAGGGTTTTTTTTTTGTTTGGTTTGGTTTTCTTTCACAGCTACTCCTGACATCACTGGCCACAAGCGGAGTGAAAATAAAAACGAGGGGCAGGAGGCACTCATGTACTGCAAGTCTGTGGGCTTCCCGCATCCTGAGTGGGTCTGGCGCAAGAAGGTCAATGGAGTGTTTGAGGTAAGAAAAACCGGGGGTGTCAGGCATACATTAACCTGCCAACAACCCAGCACAGGAGGAAATGAGCACCTTTAGGTTTAGGGCTTTAGGTTTATTTATTGTAGGGTGCCTTAAAACTTCTCAAAGCGTGGTTCAGGGACGTTCAGAGTATCTGCTACAAATGGCAAGATGTGAGTGATGAGATGCAATTTAAAAATGTGTTTGGTTATACATTTCTCAAACTCCTTTCCAGTTCTACTGTTTGAGCTCACAAGACTTAATAAGAGACTCTGGCAGGGAAACCTGTTAGCATTTAGGTGATCATATTTTTTCCATGTACAACTGACCTAGTGAACAAACCCATTTGACCAGCAACTGGAATGGCAGAAGAGAAGCTGGAGGTTGCTAGATCCTTAGCTCCCACCTATTTTTAGGTTGTATGAGATGCAATTTGATCAATAAATGAAGAAAAAACGTTAAGTAAATAACAGCACAGATTCATTGTTCACCATTAAGTGCAAACTTAAAATTTTTATGGGACATTGACTTACTACTTGGTGGGAGCCACCAGAGCCCTGTGTGGTGCTGTGCAGATTTCCCTCCCCCCTGCCTTTCTGGTGAAGTTACTTGATAAACTCACCCAAGATTAATTTTCAGGAAGACTTAAAAATCACTACTTCATGAAAGTTTTGTCCTTTTTCTTTAATTCTTTAAACAGAAGCAAATCTGGAAGTCTGTTTTTCAACGCTAGAAAGAACACAAAATCATAGAATGGTTAGAGTTGGAAGGGACCTTAAAGACCATTGAGTTGCAACCCCCCTGCCATAGGTAGGGACACCTCCCACCAGAGCAGGTTGCTCAAAGCCCCATCCAGCCTGGCCTTGAACCCCTCCAGGAATGTGGCATCCACAACTTCTCTAGGCAACCTGTTCCAGTGCCTCACCAACTTCATAGTAAAGAATTTCTTCCTAATATCCAAGCTCAATCTCCCCTCTTCCAATTTAAAACTGTTCCCCCTTGTCCTATTGATACACTTCCTGACAGAGTCCCTCCCCAGCTCTTCTGTAGCTCCCTTCAGATACTTGGAAGGCTGCTATAAGGTGCCCCCAGAGCCAGGGGAGCTCCTTATAGCCCCATATATATGAACAGCCCCAGCTCTCTCAGCCTGTTTTCATAGCAGAGGTGCTCCAGCCCTCTGATCATCTTGGTGGCCCTCTGCTGGTCCCGTTCCAACAGGTCCATGTCCTTTCTATGTTGAGGACTCCAGAGCTGGACACAGGACTCCAGGTGGGGTCTCACAATCACAGAGTAGAGGGGGAGAATCTCCTCCCATGACCTGCTGGTCACGCTTCTTTTGATGCAGTCCAGAATGCAGTTGGCTTTCTGGGCTGCTACTATGCACTGCATGGGGACCTTGAATTCCAGCTTTAAATATCCCTGGAGTCAGTGGTTGCCTGGACANTATCCTCTCTCCTGTTACTTGTCTCATCTGCTCCACTTCATTGCTGTGAATGGTCAGGGGTGTGTAAGGGTTCCTCCTGCAGGAAAAGGCTGAGAACGTCGCTCACACCATGATGGCCACTGCCACTGGTGTTTCACGGTTTCAAGGAGGGGGAAAATACAGGTTGTCATTTAAGCTGGCTTTTTTTTGTTGATTTTTGAAGGGCTTTAGGACTCAAAATCTCACCTAAAGAGGGATGCACACTCTTGTGGGCTCTTCTCTTGTGCTAACAAACCTTCTGCTCTGCAAGAATCCCTCCAATCTCTTCCAGTTTCCATGATACAGAAAAGGCACCTGAACTTATTAAAGTTCTTGCTCTTCTGCTCTTCTACCTTTCTCCTTTTATCAGGACATCAACAACTCCTCTGGAAGGTTCTTCATTTCAAATAAAGACAACTACACTGAGCTCAGCATCACAAACCTCCAGATAAATGAGGATCCCGGAGAGTACCAGTGCAACGCAACCAACCAGGTCGGCTCCGTCTCAGTCACCACCATCCTGCGTGTCCGCAGCCACTTGGCTCCTCTTTGGCCCTTTTTGGGCATCCTGGCAGAAATCGTTATCCTCGTTGTCATCATAGTTGTTTATGAGAAAAGGAAGCGGCCAGATGAAGTCCCAGACGGTAAGTGTGCTCAAAGCCGCTTGTGAGGAGAGACAGAGACAGGGAGGGGGTGGAAAGATAACCGGGCAAAGGGAAGTGGAACAGAGAGGGGCTTTTGCATCAGGAAGGATCAGCAGCGTGGATCACTTGGTGCTGAGCCTTTCTGCTTTCTCACCTACTCACTCTCCAAACGTTAAACTCAGCAGAAGGGTCTAAGTGCTGGGCAAAGCCCCAATGCTGGATTTCCCCATCTCAGACCATGGGGCGGGTGGGGAATTACTGCAATATTTTTAAAGCTTTTATGTGACACAAGGTGGGGAGGAGTGGAGTGTTCCTGTCTCTCTCCTGCTGTAGTAAACCCGCAGCCAGCCCTGAGGAGCCACAGGGGAACTGAGGACACTCTGACCCCCGATGGCCCTCCCTCTACCATGTGGCACGTGGATCGGACACTAAGCAGGTTCTGTAAGGACACCTTACACTTAAAGGGACTGGGACCAAAGAGATGCTTCGGAAATACATGTTTTCAGTGTTAAAAGGCTCTTACTTTGGTCTGTATTTGTATTTAAGGAGTGCTCTAGAAACTATATCTAATTGTCATAGCCACTGAGTTAAATTTTCTAAATATTAGGTATTTATTATCAGGTTTGGGAGTGCTAACTAGTGACACTGTGTTCTGAACACAAAAAAGTAGTAGCTGTTTCATCATTGGGCTGCTTCTGTATAGCTTCCTCTTTGAAACATGGGGAAAGGGGCAGTTTGAGGCTAAAACCAGTATTTGGAAGAACCCCATGGAGAAACAGGCTTTAGTGTTCCACCCAGCTGCTCCCTACAGTGTTTATCAAGAAAACCCGGACAGGGAATCCTTGTGAGAAGCGGCTGGTGGGCTGTGGTGCTGTAGGAACAAAATGCCTCCAAGTGATGGAGAAGGTGCTGGAGAGGAGAAAAATGTGGGATCAGGATGGGAGACACCCAGTCAGTCCTTCATGTCTTCCCGAGCTGGATGAGCCCTCGAGCCTGGGAGAGACTGTCCCACAGCAGCTGCGTTGCCCATGCAGCAAGGGCTGGTTGTTGTCAAGCTATACAAGGGATCAGGAACAACACAGCATGGCTGTTTGCCTTTTGGGATGAAAATAGAGTGCTGACCTGCCTGGGAAGTTTGGGAAAAACCAACTTCACGGTTCCTTCCCTCTTTTCCATTTCAGAAAATGAAATAAATAAGTCAGTCTTCAGAAATAAATGATAAATATCCATATTTTGAGAATGGTTGAGGCTTGGATCACTTCCGTAGCAGATGAAAACTGTCTTAATTAATGCATACATAGAGGAAACTAGCTTTTGATGTTAACCACTTAGTTAGCACTTACTAACTGCTTACAGAGCATGCGTTGGGACTGGTGTAGGTGTGTATCCAATGAAACTGAAACCGGGTAGTGCATGTTCCTCTGCATAACTAACAGCTTCGCAGGTGCCGAGGGTTGATACTGCCAGCAGTTTGTCCCTACAGCAGCTCTCAACCAGCCCAGAGAACTTTGAAAAAGACTAATTTGAATGGTCTTTTTGTGTTTCTGCCATATTGCTCTGCCACATTGGCCTAACTTTTGATGTTGGGATGGCTGGAGAGAATCTCGCCTCTCTGCTGACGGCTGTTCATAGCTCTCTGCAATTTGCCTGGCTTGACAGTTCAAAAGGACCAAAATAAGGTTGTAATTTGAAATGTAAATGTTCATTGCAAGCAGCCTTAAATGGACTTAATCCAGTAGAGATTTGCTTTGACTTGGCTGGATCGCAGTGGAACCACTGTGTCCCTGTGATCAAGCCTACATTGGAGGTGAAGAGTTCAGGAGCTGTTTGTCTCAGACTGAAGTTTTCCAGGCTGGTCTTGACTGCTCGTCAGATGCCTGAGGGATCCAGGCTCATCGTCTCTGATGGAGGTGTCCAAGAGGATGAGCCAAACAGCTGAAGTCACTAAATTTGCTTGCTTGGTCTGCTCTTATTTTAAAGAGCTTGAGTCCTGGAGAGTGGTGCTCCTCCGTGGTGGACAGATGTCTTCTCTGTCTCTTGGAGGACAAAAATCTACATCACAGTCTGTGTATTAAGTTTGCCTGGGTGGAAAGACAAAATCGGCATAACGTCTTCTCAGCCAACAGCTGACTTGAGTCCTACATTCCCTTGGATGCTCTTGCATTTTCTGTCATGACATTTGGAGCTTCCTCTGATACTGTGGTAGGAAACAGCCCACGAGCAGGGGCAATTTTACAAATGCGTATTTGAGAAATCATTGATAGTCTGCCGATTTCCACACTTCAGATATTTTACTTGAGTTATTCTTCATTATTATTCTTTTAAATACATTGTTAGGAAATGCCAAAGTTAATGATTTAGTACAATGGCACGTGTATCATTGGAAACTTTGAAACTCTCTGCTTCCAAAAAATATTACAACTCCGGCTCCACGTGCTGCAGTGAGCTATGAGGGGTAAGGTCAGTGAGCCTATGTCTGGGCCAGCAACTCCTGCAGATACTGATCTGAACACCACATTCCACAATATAAAATATTATTTGGCTGTGATCTCTCTCAGCTGACAGCTGGCTTTCCAAATTTTTACTTGTTTAATACTGGTTTTGATATGCTGAGCTTTAAGGATGAGGTTTGTGGTTGTGCTGCAACCTCACGTGAAGCTGCCACAGCAGTAACAGTGGAGCTTTTGGTACCTCCTTGCTAACTGGAGAAGAAACTGGTAGCCTCAAACCATGACAATACAGCAGAGGAGTCTCACTGCTTCTTGCAGGGAGGGGAATTTTGTCCTCGGACAGCTCCAAATTTTTCCTCAGATAATCATAGAATGGTTAGAGTTGGAAGGGACCTTAAAGATCATGGGATCTTTAAATGGGATTCCTTCGCATTCCCTGCCATAGTCCATCTCCAGAATAACTCTAGACCTTCCTTAGTCATCTGATTTATCATAGAATCATGGAATGGTTTGGGTTGGAAGAGACTTAACGCTTATCCACTTCCACCTTCCAATAGACCAGGTTCCTCAAAGTGCCATCCAGCCTCCTCTTGAACATTTACGATCTATCACAGGAGTGAGGATTTCTGGATGGGCCTAATGTAAAGATGACCTATTTGGGACACTTTAAAGGGTTTCCCACAAAGTTTTGGAGAAAAACAGTGATGCTTAAGGTTGTTAAGGTCCCCTGTATCCAAGAGAAACCAAAGCCATTCTGTTAGATGGCCACCTTTCAGGTGGGCACAGCCCAGCTGGTAAGAGTGTACGTGAAATACAGTTGAGCTGCCTTTGTCTTGCGTCTCGGTGGTTGCTGGTGCTTGTGCTGGGCTCAGGATTGCTCCAGAATCTACCAGTTACAGCCACACTTAATTGAAGTCCTTTCCCCTCTCTCAGCTGTCCTTCCCTGAGATCCCACCTTTCAGAAACTGCTCCTCTTTGCTGCTCTCTTTTGAGAACTGTATTGAACTGCTCGGCACTTCCACGCCTCCAAAGAATCCTCCAATTTAATGTGGCATAAGGGAGCAAGATGCCGCCCCCAGCTCTCCACTCTGGCTGACAAAGAACCGTTTTTAGAGAAATACGCAGTTTTTTCAGGCACGCCTCAGAAGCATATAACCCTTTGACAAACCAGGACAGTAATGTCAGTGTTTGTGTATGCACAAGAGGGTGTTTGTAAGAACTTCCCAGAAAAGCCAGTGGTTTCAGAGCTGCATCAGCCTTAGCAAACATAAGCGAGGCTTGAGGGCTGTACCTTTTGGGGGAGTCTTAGACAAGGAAGGGCCAAAAAGAGAACTTTTGATAAGCAATGCTGAACAGAACCACCCAGGCAGTAGTGGGGAACTGGGAGTGTTTGAAGAGAAAATGTTTTTCTCTCTCCTGGAAGGTGTCTGCGATGCTTTCCAGGGTTCTTGGGAACTCTACCTGGCCGGCCAAAATAAATTCATTCCTTTTCTCATCTCTGTGTTCCACAGGCTAAAAATGACAGGTCTCAGCATGCCAGCTACCTGGGCTCTTGGCAGCTGGGTAGGGTGACAGATAACCTGCTTACATTTGGTGCAGTTCTCCTCAATTTACCATTCAGCCGTGGAGTGATTACCCCTTTTTGGGTTTTGGAGTTTCAGGGGGAGACACAGGGCTGTGTGTGACCAGATACTTTCCCACCTGACTCGGTGGCCTGACTAAAGGTGTTGCCTCCACCTGGAAGAGCCAGGAGACTCCTTTAACTTTGGCATTTCCTGACCACAGCGTTGATTTGGTTTTTGTTTGGTTTTTTTTTGTTTGGTTTTTTTTGCATGGACCTTGCTTCTTATCTTTAGTTTATTTGCTTTTTTATGCCACGGAACAGGGCTGCTCCATAGCTCCTTTGCCAGTATTTCTTCCTTCACATAATTCCAATTTGTTTTTTGGGCTTTTTTTCCCCTCCTGCTGCTGTATAGCTCAAAAAGGAGCTATGCGCTCGGGAAATCTGCATTTCCACCAGGAACAGTGCAAGGGTGGCATTAGCAGGGACCCAGTGCAGGTTCTTGCTGTCGGGCCTGTGGATTAGTGGCATTTCATCCTCCAGTGAGGAAAGTGGGGAGGTTACTGCAGCGAGAACCTCCAGTAACCTGTCCCCCAGCATCCCAATTACGTGCTGGAAGGAGGAAGGGAGGGCAGATTGCCCTTGGAGTGCTGCATTCTTTCAAAATGAGAGGCTTTGACTTGCTTTATACGTGGTAAAGCGACATCCGGATCGCATTCCTTTCTCCAGAGTGGCCAGGTTTGGGGAAAAACTTCAACAATCACGAGTGGGGCGTGAATGAGGTGCAGCTTCCAGTGGCTGTTGGTGATGAAGGGCTGCATGAATGTGGCATGTGGAGGGCAGAGACGCTGGCCCGTCACTGCATGTGCCATGGGAAAGGGGTTTGGCAGGGGACGGCGGGTGCATTTTTTTCCACGTGACTGCTTGGCCTTCCTGTGACAGTAAAAGGAAGCAAAACAGCTTTTTATTCCTTTGTGGTATAGCTTAAGCTGCTTATTTTTGATAGACGGAGCGATCAGCCATTGTGACCTGAATGTAGTACATCAAAGAGTCCTCAAGAANCTCATTAGCCTCTTGCTAATGTTTTTTTTTTTTTTTTTTTTTTTCTTTCTGTGGTTGTTGGATCAAATAACCTAAAATTAGCCAAGACGCTGTTTTAAAGGGTGTGTTCTGGGGTAAGTAGAAAGCAAAAGCTTTTTGGCTGCATTCCCCCATAGGAATGTATACAGTATTTACTTTAGAATCCATAATCTGCACGATCTTTAGTTCAAAGCCATGAGGTGCCTGGGTTATAATGTGTCCTATTTCATTCTTCCTTTCTCACTCCTCAGCATAATACAAAGAAGATTTTCTGCTCCAGCTCTGCAGAAGAGCAGAAAATTATTCTTTTATTTTACTTTTTTTTTTTTCCTTGACTTTCCCTGTTCCTACTATTACTGTAAGTAATTTAAAGAACAAAATGTTTTCAACTGAAACCATTTACCTTGTTAAAAGTTAATTTCTGGGTAGTTTGCTTGGTTTGGGGTGTTTTTTTCCCCCTTATTACTCGCACCATTCTCCCCCTTGCTTAAAATTCATCAAATGGAGAAAACTGTCAGCCAGGCACGGTGTGAGACTGTAGCATCCGCTACACCCAGCGCTGCTGGATCACAGCGGCAACTGAGTTGCTGTGCTTCCGTGGGCCTTTAGATACTAATTTATTAGACATCGTTATAGATTTTCTCTAGTCTAATGGCAATAATCTTGGCCAGAGAGTGTCTCCATTGCTGATTCGCTTGCTTTTTTTTGGCTTGCTTTTATGGAGCAAGATGAGCATCTCCATTCACCTCTTTTTATTTTCCCTTCACCCCCCTCCCTTCAAACATTCAAAAATTCCCATTGATGGAGCCACAGAGAAGAGCATTGCCCTGAACCTCAACTTACAAATGCATTAAATTCTTATAAATGTCCTTCTTCAAAGTTTTTGAGCCACTGTAAAGTTTTCTCTTCCCAGAAAGCAAACTCTCCAGCTAGTTTTCAATCACATAAATTCCCCAGCACTTTCTGGAAGGATTGTAAAATGAAGTTGTTTTTATAAAACAAGACCTGGAGGCTGCCCCAGACCCTGCCTCTTCCTTTTATGCATATGAGCAGAAACTGAAAAGGAGTTTCAGTTTAAAAATGCTCGGGTTTTGCCAGGTGCCAGCATAAGAACCATTGCTGAAGTAGGTTTCTTTTTAAAGCGGGAGTACAAATGTAGAGTCCCTTTGGATGTAAAAATTTGAATTTTGGTGCTGGAAGCCCCTTTTCCGCGTTTTACCACCAGTCATAAGAGGCTATACGAGACTAATTTGACATTAAAAATAAATACTGCAGCTTGCCAAAGGGGATAAAAAGCTGAGTAACATCTAAAATGTGGCTGAAAGTAAAGATGGGGAGGACAGGACAAAACACAGCCTGCTTCTCTGACTGCCAAAGCAGGAGTCTCATTCTCAGAGAGTTAATCCAAGCGGAGGACCCAAAGCAAATCTATTTGTCATCATCTTACTGTTTTAATGCCCAGATAGTTTTGCCTGGAGGGATTGATTACATGTGTTACACAACGTGTTAAGAGACGGCAACGATTCCAACACTCAGAAATGTGTTATTTCAGGGCAAGACTAAGCAGCTCTATAACTGTATCCACAGAAAAGGCTTGGCTGGTTGGGGGTTGTTTCTTATTTTAAAAAGTCTCATCCGATATAATAAACAACAGGGTTTGGGGGAGGCTGCAGATCCCCTCCAAACTCAGAAGGCAACTCCTGCGAAAGGAAGGGGTTAGCATGGTATATGATTGAACCCGGAGGTGCTTGGGGAACGGAAGGGAAGGAAGGACGCGGCGCGTTGGGAGGATGTTCTCTGCGGCTGTTGCTCTTCCGTGCTGTTAGAGACAACTCGGTACTAGTGCAGGTCTTCTGGCATAAAGCTTTGGGTTTATATTGATATTTGTCGGTTACTATGACTTCTTTTTTTTGTTTGTTTTTTTCCCCCCACCCCTTCAATTGCATCATACCCTTAAAAAAATGGTGGTAAGTGAGAGATCTGCATGCTTTGGAGTTTGTTTAATCTCAGCTTCAGTCTATACAACGCACAAGTCATAACGTTAACACTTATTTTCTTAAAACTTCTTCATTCACGTTCACAACTAATTTGGATTTCAGTTGGCTGTTTTTTTTAATTCTTTAATTTTGTACTTCTTTTTCTGTCGTTCTGTTGCCCCCTAATTTCGCTGAGGTTTCGGTCTGTGTCTCTGTACTTGTACTGGGGCTGCTTTTCCAGCCATTCATGACTGACCAGGGTAGTGACGCCCAGAGACGTTTTCCTCTGTCTTATTTTATCTCTGTTTAGGATATCGATGGGAAAGGGACGAGCGGTGGTGATCCACTGTATAAACTTAAAATATCCTCATAGGCATTTTTGTTGGATGTTAGGAAAATGTTCCACAGCAGCCTTTGTAAATGTGAAGCTCTTTTTTATGTTATTTTTACTTTTATTTTTTAACACACAAAACTACTTACCTGAAATAGGGATCTAAATATTTTAACCAAGAAAGAAAAATGGCTATTTTATAGCGGGAGCTTGTATGCTAGGGGTGCAGTTTGCTATTTCTGAAGTCCAGCCAAACAAACTCTCAAAGATGTCAATGGTGCTCCATCAGAAAGCTGGGATGGCCCCGGTGGCGGGGTGGGGCTGGGCTGGGGGGCTTGAGGCTGGCCCCCCTGCAGCACAGCCCGCTCCATCTTTTGCTGAACCAAAAGATGTTTATTGAGGGGAGTTCTAGACCTCCTGTGCTTTATGTTTCAGCACCTGATGTGTCTCTGTATATCTCCACTGTATATACAACAGCACATTGATGTCTGGTTGTCCTTTACCTAGTCCTAGTTCTCTCTGTACCTTGTCTGATAGTGTACTGTTGCTGGGAATGGACTTCTGTGGACACTGGTGTGTCGCTAGTGTGTTATTTTTGGCTGTAAAGCTCTTGGTTTGTGGTTAGTTCTTTTTTTTTTTTTTTTTTTTTATCTATTTTTTTTTTTCTGTTGTTCCGGTCACTGTCTGTGCTAGCAGTGGCTTTGCCTCTCCGTTTGCCTGGAAGGTCCAGGTGGAGTAATGTGCCCGTTGCCCGACATTACTCCCGGCGTGTGCTCATGCAGATGCCTACACCGTTAAGACTGTAATTTCCATAACTGCTTCATGTGCACTGAGCACCCTTGTGGAATCCTGCTGAGGGTTTTTAAAGACTTGAATGGAAAAAACCCCTCTAGCATGAGGTGGGAACGGCAACTGTTGAGTGCCAAAACCGTCAGGTCCTGAATTGGTCACGTGTCCCCCTCCCCAAAATACTCTACAGGAGCGTTAACTTTCTGCATTGGTTTTTGTACTGCTGTTTAAATGCCCTTCTGTGGCACAGTTTGGGAGCAAAATACGGTGGTTTATAACTAAAAAAAAAAAAAATTAAAATATTCAATTGGTCATGAAAGATGTAATGTGAAACATTACTCATTGGCAGATCTCTTTCCAGTTCTGAAGGGAATCTTTTTCTCCTGAGATGTGGGCAGAACAATGCTTTTTGTTGGTCTCCTGGAGCTGAAGCTTGTGGTGCCTGGAGGTGTCACAACACCCCTCATTTCCCCTGGGGCTCTGGGATGCAAGCACAGCGCCTGCTGCTGTCTAGGGACTACAGCTGGGTACTTGAATCCAGTATTGCACCTCCTAACCTGGTCCCTTTCTAGTCAAATGTGAAGAAAAATGGAATACGTAGAGGTTGGATCATCCAGGAGTAAGGCCTGTGGTGTATATACCACTGTGTATATACTAGTAATTACCCATCAGCTGTTGAAGAATGGCTTAAAAAATTTTTTTTTTTTTTAAAATATATAAATTAAAAAAATCAATGCAAGAAAACAATCAGCAGGATTTTACAACTGAGACGTTGGTTTGTCTTCTCATCAATTTTTTATGAGATTGAACCACTGGAACTTGGGGACAAGATGAACCTTGACCATATTACAACAATCTGTCCACTACAGTTGCAGTTCTTCATGACCAGCATTCCAAGTGTTAACTAAAACCATCTGAAGCAACATACCTGCCATTAAAACCCAAATCCCGACCTGTAACTCCATGAACCTTTGCACTTCCCGGTGGAATGGCCTTTAGCGCTGTAGATATTGGGGATCGTGGCTCAGTCCTGGGGGGGTTGGTGCAGAGCAAAGACTGACCTTCTCTGTTTTCTTTCCTTTCCTTCCTTGTCCCGGGATCGCTTTGGAATTCTCTCCACAGATGATGAATCAGCTGGGCCAATGTAAGTGCCTTTTAAAGAGGGGAGGAGGAAAAAAAACAAAACAAAACAGAATTTGGTTTAATTTGGGGGATTCTTGGAGTTTCTGGGGTGTAGGATGGATGTTACGTGTGAGATTAGTCAGGGGAAGGAACCCTGTTGTGTGCCCTGGACCACAGAAGAGTCATGTCTGCAGGGTCCCGGGCGGAGAAGGACTGGGGGTAGGAACGGGGCAAGAAGGTGTCAAGATAGAGGGTGGGATTGATTTTTGGTGTCCTTTTTTTAAATTATTATTATTTTTTTATTATTCTTTCTCCAGGAAAACCAATTCTACAAACAATCACAAAGATAAAAACCTACGTCAGAGAAACACAAATTAAAAATGCTTATCATGTAAGTATGATTTGGAAAGGCTCAGCCTAGACCCTCCTTTTGCTCTGTAGCAGTTGGGGTGTGGAAAATAAGCTTTTGGTTGTTTGGTTTTTTTTCCCCATGAATTGGGACGTTCCCAGCTGTGGGAAGGATGGCACAAGCCGTCCTGCCCGGCTTCTGGCAGCACCTGGGGTTAGCAAAACAATTTCTTCCGTAGAATAAGCAGGTAGTTTAACCACCTGTCGAGTTCTACCTAATCATTGCTGTTGCTAATTAAGAAACCCCACCAACCCTTCCTCCTTGAGTTGTAATTAAAGCTGGCCTTGGTGGGGAGCCTGTAGTTGTGAGGGACGAGCGCTTTGATTGCAGGCTGTCGGGGCGTGGGCGCTGCCGGGCATTGACTGGCACCTTTTCTCATTTCTTTTTTAGAGCTTTAAGTTTCTGAGAGACTGATGGCAATATGACCTGCTAAATTTAAGGGTTGGAACTCTTGGTTCTAGAACTCCAGTTCTGTCTGATTTATATTATTTTCTGTTTCTTTTTTATTTTGTTTTCCTTTCCTTTTCAAGTGAGCAACAATATGACTGTCTAACGCATGCCTTATTTAGCCTCTCCTGTAAGGATGACCTAGCCAGATACATTTCAATAACGCTTCAGTGTAGAAAGTGTAAACTATTTTGGGCTTGATGTGCTGTGAATGTCGCCTTTTTTCTTTTTCTTTTTTTTTTTTTTTAATTCCTGGATCTATTTAAACATTCGAGTAGTGAGGTCGGTTCACGCATGCGCCATTTTTTACTTCCTGTAGCTGTGAAAAAAAAAAATTGGCAAAGCTCTAAAGCGCACCGCTGCCATCTAGTGAGACTTTTTTGTAAAGTACAGCGAAACTTAAAAATATATATACAGTATATATTTATATTGGGGGGGAACCAAACTACAGTAATTGTGTTTCATTTTTAAGCTGCTGATATTCATTCCTTTACTGTATGTCTGAAAGATGAGAGAAATTCTACTGTTCTGGTACTTAAGAGAAGTAATATAAATTGAAATTATCTTAAGGGCTTAACCTTTAGAGAGAGACTGGGATGTCTTATAATCAGACTTCAAAAGCTGGAATGGTTTGAGGTGGTGGTGGTGGAATGCAGTCAAAAACAAAAACCAACCTTCAGTTTATATATATATGATTGCTTTTTAAGTGATTTTTTTTTTTTTTTTATTTTACCTTT
>VZRU01006487.1:0-31596 GCA_013398155.1 Pedionomus torquatus | reverse complement strand
TTTTGCACTGACGTGTTCAACATATTCTTGTACATTCAATTCAGGCAGACTTTTATATAAGTTTCTTTTTTTGTTTGTTTTTGTTTCAATGATGAAATGTTACAGCATGGTGATACTCTATGCAACTAGTTAATACTCTAGTTTGACACTGTAATTTCTCATGATTTAAAAAAGATTGTAGAAATAGACCTAACAGGGTTCTCATGATGTGCATAACTGTAGATGCATGAACTCGTGTTCTGTGTATTTGATGAAGTGCAATGATGTATAAAAAGTGGATTCACCTGTTTTTAAAAATAAAACACTGACCAAAAAAAAACCAAAGTGTGAGAACATTTAAATATTAATGAAATCAAATATTTAATCACATCTATTGTTGTGGATCCCAGCGGCAATAAGCTGGTGTTTCTCAACCTTCGGTGAGTTTTTTCAATTCCTTTTCCACGTCTTCCACAAAAGCTGGGAAATGCCGGTCCATGAGGCAGAGGCGAATGAAGGGTCCCAGCTCCTGTGCTGGCCAGGCGGGATGCTGGGACACCAGGGGGAGCTCGGGCTTCTTCCTCAGCACAGCCTGGGAAAATAAAACAAGGGTGGTGCACTGATCTTAAGATATCCAAGGCAAACATTACGTGGCTTTGGAACGTGGTGATGTCAGCGTTCAGTATTTAATAAAGATGCATCTGCTGCCTTATGCTGTTTGAATACTTTCTACCACAGGCAATTTTGGTATATAGTTTTTCCCGAGGTACCTTCAATTCCAATGTGGCTACTGTGCAACTTTGAATTCCTTTTGGTATTTTGGATTAAAATAATCACAGTTTCCTGGGTAAGGTGGTTCCCCTGGGAGTATCTCTTCTGTGCAAGAGAAGAGGATTCACTTGAGTTGTACAGGGATAACCCAGTGTGTGGTTCTAACCTCTTACTTCAGCAAGGTGTCTTTCAGAAGGCAATTATGGGGCTTTTTAAGGGTTAAAACAACTCTTCATGCCCATTTAGCCCCTTCCCTTGGCTTTTTCCCTTGGTGGTGGGTGACCTACATCACTGTTGGATGTAAAACCAGTGGCAGCAGAGCAGGAAGATGACTGAGGAATGGTGCTGGTGTTGAGACAGCCCCGAATGTCACCCAGCACCCACAGGTGATGCTGCTCCTGTCCGTGGCTGCCCAGGAGAAATGCACCAGTCTCACGGACCAGTAGGGCTGAAGCTTTACTGGGCCATGTCAGTGAACTATAACTTCCCAGTTCAAAGGCCCTGCTGGTAGCCAGGGCTGCTGCTTGGTGTGACCCATGTGCTCTGTGTGTTTGTACCAATGTTTTTCCACCCTTCCACCTCACCAGCCTTTAACTCTCATTACATATCTGTGCTGGAGTCATTAAAGCTGCAAGCATCAGTTACAGGTGATTTGTTAGTACTTTGCAACAGGAGAGAAGCAAATAAAATCCCTGCAGTGCTGCTTCTGTGATGGGGTAGGTATGATGTGCAGAGGATCCTGGCTGAAGGGTCATATTGCTGGTTAGTCTGTATCTGCCTTTAAAAAAGCTGAAAATGCCAGTTTGGCTTCTTTTTCTGATGTGCTGGTATGAGAGGCAAGGACTAAGCCAAGCTTCTCCATCTGAGAAATGCAGGATTTGCTGTTGCCCTCAATAAGGCCCCAACTTCTGCTGTTTGAACCTGAAACGGGGGAAGAGAAGTAGCAGCTGGACTGGGTGCACTTGGCAGCTGGAGCAGAGCCGTTTCACTTGTGAGAAGAGGGGGAAGTAAAAACAACAACAAAAAAAAACCTGAATATTTTTTTTCCTGATCTTATTGTTGGTTCCCATTGCAGTGTTGCTATTTTCCTGGGTCACGCTGTAGCCATGAGTGAAGGAAAATACATTTAAACACAAATGGAAGACTGTTGAGTATTTTATTTAAAAAAAAAAAAAAAAAAAAAAAAAGAAAAAATCGGCAGGAAAATGCTTAGGAGTGGTGATTCTGCTGCTCCTGAAGGACTGGGAATGGAGAA
Source organism: Pedionomus torquatus (assembly GCA_013398155.1). NCBI lineage: Eukaryota > Metazoa > Chordata > Aves > Charadriiformes > Pedionomidae > Pedionomus > Pedionomus torquatus. Next base: position 29,591 of record VZRU01006487.1, on the reverse strand, counting down.
CTCCAGAGTGTGGCAGAGCAGCAGCTGAAAGGGTTTGGTTCTGAAGCTGAAGGGGGGAGGGGAAGAAAGTTGTAGGGCAAGTCTGTGGGGCAGGGCATGGAGGGTCCAGCTCAGAGCATGACTGTGTTGACAGGCTGAGAGAGCTGGGGCTGTTCAGCCTGGAGAAGAGAAGGCTCCGGGGAGACCTTCTAGCAGCCTTCCAGTACCTGAAGGAAGCCTGCAGGAGAGGGACTCTTTGCCAGGGATCAGGAACAGTTTAAAATTGAAAGAGGGAAGATTTAGATTAGGTATTAGGAGGGAAATTTTTCCTGTGAGGGTGGTGAGACGCTGGAACAGGTTGCCCAGAGTAGCTGTGGCTGCCCCATCCCTGGAAGCATTTAAGGCCAGGCTGGATGGGGCTTTGAGCAACCTGCTCTGGTGGGAGGTGTCCCTGCCCAGGGAAGGGGTGGGAACTTGATCTGTAAAGGTCCCTTCCAATTCTAACCATTCTATGATACTATGATCAGGTAGAGAGGAATGTAGGAAATTGTAACACTGAGGATGCCTTTTTTTGCTGGAAAGTTTTTAGTAATTCAAGTGAGAGACGGATCTAACACAGGCCTGGCTAGCAGAAAGCTTTGCTCAGATGTGGGTAAAACACCCTCACACAAGACCCAAAAAAATAGTTCTTTTATAGTCCTAGCTTATGTTCCCCTTTCTTGTCTCATAAAGCAGAGATTGGTCATGAAAAATACCGTTGATAAAGGCAGAAGTGCCTTGTTTGATCCCTCCTGCTGCCTTGTACAAGGCCAGAAGCAAACCTGTTGGAGCCAAACAGCAGGATGTGTCGTGGCTCTCACCACAGAGATGGGGGCACAGGGAGATCTGCTGTCTGGAAAGAGCGGTGTTGAATGGGTTTTTGGGTTTAAGCAATGACAGATGTGTAATAGGGAGCACAGGAGTCATCCCTTATGCCACTGCTGTGAAGAAACATTGATTTCATTGCTCTGCTGCTACTGAGAAGGGTGAGGCAGACCCACTGGGGAACCCTTAGAAACAATTGCACAAAAACAAGAGGCTGGAGAAAGAGGCTTTTTTACCGCAATCATCTGGTTGTGTTCAGTCCCAAATTCACAGGAAAGAGGCAACAAGCAGCCAGGTACTTTTAAACACAGCTTTACCCTGGACTTCAGAGTTAAAAATGTGGCTTGAAAGACTGCTGTGACTGCAGAAGGCATTTCTGCAGAGCACCAGAGCCATTTATTTATTTGGATGAGACCTCAGGGTATGCCTTCGCTGTCAGTGTGTGGGTTGTTCTTGTGCAAACGGTGTAATTGCACCATGAAATACCTGGGTTTGCTACTTATTTCCCAGCTTGTTACAAAAGATCCCTTGTTGTTCTTGGTATAGATGAGTCGGAGAAGACATCTACCAGATGTTTACAGCATATGAGAAAGCTTACGTTTATTCTCTGCCTGAGAGATTCAGTTACAGGAGCCAAATACCCTGTTTTATTTTCATTTGTATTTTTCACCTGTGCTAGCTGTGTTACAGATCTTCTTTCTTCAAGGCTTGCGCAGGAATCTGGTGGAGGCTCATCTGGCTAGAAAATATCAAATGCAAATAAGGGCTTATTACCAAGCAGAGTGTGGGTGTGTGCGAGAAGGGAAGTAATTCCATTTTCAGAGAGAAAGGGAAGAGAATTTGTTCAGCCACCTTAGGCAGTAAAAAGGCATCTTTTTATGGAACCTGAATGCACATCTGCTCAAGCCTTCCAAAGTGAAAGATGTGAAATAACGAGCCTGTAGTTAAACTGTCATGTCTAAACTGAGATAACTTCTGAACTCCTTACTAGCAGTAACTTTAAAAAAAGCTGTGTTTGAATGCTCAGCAGGAGCAGGGTTTTTTCCTTCCTTTGGGTCACAGAACTGAAAAGCTGTCAATTCTGTTTTCTGAGCAAAGTTTTAAGTCGTGTCACTAAGCACTATGTCAACCCGTCTTTTAAGTACCTCCAGGGATGGTGGCTCAACCACCTGGGCAGCCCATTGCAAAGCTTTATAACCCTTTCTGTGTTAAAAGCTTTCCTCGTATCCACCCTAAACCTCCCCTGGTGCAATGTGAGGCCACTTCCTCTTGTCCTGTGACTTGAGAGAAGAGACTGACATCCTCTGGCTACACCCTCCTTTGGGGTAGTTTAGAGAGCGAGGTCTCACCTCAACCTCCTCTTCTCCATGCTGAACACCCCCAGCTCCCTCAGCCTCTCCTAAGACTTACTCTCCAGACCACTCATGAGCTTCACTCTCTTTCTCTGGACTTGCTCCAGCCCCTCAATCTCTTTTTTGTGGGAAGGGGCCCAAAACTGGAAACAGCACTTGAGGTGGGGCCTCACCAGTGCCTGGTACAGGGAGACAATCACCTCCCAAATCCTGCTTCCCATGCTGTTCCTGACATAGGCTGGGATGCTATTGGCCGCCTTGGCCACCTGGGCACACTGCTGGCTCATGTTCAACCAGCTGTCTGCCACTACCCCCAGGTCCTTTTCTGACTGGCAGCTCCGGCTACTCTGCCCCCAGCCTGTAGCGCTGCATGGGGTTGGTTGTGACCCAAATGTAGATCCTGGCACTTGGCCTTGTTGACCCTCATCCCATTGGCCTCTGCCCATCCATCCAGCCTGGTCCAGATTCCTCTGCAAAGCCTTTCTACCCTCCAGCAGACTGACACACCCACCCATCTTGAGGTCACCTGCAAAGTTACTGAGGGTACACTCGATCCCCTCATCCAGATCATTGATAAAGGTACTAAAGAGAACCGAGCCTTGGGAGGGGGATATCACTCATGACCAACCACCAACTGGATTTAACTCCATTCCCCACCACTCTCTGGGCCTGGCCTCCAGCCAGTTTTTAACCCAGCAGAGTCCTCCAAGCCATGGGCAGCCAGTTCCTCCAGGAGGATACTGTGGGAAACTATCAAAGTCCAGGTAAACAATATCCACAGCCTTTTCCTCATCCACCAAGTAGGTCACTTTGTCACAGAAGGAGATCAGGTTTGTTAAGCAGGACCTGTCTTTCATGAACCTGTGCTGGCTAAGCCTGATCACCTGGATGATCTTCACATGCCATATAACGGCACTTGGCATGATCAGTTCCATGACCTTCCTAGGCAGCGAGGTCAGACTGACAGGCCTGGTGTTCCTTGGATCATCCTTTGGACCCTTCCTGTGGATGGGCATCGCATTTCCTAGAAACAAGCCAGCTGGGACCTCCCCGGTTTGCCAGGACTGCTGGTAAATGATGGAAATCGGCTTGGTAAGCAGTTCCACCTGCTGCCTTGGCACCCTCGGGTGGATCCCATCCAGGTGTTGGAGCAGGTCCCTCACTATCTCCCTTTGGATTATGGGGACTACATTCGGCTCTTCTAGCTCTGAGGTAAATTAGTGGTATTTTGTTCCCCTCTGTCCAGTAGAGTAGGACTTTCCTAATCCTGTCATAGAAATGACAGAGCCGAAACCTTTGCCATTCCTTTTTTAGGCCTCAGTCTTGGTCCCAGTATTTTTATTACGTTATCCTCACCCTTTCCTGGGTAAGTCAGCTGCAGGGGTGTTTTCAGACCTGGTAAATGTGGTCCTTTGGACAACCACAAGAGTGTATATTTAAGAATTAATCGCCGTAAGAAACACTGCCTGTCTCTGCCTTTTCCATTTACCCTAGGTCTTTGTCTTAGAGAGGGGAAACATTCTGTTCCTACCCTGAAATCACTTTCAAATGTGTCAGGTTAAGCTAAAATTGATACCACTGCATATTTACAATTATTAACGCTGCAAAACAGGAGTAGGTAGTAAATACAAGAAGGAGAACACAATTTATGGTTACTTAAAAGACACTTTTATCATTTTTCTTTCCCTGCATAATTGATTTGAAAGTCTGCCAGGCAACTCCCAGCAGTCCTAGCTGAAATCCACACCAATGGAACTGGAGACATGGTGGTTTTGATAACTACTGAGCTCTCAGCCTCTGCCCCTATTCTCGTTTATTAACCTCAGCAGAAAGCATCAAAGCCTTCCATTTTTGAGCACTGCTCTGTTAACTTTATTGAGGTGGGCTAAGAAAACAGGAAGATGGTAGCTGGCTTCAGCAGCTGCCTTCCTGAGTAATTCTGGCCCAGTTCACTGTGTTTCCCTGCTTGTAAACAGAATTTTGGGTTTCACAGAAACTTTCTTCAGAAGTAACGTTTGTCACTTACAGTTGATTGTTTTCTCTATATATGTTTTTCTCTATATATGTTCTTGCTTACTTACTATACGTAGCAGCGATGTGTTTCGTTCAATGCCCCTCACCTGACTTTCGTCATTAGCTGGCTGAGAGAGACTGGGGTAGAGCTTCTGGCTTTGTTCATCTGGTTCATCTTCAACTGGTATGTACTCGGCAAGTTTCTGAACGCAGCTACAGCAGTGATGAAGCATCTGGGCTTTGGAGTCTCCACCAAACTGAACACGGAACATGCGGCATTCATTCTGCTTAGAAACCAAAGAGAAATTCAATTAACTGCAAATCCCCTCAAACTATTTTGATTTAATTAGATTCCTGTTTGTTATAGTTAGCAAGAAGACAATTATTTCTTGGATCGCTGAACCAACTTAAATACAAAGAAAGAAACTTTCCCTGCTGTATCTTCATTTATCCCAGTAGCTAAACCATACGAGCATGATTCCCAGTTTGAAAACTGGTTTAAAAGCCCAAGGAAACGGTAAGTGAATGGGGCCACTTGTAAAGGTCAAGCCCAATAACAGGGTTTTTGGCAAGCATAGCAGGGAAATTCATTTCTTATCTATAGGAATATGCCAACTCTGAGCACTTCCTTGTGACAAAAAATGAAATAGCACTAAAGTAAGCGTAAGTCAACTCCAGAATCAGAACTAAAAGCTTTTGGGGACTGTATATTCCATTTAGGATTTGTGCTAGTCTGCATCAAACCCAGCCTTACCAACCCACCTGCTCGGCCTGTGGTAGCTAAAACCTACAGATTCAGCTGGGCACTCACACTGAGCATGGCTGTGCCTTGGGAGAGACGCTCACACCCTTGACTAGGAGTACATGAAACTCAAATGCATTACTCCAAATAGTGAAATAAACGAAGAAAAAACATCCAGGTAGAACTGATCCTCCAGTAGTACGTGAGGTGCAGCAAAGTGCCCTGCAAAGGGAGGGGCGGAGAGTCTGCTGTGCTGATAGGCTTCTCCTGATCACTTTCAACTGATGTAAGGCAGATACATACAGAATGCTCTTCTTCAGGAAGCGAATTTAAGCGACTTCCAGTTTGATCTTGAAATTTCAAATTTAAAGCACAGTTAAAGTACTAGAAAAGAAGCAAGTTTGCCTTGGCCCAACCTAGCTTATTTGAGTCAGGATCTTTCCAGGATTTCAATGTCAGAAGCATTTTTTTAACACTGCTAGACTGCTGATGACCAATACAAGGACATCTTTCACTTTTAACAATTTTTTGTCTTGAAGATGAGCCAGCTCTTCAAGACAGCCTGTATGTTTACATGCATGTTATTTTAAGATGCTTCTATTACATAAAATGACTTTTAAGACACTGTAAGCATAAAAGCTTGTCTCGGTGCCTTTTAAAGGGAAAAAAAATGTCAAAATAATTCATAACATAGCACTTGTTTTACCAGTGCCCAGTTACATTTCCCCTAATTAACTAAGATGAAGCTGACCCAGGCAAGTTGACATAACTGAGAAGCGATTTGTGGATACACCAAACAGATGAGTTCTCATTAAAATGACAGAAAGGTAACTTGCATCTTTATTTTAATTCCTTTTAGAGCCTTCCAAAGAATACTCGTTTTAGTTATCCCTACAATCCCTATGCCCATTTGGATTGCCCTCTGCTTTTTCATAAGGAATGTTAAATACTTAAGACTGCAGCTTATGAACAATGGTAGACTTTGTAAATTGAACATTTTTTATTTATGGAAAGAATTGGAGCACTCATTCAGCTAAGACACTGTGAAGTTTTAGCATAAACAGTATTGGGCAGTAACAGCTGAAGAACATGAGCCAAGTATTAAAAGAACCTTGAGGTCACTTGAATCATCAAATCTGCGCCTCTTCCCGTGCCGGGGGGGGCGAGCTCAATGAAAACAGTAAGAAGGGAAATCACATACTACAAGAGTATTAAGAATGTTCACCTTACTACTGCTCACAGGTTGTTTCATATAAAAATGTTTTTCTGCATAGAGGGTCAAAGACTGCCACAAGACAGTCTAGAGATACAGCTCTAGAGATAGAGCTGCCTAAGGGGCAAGCACAGCCAGGTAGCGCTGCTTTCAACCGTGAGACAGGTGTTGTGTGTCTGCAGAATTACGTATCACAGAACAAGGGAACTGTCAGAGTTGGAAGGGACATCTAGGGACCATCCAGTCCAACTCCCCTGCCAAAGCAGGACTGCCCACAGCACATCACTCAGGACTGCATCCAGGTGGGGCTTGAAAGTCTCCAGAGAAGGGGACTACACACCCTCCCTGGGCAGCCTCTTCCAGGGTTCTGACACCCTCACCCCAAAGAAATTATTCCTCATCTTTGAAGGGAACTTCCTGTGTTCCAGCTTGTGCCCACTGCCCCTTGTCCTGTCACTGGGAACCACTGAGAAGAGTCTGGCTCCATCCTCCTTCAGCCCACCCTTCAGACACTTGTGAGCATGAAGGTCTCCCCTCAGCCTTCTCTTCTCCAGGCTAAAGAGCCCCAGCTCTCTCAGCCTTTCCTCATCAGGGAGATGCTCCAATCCCTCAGTCACCTTTGCTGCCCTATGCTGGACTCTCTCCAGTAGTTCCCTGACTCTCTTGAACTGGGGAGCCCAGAACTGGATGCAGTATTCCAGTTGTGGCCACACCAGTGCGGAGCAGAGGGGGAGAATGCCCTCCCTCAACCTACTGGCCGCACTCTTCCCTAAGCAACTCAGTATTCCATTGCCCTCTTGGCCACAAGGGCACATTGCTGGCTCTTGGATAGTTGACTTTCTACCAGGACCCCCAGATCCTTCTCCTCAGAAGTGCTTTCCAGCAGGTCCACCACTAACCTAGATTAGTGTTAGGAATTCTTCCTCCCCAGGTGCAGGACCCTGATGGAATAAAACTGCCAGTAGTACAAGTGAGCTTCAATAGTGATCTGGGACAGGTATGTTCTCTGCACGGCTTCTTCCTTTAAGTATATTAACACTAAGCTTCTCAAAATATACTTCAGGAACTCATTCTACTAACTGAAAGTCCGCAATGCCCTGTTAAAGGAATATTTCTTAGGAAATTAGTAAGTTTTGCTATAATGCAATACATATGCCTTACAAAAAACCCCATCAGTTAATGTTCTCTCAGTTTCTTCTGAAGTATGGGATTTAACCAATGATAAACCTCGTGTTTCTTTGACATGGATTATTCTGTAATTGCAGTAACATGCAGCAAAAAAAGTAAATTACTGAAATGAGAATGAAATAAACACAAGGAGCATAAGGTAAATCAGAAATGACAGTGTAATATTTAGTTGTGTGTGCCCCTTAGCTGCTCCTTGCATTCAGATATAGGAACTGGGTTTTGAAAACCTGGCCTGCTTCTGCTTTGATGGCTTCTCCTTGACTTTGCACTTTAGTTACAATTTAGGATGTAAAGCAGAGAAAATGTATGATAGGACCAGCGCAGTGCCACTAAATCTACTTTAAGTCATGTGACTTTATGGTAAGTAAATATTTAGATGTGCTAAATTCATTTAATGTTAATATTCCTCCTTTTCCAAACTGTCTCTCCAAGCTGTGTTCAAGCCTCAAAGTGATCGCAATGTTGCTTTTCTGTTATTTGTGGAACACAGCAGAATCCCTTAGCACTCTGCTGGGGCACAGGTTCTGTTAACTGAGAAGGAAACTGGTGATCTACTGATTCATCAGCACTAATTACTGCAACAGCCGAACAGTTTTCTTCATTTTGTAAGAATCTGACAAAAATCAAATTGCAAAGGTGTTTTGGTTTCAGGCAAGCATAAGCCACGAATTTAAACCAGCTCCAAGTTACTGACGCAGCTCCTAGTGCCACCATTAGACTAGGCTTATTCTGAAACACAGCAAGTCCTTATATTTAAACAATGTTTATCATGCCTCATACCTGCTTTTATTTTGCAATTAGCACAGCGTTATCTCCTCTGCAAACCATATTGTTTGGTTTGCAACATCCTATAAAGAAACATCTATGTGTCCTTCATGAAAGAAATAGATAAAAGATGAAAATATGACTAAATAGCAATTTTTACAGTTTTCAGCTATTCTGGGTTTATCTGTAAATACAATAACCCAGCCTGTACCAGAGTTCCTGTTGGAGAAGAATGTCAGAACAGCTCAGAATATTTGAGATGTTTTTATGACTTAGTAGTTCTGTGAACGGTGCCAAGATTTAAAACTGGTCTGTGAACTAGTAGCTACTGAACACAGGGCTCATCCTCTTTTCCCAGAATTCCTCTTTCTAACTTAAAGATGAATCCTCTTGCAAAGTAGAGGCAGCTGTTTCTGCTGAAACAACAAAACCTAGAAAGGTCAGGGGAGAAGGGAGAGGTCTTATTTTGAAACAGGCTTTGTTTCTGAAAAACCTGGTGAATGTTCAGTGTAGATGAGCAAGAAACTTCTGAGAGTTCATCTAAGAACCAAGTAACCTGAGATTTATACTTAAGTTGGTAACAAACAACTGCCCTTTAATTCTTTAAAGGCTAACCAACCACTTTTCCTGAGGGGCAGACCAGGAACCTGGGACTCCTTCAATTGCCTTCAGTACCAAATGCCAGAAGCATCAGCCCGTCACTTCTATGCCAGGTGCTGGGGGCCACAAAATGGCTAAATAATTGTTTGCTTAGGTGTTTGTTTCCCTGAGTGAAGTATGACTCATTAGTAGCGTGCTTCTGTATGTGTAAGACAATCGCTCCATCTATTTCATTGTTAGCCATGGCACATAAATTCTAAAGTAAAGAGCAGTCTGGCTTTTTTAGCAGCTACATCTCAGAAAGCAGTCTGGAAGAGCTGAGTATTAGAAGTTAGAAAAGACATAATGTGAGTCAATCCATTCTTGTTTACTATCTAGAGTGAAAACAATCCTTTTAATTTATATAGACAATTTACAGTATCTCAGAACTTCTAGTGTAATTTATCCACTACTAAGAAATCTTATAGAGAATTGTTGTTAGCTACTAGAAATATTAAAAGCAACTCAGTTTACCTTTGACTGCGCACAAAGCAGCAGGCAGTCTGCTCTTCTTATTATCTTTAACCACTTGTGGGAATCAATTAATGAAAAGCCTTCCTGAAATAAAACAGAACACAAACTACTTGCACTGCAAACATACAACATTCAAAAGTACATACATAAATTACGTGATTTAATTTAATCCCTAATGAAGATTAGTTATCTGTCAAACAATTGCCAATGTGTAATTTTTTACCACACTAGGAATTAAATCTGAATGTGTAGCTCCAGTGACAACACTCTGGCAAGGTACATCCTAATTTCTGCATACATTTTACATTTATATTTGTGTGTGTTACAAAAGTCTCAATGAAACACCTAACAAGAGCTTTAAATTCTTCCACATCCCATGAAGTTGCCCAAGAGGGCAGCAGAGGGCAGGCAAACCTGCAGCCCATTCCATCTCCAGATGGAATCTGGGTAAACAAGCAGCAGCCTTGGTAACAATGTTTTTATACTCCAGTTGCATTAACCATCAGTCTCTTCAAACAAGACAGACTGCTCAGCATTGTGTGAAAATATCCCAGGAAGCTGAAATCATCACATAAGAATTGCAAGGCAATGGACCGCGTCTCCCAAGGTACTTCCCACCCAGTCGGGGTGGGGCTGGAACTCAAACAAATTTAAATGCAGGTAGGAAATTACCAACCTGTTTTATCTGAACTACTAATGCTTTCTGCATAGGCTGAAAGGTGTCAAGAACCACAAGTCACATCCATCCTTGGCCACCAGCAGTGTGTTTTTTCCAGAGTTATTATCCATCTTATACAGGTTCAGGCTGGGAAACCACCTGCCGTACTATTTTGGTGCAAGTCACCTTGGTAAGACACTGCTCTCTCAGCGTGCTGGCACTCACTGGCTTTACAGTCTCGTGCAGCAAATGCACATAAATTTTTAATTGAACTTTTAGGAGAGGAATGTCTAGAAAGCACTGAAGAGTTGAAGCAAAGGCAAAGTGGGTACAGATGGTGACACACCTGCCAGGACAGACTGCACAGTGTCAGACAGACATCGCTCCCTAGAGGTCTGGGGTCAGAGGGAGAGAATCACTTCCCTCTGCACTGTAGAAACTGGAGCTGACAGCAGGTAAGACAGGCCAGTCACTTGCAGTGTGTCTGTCTGCTCTGAGCATGCCCAAAACATCTCCAGGTAGGACTTGCCAAGCTGTGAAAGGCCTCACTTTGTGACTGATGGAAAGCTCCACGTTATCCTCTATTCTTACATGAATTAGTAAAAGATGCTGCAAAGAAGGACAAACTGCAAATGGTGGACCTTTTGCTTTCTTTCCCCTCAGAGCTGCTCTCCAGCAGGTCAGCCCCCAACCTATACTGGTGCAGGGGGTTATTTGTCCCCAGGTGCAGGACCCTACATTTGCCCTTGTTGAATTTCATCAGGTTCTTCTATGCCCAACTCGGCTGCAGAAGACACGCAGGGTTCAGAAGAGTTTGAACAGGGCAGGGGACAGGCTCTCATCAGACCAGAAAGACAGGCTATGTAGAACTGGAATATATAAAGCAGGAAAAATATTTTAGACTGTCCGCTCCAGAAAGGGCATATTCTTGATGTTTATACAAATAATCTGAAAGTAACACATTCTGTTTGGAATGCAGTAGACCACATGCATTTATATTTATTTTTGTGAAACATACACAAGGTGAATTTCACGTCAGCACAAGGACTTACTTCTCTCATTTAAAGCTGCAACTGTTGAACATCTTTTAGTACACCTATATGCTTAGTGCTTCTGCCACAGGGAATTTCTCCACTGCTGATTGGTCTTCTTCTGATGCCACTACTGAGCCCCAAAATGCTGTTAGTGAAGCAACCCTAACAGCTCATTCTTTCACTGGGGCCACTTTACCTTGTGGCCGCTTGTGCTTACTCTGTTAATTTCAAACACTTACTGGTTTTTATACACACCAACTATGTTTATTTAAATATAGTTGTTATAGAATCATAGAATGGTTAGAGTTGGAAGACCTTAAATATCATCAAGTTCCAAACCCCCGGCCATGGGCAGGGACACCTCCCACCAGACCAGGTTGCTCAAAGACCCATCAAGCCTGGCCTTGAACACCTCCAGGGATGGGGTATCCACAACTTCTCTGGGCAGCCTCTTCCAGTGCCTCACCACCCTCACAGGAAAAAATTTCTTCCTAATATCCAATCTAAATCTCCCCTCTTCCAGTTTAAAACCATTACCCCTTGTCCTATCACTACAGAGTCCCTCTCCTGCTCTCCTGTAGGCTCCTCTCAGATACTGGAAGGCTGCTCTAAGGTCTCCCCAGAGCCTCCTCATATTCCCATATTCAGTTTATTTTTATAGTGCTTTTCCTTTCAAGGTAAGATGTAGGTGGAACAAATGTTGTTTCCTTAAAATAACTGTTTTCAAAGAAATCATAAAAGGCAGCCAACGTTTAACTTTCCTACCAACTACTTTATTCACATTTCCAAGGTTGTCATCCTTTGCTATGTCCTCTTTCTGAAGTAAAGCAAGCTGGAAAAACACAGCATTTGAAATTTTTATTTATGTAGTCCTAATCATTCAACTCCAACCCCAAAATTTGATTAAATGAAATTTAATTTACTTCAAGTGTAATTAACTGAAGAACCACACAGAAAGTATTTCCTTTCGTCTTGCACCTTTGGTTGATTGTGTATTACCAAGCAGAAACAAATAACTAAGAATAGCTAAACCAAATAGAAAAACTCAGTGCAGGACTTGAGCAAGACAAAAGAGCCCCGATTTGGCACAAGCAAGCTACCTTAAAAAGGAGAGGGAATGTTTTAGACAAACTCTGGTCTGCAGAACTTCATAGTTCAATTGTTTACATCAGTAATTGTCATGACAGTCAGGATCCTCTAGCAGCAAATAAGCCTGGTTTTGCACCACATTAAGGTGTATTCTGTTCCTCATGGCTTTTCCATATTGCCTCAGTCAACACAGCCTGTATTTGAGGCTGCCTCAATTAAAAGAGAGAATTGTCATTGTTAAGAATCTTATTTTTTCTTGTCAACAATTAAACAGTTACGAATCTGCATAAGAAGTCAGGTAAATGAATTCAGAGCAACAAGGAGAATGACCACAATAAATCTGTCCTGTGTTCCATCACTCGAAGCTGACAGGACCTCATCCAGGAGCTAGGCATGGGGCAGATCCTGGAACATGCATGGTAATAATATTGAGATCGTAACCCATTTGTGCCTTTCTCGAGATAACAAATCAGCTCTAAATCTGCTCCAGAAAGATGCACTGACAAAGAAAGAAGCAATAGTCCCTCCCGATTGCTGCTGCCATCATGCTGACAGAAATTCAGAGAAGAAAGCAGCTGTGGTCACTGTTGCCCTTAAGGCAACATCTGGAGGTGCTTCACATTCAGAGGCAGGCACTGCTGAGCAGTGTTGGGCATGCGCAGAGACAGATGGCAGTATAAGGTTAATCAGGAAAATAGACAAAAAGGCAACCTAGAACTGGGCAGGAACATAAGACCTCAAGTGTTTAGAATCTGAAGGGATTTTCTAAGTAAAATCTGAAGTATGATCATTAGCATTGAATCATGCATATACTCCTCATGTCATTCTCCAAATCTGTAACAAAACTAGTAAAGGAATTCAGTTTCATACATTTCTGACAAATATCTAAGTTTCTTAGAGGGAGGACCAGGACCCTGAGAAGAATTAAGCTGAAGGAGAAAACAAAGCAAGACATTTCCCAAATGTTTTGGAAGCAGGCAAAACGTGACCACACCTTACGTGAGGCCAAGAAGCCAACCTTGGCCCAGCCTTACAGCCATCTAGTCTGTCATTAAACCGGGAAATAATTCTGTTCTGATTTTACATCAGCATCCAAAAAGCTGCTGGATAAGGAGGCCTGTGATCTATGTTGGAAGGCATTGCATGTTATTTATGAATACTTTTATTATTATATCATCTAGAAACCCCATGCTACTAAGCAACATATGAAGACAGGAACAGAATATCCAATTTATGTTAGATTGCAAGGCCCTTAGTAACCTTATCCTAACTAAAATTAATATATATGTATTTAAGAAACAATATTTGTGTAACAGTTCAGCTATGCTGGCTTGCATCAATTAGTTTGGATTCACTTATTCACAAGACAGATGTTTTGAAATGAAACTGAACTATGTGTAAACAATACCTTATGAAGAAAAACTTTCATTTTGCCACAGACATTATTATACTCTGCCCTTAAATTAAAACCAATGTTAAAAAAGACAAAACCCCAGGATGCCACACACAAAGACACACATTCTCTAGTTTTGGCTGCCACTTACAATAGGCTCATGAAATGCAAATAGAAGAGTCTTCTCAGAGTTCACAACTGGACATGAATGTATGCATTGTATAATGTAATGGATTAAGAAGTTGGTTGGGTATCCCATGGGCTGGGAATGTGCATTTGCAAGGAATTATGAGTTCAGCAGAACAAAGGAATTTCATTGTATTAATTAATATTCCAGTGCACAGCTGCCAGAGCAGTCCTCTCTGATGAAGCAAGTGGGAGAAGAGAAAAGCTAAAGGATTCAGACCTAATGTCCCGCTCGCCCCGTTCTGGTTCAGGTTGCCCTGCACCATGATACACAACTCCTCAGAAACGACAGCCATCTCCTACACCTTTGACAGTTCCTTAAACCAATCATTTTCCAAGGGAAGCTACCAAGACAAACAGGGAGCAAAACTAGCATGGTACCCCTCCTGGTGCCTTTGCACGGCAAAAGAAGGGATTTAGGAAAGCATTTTTCTGGGAAAGAGAAAACCACAACCATAAAACCAGTAGGGATGGCTTCAACAACCTGCCATTCTCCCCAGATGGAGAAGCACTGCCCTGCTCCTGTGTCATCATATCCACAACTCCCTGGGTCTGCTTGCCACACCAAGGACATACATGTCAAAATGGGTCAGAAATCCCTCCAGAAATAATAGCAGCTGTCTTCATTTTAAGCATGATTTGTTAAGCTGAACAGCTGGGGCTCTTCAGTCTGGAGAAGAGAAGGCTCTGAGGAGACCTTAGAGCAGCCTTCTAGTATCTGAAGGGAGCTACAGGAGAGCTGGAGAGGGATTCCTTCTCAGGAAGTGGAGTGACAGGACAAGGGGTAATGACTTTAAACTGGAAGAGGGGAGATTTAGATGAGATATTAGGAAGAAATTATTTCCTGTGAGGGTGGTGAGGGACTGGAACAGGTTGCCCAGAGAAGCTGTGGATGCCCCATCCCTGGAGGTATTCAGGGCCAGGCTGGATGGGCCTTTGAGCAACCTGGTCTAGTGGGAGGTGTCCCTGCCCATGGGGAACTGAACAATCTTTAAGGTCCCTTCCAACTCTAACCATTCTGTGAAGTTAAAAATACCAACATTTTTGACTTCTACTATATTTGGGAACTATTATTATTTAATGTTTATACTAAATAACACCTTGCTTATTCTCAGAAGTGACTAATTCAGCAATGAAACAATGATACTATTATTTCCAGGTTAGTACATCTGATAAAAGTCTGCAACGATAGAAATACTGTAGTTGAGAAGACTGTTATTAACCATTATCTCCAAAGAGAGTTAAAATAAGGATGGAGAGCAGACATTCTGAAAAAGCTTGTAACATGTCAAGTGTTATACTGAACACCTAAAGTAGAGGCAAAACTGAGATGCTCTCAGAAAACTAAGTAAAATTTGAAGATATGTTCACAAGCGTTTGCTTGAAACTTGACATACAGATTAGAAATCAAATGCTTGCATCTGAAAAACACCAATTTTTAACTTCTTGCCTTCCCAAAAGAGAATGAGTTGCCATTTTATGCTTCTTTAACTTAGAAAACTACTTAAAAAAATGAAAAATATTCCTGTCATTAATGACTGTAGAATAAACTTATAATTCCAGCTTTTTAGTTCAAAGTTTTAAAAATTCAACTTTAAACATAATTCCAGTCAAATCTTCATTATTACCTTGGAGCACGCCTAGAAGTAGAAATTTTCCTTGTCTGTATCTTTCTTCAAGATCTAAATAAAGCCAAATACATTAGTACTTATTCCCACAGTATGAGCTGTCTTGAAAACTGAGTTGAGAGTAGGAGTGCCAGAGTGACAAAAAAATATTCCCCAAACATGACAACTTGTAGAGTGGGGAAAGCAGAAAATTTCCAAGCCATGTGTCAGTATCCAAATGTGTCGTGCATAGCATTGTTGGGAAGGTTAGAGCACAGCAGAAACCACATTTTCTATCCTAGATCTTAGTGTAAGCATTAGCCATGGCAAACAGATCTGCAGAATATAGAAAAGGAAGTGGGAAGAGGTGAAAGGCCAAAAAAAACCCAACAACCCACCATCCAAGGCAGGCAGCAAGCAAGCTAAGTGGAATAAAGCACTGAAGGGCGTTAAGCTCTGCATTATCTTTTTGCATGCAATTTGTTTTTACCCCCAATCCCTTAGAAGCCAGATCTTAAATCTTGCTGTTAAGCTTGTTTGTTTGTGGAAAAAGAACACATCAGGGTTGAACTCATTAAAGAGAGTGCTCTCTCTACAGAGGCAGGAAAGCTAAATGAAGTAGCAAGCACAGGAGACATGCAACCACAAAGGACTCGGCAACCAAAGAATGTCTTTTGCCAAAGTGCAAAGCATTGGGTGCAGGAGCCTCTGCTGAGAGGTGGCAGCTCTCTAGAAAGAGTTCCACCTAGACGGGTACAAAGCACCACCCCTTGAAAGGCTGAACAGCAAAGATAAGCCCCTAACTTGGGACAAACCTTGATATTTCATAGCAAGAGCCTGAAATTTTTCCTAAAATACACTTTAGCAACATTTGACCAGGGACCTAGAGAGGTGAGCTAGATACTTATGGGTTTAGCGGGGTAAAACTCTTCTGTGCATCCTATTAGGAAGTCAAGTCAAGCATTTTCTTCTTTAATTCCTGATACAAAATATATATACTTCCCTAGATCAATGTATACCATACATTAAACTCTAAGTTTAGGGTAAGAACATTTCATTAACTGCTATTCTTTAAAAACTATTCTAATTGTTGTGTTTAGAAGAATTGAGGCAAGAGAAAATATCAGAACCCCTTATAACTTTCTACTGCTGCAAAGCACTGATACGTACTCATCATACAACAGGAGTGCATCATTATATCAAATATAAATGGGGAAGCTAATGCAAAAAGATATCCAGCTTGTCCAAAACAATCGTATCAACAGCACAAAAACTAAAAGTGACATTTTTGAGTTTGCGATTGTGATGCTAAGTCAATAAAACTAAAATTCCTTCTACTCTTTCAAATAAACATCATAGAATTATTTTTTTTTAATCAATCATAGTTGATTAAAAAAAAAACACCAGTGTAGCCTTTCTCTAACTGTTCAACAAACCACTACTGCAGCATTCACAACCCGCTTGCTTCCCTCCACTTCTGTCAAATGGCCTCCTTTATTGCACAGGGACCTCAGTCTACCCAAGGCACTGCTGTGAATACCATCTCCAAAATTTGATGCCTAAGTTCCAGGCACTGCAAAGAGAGCATTGAGAACCCTCTGCTGAACACTTGCCTAATTAATGAGTTAGAATCTACTGTATCCTAAGCAATGTTAGCTTATTAGATGTCATGAGGGGACCAGGAGGGCACTAAGGACATTTAGTCTACACTATTTGAAGATCAGGTCACAAATCAATTACTCTGGATTAATTTTATCCTATTATATAAGTCCTCCTCACAATTTCAATTTGTTTAATTTGTAGGATATTAAGAATTCTAGCACAGGAATTAATTTCTCTGAATAAAACACCAAAATATAATTGCCATGATGTATTGATTTGGAGGCAAAGGAGTAAGAGTTGTGGTAAACAGAACATGGTGTATCTTGAGAGTATGGCCAGAAATTGACAGCGATGCTGATGAGATATTCCTGTTAAAATTCCATTACCTACAGTATGCAAAAATGAGGCTTCTCTACTGTAAAAATATGCAGCCTGTTAGGCAACACTGAGCAAAAAGCAGGTCCTAAAAATATGTTATGCAATTTAATTCCAAACAAAGATCTTCGTTTAAAACAACAGCAAAAGCAACAACAACAAAAAAACCAAACCAGCCAAACCAAAACATCATTTGATTTGCATCCCATGTTAGGGATTTTTATGTTCCACACTTTGAAGTTCCATGTGCCTTCCTCTTCATTCCATTTGGCTGATCACAAGAAGCAGATTGTATTTTAAAAGGAAGGCAGTTGCTTCCTTGTTAAGATAGTTTCAAGTTATGTCTCTGGCAGTGTCATTAAAGAATATTTAAAGCCATCTTGAACGCCTACCCATTCCCCAGAAGTTTACCCATTAAAATAAGTAATTTTCTTTGAGCAACCAATGCAAACATTGAGTATGTCCACAATGATTTGTTACAGTGGCATGGAAGTACTTCAATGACTGATTCTGGAGTGTTCTCAGATACTGATCTGCTGGCTTTAGAAGTGCTAGGACTCCATGTATACATTGTAACATTCTTTTTGGCATGAAAATAGTATTTCAACTGCCATTAGTGAAAAGCCTGCAAGAAAGGAATCCATTAAAATGTCTACTATTTTATTGCTCATTAAAATAATTCTGTAGTCTTTTCCATGTACTAAAAAAATGAGTTGTTAGGATAAGTGAATAATTTAACACTAGTTTGTAATGTTGTTCTTAGAAACAGATCATAGAACGAGTCATAGTCTCATTTGGCTCTGGATAGCTAGCATTCTTTAAGAAAAAAGAAAGATTTTGTTAACAGTCCTGCTATAAGACTAAGAGAATACGTGAATACATTCTAGAGAAAATATTTTTATATCAAGTTGAATATTCTTCCTAGAGTGGATCCTGTTAATCCAACTGTCAGTGAAATGCAGATTTCCATTTCTACACAACTCTTTCACCTCAGTTTTGTGCAAATGGAGCTGTGAATATTGTATGTAGATGAAAGGGAGACAGCAAAGATGATTCACTAAGCAAATAACTCACGCAAAAGCTCTCTCCTCTTGTTTTCAAACCAACTGAACTAAGTTTAGCACAAGCTAACTATGAAGCTGATGAGAGCACCGAGTTCAGCTAAGTATTATTTCATTCAACATCACTGTTCACTCCAGAAGAATGAACAAAGTGAAGTTCTACGTGCAACAGAAAGCAGCCAAAGTCTGGAAGTTCACGCTTTTCAGTATGTGACTTTGATATTTTGCTGGACTTTTTAAAAAGTATTCACCCAGAGTATTATCAAGACTGAGCTTGCTGGCAGCTAAAAAGGTTCATTTTGGCTTTTGTAAAATGTACACACCACCGAAGAACAGATGCACTCTGACTTTTATCTTCCTCAACAAAATAGAAGATACAAACCAAAACAGTTTGCATCTAATAACAAACTGATTTTACTATATTCCCTGCCAATTTTAAATCAGAAGAGAGAAAAATGTATCATTCTATAGTAGGACCCATGTTAAAAGCATCCAATTGGTAAGTTTTCTTTGCTACATACACTGGATGAAAACTATTTATTTATTAAAAAAATCCTATTATTTAGGATGATCATGTTAAAATTCTTGGAAGTGGGGTGAGGATTCCTGCTCTATCATTACTGTTGCAGTCAAAAAATAATAATAAATAAATGTTAGAAACATTCACCACTGAATGAATGCTTGAATTTAGTTAGCAGTTCAGCTCCTTCTTGGATTCCTGTTAGAGGAGAAAAAAATACCTTTATTATCCATCCACAAAATTTTTACAAAAATACAACATCATTATTCAAGTTGAGAAGGAAATGGATGCAGATCTCGTGCCTCACTGTACTCCGACACAGAGCTATAAGGTATAAAGCTGCAGCAATTGTTCTCCAGTTCCCTCAAAACCAGGAGCCTCTACTACATCAAAAGGTCTGAAAAGTAGGGATTAGAATGTTGATCAAAAGACTAGACATCAACAACTTAAAAGATGCAGTTACTACATAGCAAGAAACAGTTCCGTAAGTATATCAGAGGGAATTTTGACTCGAGTAAGGCAGCACATACACGCTGGAGAACACCTCGGCAGTAAAAAGAAAATACTCAGTAGTCCAGGCCAACAAGTAGCAATCAGCGTATGAAGTGAAGACGTGAGCTGAATCATTCCAACAATTGCTTTCTATCAAACTTGATACACTCCCTCTGGAGCAGAAACTTGTGCATTATCCTCTGAGACAAAATGTCCATTATAATGCAGCCCCACTGAGAGGATTTGGTTTGTGACAGATTCAAAAGAACTATACGTACTTAGTCATGCAAAGCCTGTTTAAATGTTTTGACAGGTTTCTGACAATCCTGAGAGCTGGAGACTAGAGGGAGATGGAACCAGTGATATTAACCATTTCTACAGTCTGACTTTTTCTACAACAGTAACATAGAGACTGCACAATACTGCAACCTTTGTGTTATATGGCACCTTGATAAGGAGTTTGTAAAATTTCACCAGTGGCCTGTGCAGTTCTGGCTAGAGTGGAGTCTGCTGCACTGTAAGCTGCTCCTGCTGTCAGCTGGCCTTAGAAGACTTCTGTCCTTGGACAATGGTACTGAGTCTCTATACTGTCCTGCCTGCTACTTGAAAACCATTCAGACATCCAGTTAATGGCCATACTTACTTTGATATCACTGCTGTTATCAACTACTGGCCAACAGCATCACTGTGCTGTTCTTCTCATGCATCACCTTTCTGTTTGATGGCACTGGCTGCTTTCCTAAAGAGATTCCACAGACTGTTCTTCAAAGACTGAAAAGATACCTGTAGATTGGGCCTGTCCCAGGAAGAAGAATTTTATCACTGTGTAGCAGTATTGTGTAATGTTGGGAAAAGGGATGCATTTCTTAGAGGGCATGTGCAGAAGGAACAAGCCTACGCAGTAAAGCCAAGCCAGATATGCTGGACCAAGTCTCTTGTAAACAGGAAACTGAATATAATTCTACAGATGCCTGCCCATGTTGAGGACTAGCAGACTGGATATTTCCTGAGTTTTTCAGCACATCAAGTGTGCTGGAGAGGAATGGAGAGAGGATGGCAACTGCCGCAATTTCTTGAGAAATAATAGTGGGCACAAGGTACATCATACCCAAGCATTTCACACCAGGTTAGTTCTGTATCCCAGAACATACCCGCAGCATGACCCCAATTAAATGAACTTGAAGAAGCTCACCTAAAAGAATTGACAATCAGGTTTTAAAATGCATGACACCAGTTTCATACACCTTTCCTCCAAAACTTAATAAAACAATGTTGTAATTGGCCTTAAGGCATTGCCAAAACACATTTGTTTTGTTTTTCTTAAAAAAACCAAAACAGCAACTTTTTTTTTTTTTAATTTTAAACTCTCAGTATCAGGTATCGGTCACATTTGCCAAACATGTCTCTTCCACCTCTATTCTTCACTATTCTTAGGCTGCGATTGGTACTGCAGTATCTTGGTGTCTCGGAAGCTGAATCAGACCTGGTAGACCTCAGAAATTCCTCATCTGGCATTTCAAGCAAGGCACCTGCCTGAAAGCTTCAGTGGCCACCAAGCCCAAGAGCTACAAGGGAGTGCTTTTCTCAGCCAAGTCTTTATAAAGCTTTTCTTATACTTCCCGCATTCATCCCTTTTGACAGCACACTTGATCTGCCCATTGTTACTTTGCTAGTCAGCCTTTGAAGGGCTACAGTTTTTGTCTGTGCTTTCTTTGCTCTTTAGTTTGTTATTAAAACTTACTTTCATCTAGCCTTTATATGGTTATTTCAAGGACATTCTACAAAGTAGCAGAAATCTGCTAGTTACTAAACACTTACAGCCATCTCATGGGGATGCTGAAAACAGGACCATCCCCAGGAGAGGTACATCCTGCACTAATTCATTCCAAGCAGAATTTGGCCAGACATGGCAGCACGTCTCGTTTCAGTTGCCTATCTGGCCTTTCAGTTACTTCATTACTTTTTCTTATTCAGCGGAACTGATGAAATACTTTCCATGTTCTGTTTATAGCTTGTCCAAGAACATTCAACTCACCCTCACTAAATCTGTGAGCCATACACCATGTCTTGTGCAAGGGATATCCAGACTGACAGTTCTCAAAGCAGAGAACTCATTCATTATCTATTCAATATTCTTAACACATTCACAAGCCAAAAAAAATCAAGAGTATCCCTGGTTTTCCTCCTATACTTACAAGATACTCTAAGTTTCAGTCCTTTTAAGAGGCACAGCAAAAACTAATGTATAAGCTTATACATATTTAAAGGTACAACATACTCTCTTATATATTCTCTATTATTAAAAAAGAAGGCTCTATTATTTTAACACTGCAGCACCTTTCAGTGGCTTATAGTAGCTTTCTAATGTATTTATCAGCCTCTTTTATATTTAGATATTATTATATGCAATGTATTTATTTCCACTGGTTATCATCACTGACTATCATCCATATGCATTATACACACTTGATTCTACTTTCCAGCACTGGCCTTCTCTCACAAGCATCAAACCAGCTCCTTCTACATGGAGTTTTTCTGGTAACCTCTTTGGTGTCACTGTGAACTCTTTACAGTTTAGTGGCTGGTCACACTTAAGTACAGGCTACAGGAAAATCAGCTGACACAACTCTGAAGTTGTTAATTTGTCTCCATGAATGTAAGCTGCATGTTAGATCACATAACCCCACACAGAAAAAAAACCAGACCCTTTGATAAACCAGATTATCCAAACCAAAATACTAACAGGACATTGGCAAGAAAACAGCTGGGTCATACAGCCAGCAGCACTTAGCATTACATCTTAATGTTTAGAGCTACCGAAGGAACACTATTCCCCAGTATGAAATAATGCATTTAGCAGTGTTCTGATAAATGGAGAGAGAAAGCAGGACATAAGAATTTCCACAAGCAAAATAAAATTGTCGATTTCCTTTCCATGGGAGAGAACACAAAGCTGAGAAGGGAAATGAAGTTAACATTAACGCTAACGTGAAAGGAGAAATTTTCTTTATACATGAGAAACTTACCAGTACTGTTCGGCCGTGGGAAATAAAGAAATGGCCAGATATGACAATGGTAAGGATAAGATGGCCTGATTCTTCATTTGATTCAAAAACCTTTAAAGAGATAGACAAAATAAAAATCTAGCCCTGGTAAGCACAGAACCTACATTTTCCATTTCTAGTGCAAAGTAAGAGGTTTCAAAGATCAAGGCTAAAAGTCAGGTCTGTAATTTACCTCGCAGTAATGCAATTTGCCCTCCACTCCCATAAGACAGGAGGCATATTTAAGAACTTTTTACTAATTGTAACTTCATGCACAGATTTAACCACTTTAAACTGGACTCTTCCAACTCCATCTATATTTAATACCACAGGTCCCCGCTGATGAAATAAAAAAAGCCAAGTCACTATCTGCTCATCGACGTATTCACTTTAATTCACGAAGCAAAATCTCTCCCGATTCCTGCATCAGCTGTGGACTTGTAAAGAGATACCTGCAAAGGCCTCACTTACTACTCCTCGCTACACAGCGGCCTCCTCGTCCGCATTTAGAGCAAAACCCCACACCGCCCGTCACCTTCCAAGAGGAGGTGTTCTGCCCTTCATCGTCACTGTCCGTCGGGGGTAGGAATCGGCCGTAGCGCTTCAGAGACCACGACGTGGCGCTGCCGAGGAAGGAAGTGTCGCCAGTGCCGTCGGGCACAGAGGCCTGCGCCGCTCCAGAGCTGCCACCCCTACCTGCCGTCGCCATCGCTGCCCTGAAGGGAGCAGGATGGAGCCCGCCGCGGGCCCGCAGGAGCCAATAGGAGGGAAGGGAGAGCTCGTGAGGGACTTGTTCACCAATCAGAGGGCAGCCTCCGCCTGAGGCGGGAAGATAAGGGAGGAGGCCGGAGCACGCGCGCCCGCCATTTTGTCGTGAGGGGGGCGATGGTGCTGGGGTTGGGCGGCGTGAGGGAGGCGATGTTGTAGCTGAAATGGCCGTGGAAGCTGGCCGCGATCTCAGCATGCATCCGTCCTCGGGTGAAATACATCCAGATCCCTCCTTGTGCGAGGGGCCATGCTCTCTTCCCAGAAGTGGGATTTGTGTTAAATGTCAAAAAGCGGCTCTCTTCTCAGTGTGTTGCATGTCGGCCAGCCTAGGTACGTACAGCAGGATAAATAAATGGAAATGGCACTCTGAAAAGATTTCCCTGTTTTGCTTCCTCTCTGTTAAGAGGTTGCTCCTAGAATTGGGTAATGCTCTGCTCTCTGTAGAAATAGCACAATGGTGAAATGACTCATAATAAGACTGCACTTAGGTATTCCATTTATAGTATGTATGCTGGCCCATTAACAATAAAAATGTACATTAGCTGACCAAGGTCATTGAGGGGCCATGGAAGAGCCAGTCACCATTCAGGAAGATGGGTGTGAGAGTTTTCTAACTTGGATGAACGTAGGGATGCTGGTAACCATTTGCCACTGTTAAACCACCTACGTGCTGGAGGGCACTCTTACCAGGAACTTTAATGCCAGTTCTGAGCATTGCCTACTGCCAGCAGCACTTTTGTGATCGAGACAAGCCTTGGCTTAATAGTCAGAGTCCTTAAACTACACAGAACAAAGATGTTTATGCCAGTTTTTTTGCCTTTTGTTACCTTTATGGTTGTACTTGCAATGATGACTTGGGTGACAGGATTAAGGTTAAAAAGGAATGAGTAGCTACTTATTTTTTATTTCATCTGAAGTAGAACTTTTTTATTTTATCTGAAGTAAAACCTTCGGATACAAGTTGAACCTGTTGCTTAGACTCTGATGGTTTAATCTTTAGAAAATATTAGATTGACGTTTATGTCATGTAGCCGTTGTGGTTTTCATCTGATATTACATCCCGAGAGCCAGATTAACATCTGAGGAACAGTTTCCGTAATAAACAATTTTACAGTGTTCTCAAAAGGAAGGTATATATCTAAATGTTTTGCAGATAGGGAAACACAGGAAGAAAGGCATGAAATGACTTGACAAGGTCATCTGGAAAAAACAGTAATGAAACAGGGAATACAGCGTGGGCCTCCAAGCTGCCAGTTGCCTTCTCTAATCACTGCTTCCCCAGGAGGATTTCTCAAATTGGCACTTGTCGAACATTCAGAATTGGCCTGTAGGCTTGGGACTTTCTTGAAAGCTACAGAAGCAGCTAAATAATTATTGTCAGAGAAAGATCATATGAGTACATATATTGAATCTGTTTTCCCCTAATTCAACTAAAGTTCTGTGGAAGATGGGTTGTTTGCGGCATCTTCTAGTGTCTAGTTTCCAAGAGTCATTTCAGGCAGATGTGCTTCTGTAGGAGGAAAACAGTAGCTCAATCTTTTACCAAGACAAAAAATTACAAAATGTGGTTTCCAAAGAGGCGGAAATAAACTCAAAGCATCAGATACTCCCATGAAATCCTTTAAAGAGAATGTCTTATGAAATGGCACATGAAAAGAAGGAGTTATGAGGGAGCTATAAAGCCAGTCACAGCGTGCAGAAGAATATATAAATTCTTTCCTTCACAGCTTTGTTAGGGCAGCTCTTTAGTCATTACAGGACCTGCAGTTTAGCTGAACCTGAAGCTCAGCCACTGCAACTCGACCATGATTGAGCAGACCCTGCTACTCTCATTAGAGGTACCTGTCACTGCTGTGTTTACTTTGGATGCTGAACCTTAAATCTAGTTCTAGCACCCTTTAATTTTCTAATAGTAGGCTTTTGCTTGACTGAACTAATTCGCTTTTGGATATGAAAGCATTATGTTTTTATAGGTGTATAAAGTAAGGCTCGAGCCAGAAGAAATGAGCATTGCATTAAAGACTGATACACAAGCTCTTGCTGATTCTGATTTCTTTGGGGAATTGCATGATTAGCTCTGCATTCAGAGAGTAGACATGTTAAAATGTTTTGGGTTTTTTTGTAAAAGGCTACAGAGGTTGCCAATTTTTTTAAATTACAGAATAGAATGTAGAGGAAGGAGACTGGTAGGTGAGCCTGACAGATTAAAATGTCTTTCATCAAAGATGAGATAGCAAATCCCATGTACGTGCTGAGAGTTTATCACTGTGCTGTACTTCAGATTTGCTTGAGACTTCACAGACTGCAGTGGTAAAAGTTAATTCTCTCACTGCAAAAGTATGTAGCCCTGTTAATAAGTATGACAAACTCTGCCAGAAGTAGAGACCTGTGCAGGAAGAGAGATCTGTTCTGTTTGTGCACAATAAGTATTTGATAATGTGCTAATAATTGCTTTTTCCATAGAGTACATATTTGTTGCTATTTGGGAGTCAAGTGAAACGATGCAGTAATTTATTAGTCTGGGTTACACAGAGTCTATGTATGGCAGTTGGTTTTGGTACTAGGTGTTTCACTGAGCTGTCTAAATTATTGCTTTGCAATAATAGTGCAAAGTGGTGATAATACAATAATACAATCATATTACCATAACTGTTGTCAGATGTGGAGTGTAGATTTGCCACAAGTGCAAAGGACAAACTGGAGTAATTTATGCAAATTGGACAAGTAATGTATTAACAAAATAGAGGCTACCACAAAATGGATAAAATAAGCAACAAAAGGTAAATTTTAGAAATTCTGTATGTTTTCCTGTGGTACTGACAACTTACCATCTGCTTCTACCCAGCTGTGTTAAAGGGATAAATAGGATTACTCACAGTGACATAAATAACAGACTAGTCAAAATGTTCTATTTGGAACAGACTAGTCAAAATGTTCTGTTCGGAATACTTGGTTTATTGCTCTGATTTTTATAATAAACAGTATTGCCTTATGCTTTAGTTGCTTTGTTAGTGACTGTGAGACTTCCTCAGTAACCGATAGGTTCATTCCATTAATCAACGTTTCACATAGTTAGTTGTACCTACTTTCATCTGAATGTGATCTGACAGTCGGCAGCCTCGCTCCCCAAATCTCTCAGCACAAATGAAATTACAGCATCTTGGTATTCGATTATTGCGTGACAATTCTGTACCCATCACAAAAATATCTTCATTCAGTTCTGTCAGCATATGTCTGCATTGAGGGAGATGAAGTTAGAGTTTCCTTATGCAGGAATTTGAAGTTGAGGTCCGTGTGGTGTTCTGGGCTCGGGTACAATGGCCTCTGCTGTCCCCAGGAGTGTCAGACATACACAACCCTATTGGGAGACCTCATTCCCCAGCTGTTTTGAACTGTGGTCACTGAATTTTACTTACCAGTTTTATCCTGTTTCACTTTTTCTTTCCTTGCTAAAATCAAGCCCTGGCAATGAACTTTGAATTTTGAAGTGAAAAACAGAAACCAAATGAGGGCATTTCCAACCAAATGTATTTCAAGTATTGTTGTAAGGTAGAAGTCCCCCACCTGGAGTACTGTGTGCAGGTCTGGAGCCCTCAATATAGGAAGGATATGGACCTGTTGGAGAGGGTCCAGAGGAGGGCCACAAANCCCTGGGCAATTTGGTCTAGTTGGGGGTGTCCCTGCAGCTGCGGGGAGGTCGGACTAGATGACCTTTGGAGGTCCCTTCCGGCCTGGATGATTCTATGAAGTGAAGCCTGCTGGCTTGTATTAGGCATCAAGCTCAAACTGTAATTCGCAGTTATACCTAATAGTGTCCCTTTTCTTTTCAATGGCCATATCAAGATTAAGATTGGATTGAGAATTCACCTTTTATCCACCACAAGAATTAAAGGGTCCTTCTGTCTCAGAGTGTTCCAGAATTTTAAGCAGCTGATCCTTCTCATTTTCCAAAGTCAAAATGTTTTTTTCAATGAACCCTTCAATTACCCCCTTTTTTTCAGAAGTCATTCAGTTTCAGTGTGTGTCCAGTACTGGATTCCATAAGTTTATGTGTTGTTTGTTCTAATGGTGACATTTCTAACTTGTCAAATGTTGTACACCTAAATGACACCTTCACCTTACTCCCTAAGTTGTATTATTTGTGAGGATGCTTGCGATTTACAAGGAGGCTGTGGAAGCTCCCGTAGTGGTGTGTGTTATGTGACCAAAAAAAGCACTGTAGTTCTGTTGTCTGTGTATCACAGTTGTCAGTGCCGTGGGATTTACTGGAGTATTTCAAATTGAATCAGGATTTTTAAATGGGTAGATTGATATAGGTGTCAAAAAAGTCTATCTGCACATGGTCTCTGTGGCTGGCGTGCAACAAGTGGAAGAGCTCTATGAACAGCCTGTGTCTACAGAAAGCAGAGCTTGCCCACAGTCAGCAGGGACAAACAACACACAGTGCGAGTAATTTGCCTGAAGAAACCTGACTTGACTGATGTCTTTGGCCTTTTTGTGTGTTTTGAGACTCTGTTCCATAAAGCCTTAGACTTTTCCTAGGGAAGGTCATGTTTATTCAAAGCATAATTTATTTGCATTCCCTTTATTTCCTTTTAAGTTTTGAAACTTTAGCACTCATGGCACAGATGAAGGAGCTTCTGCCTCATAGATTTTCCATTTACATAAAAAAACCTCATCCACAAACACCCTTCGCTTTCAGTGCATCCATTTTCCTGAGTGCTTTTCATTTTCTGTGACCTTGAAAACATAAGGGCGTTTATTAATTAATTCAAATTTACAGATGGGTGGAGGGGAGAATTGCAGATTGGAGACAAGCAATTTGTTGTATGCTCCTTATTTGATGAGGACTATAGGAGGAGAAATAGTCCTTGCCATTGCCAAGATTTCCCATCCTAATCAACTGTGGTTTTCATTTAGCCACTGGTTAAATAGTGACCCTAGCAGGAAGAGTCGGGACTTAGAGTAATTATTGTAAACTGAATTCCTGGCCGTCGTGGATATGGACAGGAGCTGTAATTATCTCTGCTTTTTTAACTCTTGCGTTGATTAACTTTGGATGTAATCCTGTATATATTGCTGTAAATGCAACAGTAGTGGAAAGGACTTCTGACTTCTACACAACTCCATCAAAGTTTGTTTCTGCCCAGACATATACCATAGCTTTGAGAGATTTTTGTGTGGGAAAAAAATAGATCTTTTCCCTTGGCTGCATTTAACTGGTTTTAGCAGTTCTTGCAGTGAGCTTGTAGGGCAAGATACCTCTTTGATCCCCTCTTTAAGTCTTGACCCAAAGCTGATGTCAGTGAGAGTTATGTGAGCATAGAGAAGGAAGAAAATAGGTCTTGAGTTTTTGTGCATTTTCAGGAAAAGATATTCTCCCTTATACGTACCTTAATTCTGAATTCTTTCTCTAGTCTACTCAATTATCATGTGTTCAACCTAGGACCTACTGGAGCAAGTGAATAGAGGACTCTAAATATGTCTAGCTACTGTAGTATGTCTGTGCCTGTTTCTCCATACCTGCCTAGAATAGGGTAGAATAAATACAATAGGAACATTTCAGTTGTAACAACCCACATTAGAACCACTTGAAGTTTTTGATGATAGATAGGTCCAAAAATCAAAGCATCCCATTCCAAATACACAGCCATTTAAAGTAGAGCTGTTACTGACATAAGATTTTGACATTCTGAGCAGCTGCTTTGCCTTCCAATAAAAAGTATACTGTATGATATACTTAAACCCACCTTGCCACGTCCAGCTGGCATATAATGAAGAATATGTACCATATGAGAAGGAGTCTATAGTCCCCTAAATCCCACAGTGTTTAGGAAGAAGCAGCAGAATGCTAATAAATTTAATTTACTTGCTTAATCTCCCCCGTGTTTTGTATTAATATGAATAACATTATAGAAGCAGAGATGTGCAAACTGTTCTCCTTCAGCCTTGGGTTAATGGAGTTACTCATACTTAACCACATATAAAATGAAAGTCTTAATCTCCTGAAGCCCTATCTTCCAGGAGAGCTAGTTACATTGCACACCAGGAACATCTGAGCCCAGGAATGGGATATCAAGGATTTGTAGTTTCCCCAAATCATGGATTACTAGCTACTGAAGACATTTCCATTTCACCAAAGATGACAGAATCAGTATGTGTAGAACAAGTCTATCAATTATCATAGAATTATAGAATGGTTAGAGTTGGAAGGGACCTTAAAGATCATCAAGTTTCAACCCCCCCTGCCATGGGCAGGGACAACTCCTGCCAGACCAGGTTGCTCAAAGCCCTATCCAGCCTGGCCTTGAACACTTCCAGGGATGGGGCATCCACAACTTCTCTGGGCAGCCTGTTCCAGTGCCTCACCACCCTCACAGCAAAGAATTTCTTCCTAATATCCCACTTCTGGTTTAAAAACATTACTCCTTGCCCTATCACTACACTTCCTGACCAAGAGTCCATCTCCAGCTCTCCTGTAGGCTCCTCTCAGATGGAAGAGACTGGAAGGCTGCAATAAAGTCTCCCCGGAG
>VZRU01006485.1:0-37235 GCA_013398155.1 Pedionomus torquatus | reverse complement strand
GGATTCACCTTCCCCTGTTCCGGGCTGGAGACTGTGGCGTCCTGGCGGGTTGTCCGGGTGGGTGTCCTGGGGAGGGGAGCGAGAAGTCCGCCCGGAAGCTAGCGAAGGGGGCGGGGAGGAGGGATTCGGTGGTGCGTCCCTCCGTGGGCCGCTTAAAGTTACGAGGGCCGGGGAGTGTTTGGGAAGGTGTTGGTGAGTCCCGTCGCCTCACTCCCCGACGAGGAACTGCCCCTGTGGGGCAGCGTGTTTTCCTCCGGGCTTGAACGCCTGCCCCAGCCCCTTCGTGCTGAGGTAGGGAGCGGGAGCAATGGCGACGTGACACACTGAGGGGGCCGCCGGGCGGGAAGCGGCAGCCGCGGCCCCGCTCCCTCCCTCCGCGGCCCAGCGGGCCTGGGACGGGGCGGCGGCTCCCGCCGCCCTCTCCGGACTGTCTCCGCGGCCCGGCCGCCTCCTCACGGGAAGGCGTCTTAACTGTGTGTTTTATTTTGCAGTGTTTTTCCGTGCGCTTGCGGGGGGGAGAAGACTTTGCGCTGGAATTCCTGAAATAGCCTTTAAAGATGAAGGTAGGCAACTTTGGAGCGGCGAAAGGCTCCTTTTCCCCTTCCGGCAGGCTGCTGTGGCAGTTTAATTTTTTTTAATCGCCCATCAGGGCTGAGCAACAGTAGGAAAACGCTAGCTGGGGTTTCGCTGCTTGCCCTGCTGCAAATCCTGTTTTTGCTTTTCAACTGAGGTGTGGGTGAGCGAAGCCCTTAACATCTTGCAGGAGTCATCTGAAAATTTGTGACGTCTTTGAGTTGATGTCCTTCGGGCTACTGTCTTTAAGTGCTGTGTGTATCAGCAGCTGCTATTGCAAGTTTATAAAACCACAGCTTTTGTTCCTCCTTAGCTGTTGCTGTTTTGTTGTTTTTTTTTTTTCAGAAAAAAAATAATATTGTAGTATAATTCATGGGAGAGAAAAACTTACTTTGCTTTCCAAATCGAAAAAATAACAATTAGAAAAACCAAACAACCCAATACCCATAATAGAAAACCAGTTATTTTAATATTTTGAGCTTATTTCCTAACTTGGTAGACATTTTCAACGTAGTAATTTTGCCCCAGGTCGTGGGCAAAAGTCATGGCCTGAAGTGGAATGTTGAGTAATAAAGTCAAGATTAAGGAAAACATGATGAAAAACATTTTTTTCCTAAAATGCATAAGTGGTTAAGCTTTGATAAAGGAATTTCAGAGAAGAAATATAGTAGCTAATAGCCATTTGAAAGATTACAACGAATTTCTTTAGAGATCTCCTTTTAGTCAGCAGGAAAATAAAATGATAAGTATATAAAGTTATACATTTAATTGGTGTTACCTGAATAATTACAATCTCAAATATTTTAAATCTTTTTCCTTTGATTACTTGTACTTGAAAAAAAAAACAAGTATCTTGTATACTATCTTTTTGCAATTGAAATATTTTCCTTTTGTATGCTGTATAGAAGTTACTTGAATTTCTAGTCAGTCCTATACGTTATTACCCTTTTTGTAAGGAGATGTTCCACATATCAGTTCAATACCTTCAGAGGTGTTCTGGGAAAGTAATTAGGCTGACAAAATTGGCTGGGGTGGTGGTGTGTGTCACCACCACTGGTAAAACAAAACTTCCTGTAACTTCTTGGTTTCTCCCTGCCTCCCTCCTTTTAAAGAACAGTGTGATTGTAATTCTGAGTACAAGTGTTTATCACTTAAGAATCTGTGGGTCTAAAAGTTTTGATGTAAAAGTAAATATATAATGTAACTATAAAAATAAATGCAAACTAAGCTTTATTCTTATTTTCTCTTTCTTAATAGGCAGCGGATGAGCCTGCCTACCTGACAGTGGGAACTGATGTCAGTGCCAAGTACCGTGGTGCCTTCTGTGAGGCAAAGATTAAGACAGTGAAAAGACTTGTGAAAGTCAAGGTAGTGTATGATTTTATTAAAGCATTGTGTTGAGAGGATTGTCAGAGGACATCCTAGTCCTGAAAATTAGGAAATGTTCATCACCTCACTGTATGGGTTTTTAATGTTGTTAAAAAGTGTCAACACTGAATGTTGTTTTTCATATTTTCGTGTTGGGTTTGGGGTGGTTTTTGTTTGAATTTTTTTTTTCTTTGTTTGTTTTTTAGGGGAGGAAGGAGTTGGTGGGTTGTTTTATTTTTTTTCTAGGAGCATGCTGGAACAAGAATGAGCTTTCAAATCACCTGTTCTTTCTCCTTATTTCTTGATCATAGTCATCTTTTGTTTACAAATGCATCAGTTTCACAGCAGTCAGTTTTGATGCCACTAGGAGAGGATTATGGCTTTACATGAGTAATAAGAGTCACCTCTTCAGAAGCAAAAGTTCTGTTTCACTCCAGCTAACAGTCTCAGATTTGTATCTTGGAATTTAAAAGTCAATGCTAAAATAAATCAACATAAAAGAAAAAAATATGGCAATAGTGAGTTTCATAGACCAGGTTTTAGAAATGTCTGGGATAATATTTGTTAAGTTTTGAGTATCTTGCTGCTATTACTAAAACAGTGTGATCTGGTTGTAGCTGAGTTTCTACACGTGCATAGTTCTGGCACATAATATTCATCGACATTTACAGGTCTTAGGCCAAATGAAGCAAAAAAGAAAGTAGTTATTTTGATATTGCAGTGCTGTTGTTAATGTTAGTATGGGGAAAGCAAGACTAAAATGTAGTTAAATAGAAGTTAAGAATTAAAAAAATATATATAAATTGTTGTTCTGCTGTGTTTTGCCAAAATCTTCCCGGTTCCTACTTTCTAGTCTGCTGTCCAGGATATGTGAATAACGTATTAGTGACCCAAAACGCCCTAACAAGTAGAGATGAAAGTATGTTTTTATGCCTACATATCTAAGTTTTTATATGCTTTAATGCTTAGGTCAAGTAATACAAGCTATCAGCCTCTTCAGTTACGCGTATAGAACATGCCACTCTATCAGAGTGCTTTTCATTATTAGAAAAAACCCCACAGTTCAGATCTTGGTGTCTTTTCCCCTGTTCTTAGTGAATACTTTTGGAAATCTGTGATGTTCTTTGAAAACTGTGTTAGTGAGAAGCTCCGTAGGAAGCAGCATGCTGTGCATTCTGGTCTGACATCATTGACTTTCTGTCTGCATCTTTGATCTGATAGAGTATTTGACTGCTAATAGTGTGAGTTTCATTTTTCTCATTAAAGCAATATATTTTTTTACTCTGCTGTAAGATTTTGAAATATATGAGGCTGCTGTGACTTGGTGAAAATTTCTGTCGCTGTGTCTCAATTATATTACAACCACTGCAGTTTTAACAAGCTAAGCCTGATATTGTAATTAAGACCTTGGCATGCTTGCCAGGAGTGCAAAGAGTCCAAAAAGTCCAGTAGTCTTTCCTGAGAAGCAGGACAATTTGTATTTATCTCGATACCAATATAGACTTTTAAATAAAAACGGCATAAATTGCATTATTAACCTGAAGGTATGTGAATACCAGTGCTGTTTTAGCATACCACTAGTGTTGTGTTTATAAATACAGACAGCTACAGTGTAGTCTATGCTTAGGGGAAAATTGGAAGCTCTTGCAACTTTTGATTCCTGAAAAAAAAAAAAAATTTTGGATCTTTTTTAAAAATTATTATTATTGGAATGTTGTAGGAGTTTTTGCTATAGCAAAGGGCATACTAACATTATGAAACAGTTAATAGTGTTGACATCTAAATATTAATCTTTTTTGTTTCTGAGTCTCTGTCAACTCAGGGATTCAATTTGCATAGGTTTACATCCAGTTTGTCTCATTGCTATGACCTTATCAAATATTTTAAAGGGAGAATCATAGTTTACTTGCACTGTAACTGATCCTTATTTTCATTACACTTGTAGCGATTCTTCTTATTTTTACCATAAATACCTTCTCTTCCTCAAGGTAGCAGAAATGGTGGTATTGTGGTCAGTTTGGTGATTTTATTTATTTATTTTTTTTTAAACACATGTTTAATAAAGAGTTGTTTGTTTTGGTTGTAACTTAGTACTCTGTGTGTTGTTTGTAAAGTGCTACAGCTGAAGTAGAGAAAAAGAAGACTGTTTAGTCTTCTGATCTGGAAGCCCAGTTCCAGGTATCACCTGGATTGCATCAATATTCAAATACACAGCACAACATTTTTTCTTTGCCTGGGAAAGACTGATGTTTGATTTGCCCTGTTCTTGAATGTTTTGAATGTTTCACATTAAATATTAAATGTAATACTTGGAGCTTTCTGGGAGTAAAAGCATCCATGCCAAGTGTTTTGTGTTCAATAATGATTGAGTCCGTTTGATTGATAAAGATCTTACTTATAAAGAAATACTATTATATATATGGTTTTATGTGCATTTCTATGCTACTAAAAATAAGAGGCGTATAAAAATGTTTTTGAATGTTTCAGGTGGTCCTGAAGGGGGATAACTCAACTCAGTTAGTGCAGGATGACCAAGTGAAAGGACCTCTAAGAGTATGTATATTGCATGCCTTTTTTTTTGTAATCACATAATTGGTTTGTAAAATTCTGAGTTCTCTTCCTGTTGATCTAAATTCTATAGATCTGGTACATAAACAGCATCAGGCTTATTGTTTTAGATCAGATTGCTTAAAATCAATTAGTAGTACTCTTGTAGTTTATAGAGGCTGTTCAGCTTCTCCATGTAGTATACTTCATAAGCAAACAGTTTTGCATGCAAAATTATTTTTTTATCGTATAAGACACAAAACTTCTTATATGTAATGAAACTTTGAAACACCTTTTAAGTAATAGAGAGCTTGATTACAAGGCTAAATTGTAAATACAGTTGCTCTATGTTAAAGAAGATGATGTATTTTATGTAAAAATATATTTGTTGGTATACATATTTTTATATGTAATGTTTGTCTGCTAAAGTACGTGGCTCCATTATAAAACACTGACCACAAATAGAGCTGTAGAGCAGATAATCTTTTTTTTGTGTGTGTGTGTTTTCCTTTGGTACTGCAAGAATACCAATGTATGTTGTATGCTGCTACTGAAAGTCTGATTTAGCTGACAGTATAACAATTTTTAAAGTTAAAGAAACAGTAGTCATTGCATGCACATTAGTAATAAAATCATAATTACTTCGAATATTTATTTGTAATTAGTCTTCTGTTATTTCTTGTGATGATATAAGTCCTTCTGAAATTAGATCTTCTGAGTTTCTTACTGCTTTGCTTGCAGTTCAGCTTTCATACTTAAGGATCTTTATTCTTAGCCTCAATGTAACTAAAGTTTACAAAGTAGAATTCAGTCAGAATGAGACTTAACAATGTAGCTTGCCAGAAGAATTAATGCCTATGTGTTTTTCTCTATTATATGAGTTTGAGATTACATGTAACCTTGAAATACTCCTTTTTGCAGGTTGGTGCAGTGGTTGAAACCAAAATGCCTGATGGATCCTTTCAAGAAGCTGTTATCAGCAAGTTGACAGATGCTAGCTGGTATACTGTAGGTGAGTAGACACGTGCTTTCGTTTACGGTCTCTAATCTTTTAACGCTATGTTTCTAGTAATAGATAATAATGCAAGTAATTATATTTCATATTGCAAGATCAGAGAAAGATTTTGTAGGGGACTTTAGGTCTTCCAGATCTTGTTCCCTTTCCATGTAAAATACGATAATAGTCATTTCAAGTTCAGAGTGGCTGTTGCAAAGGTAATTGTGGGGCTGAGCAATCGCGTTTTGACACAATGTATATATACTGATGATAGTGTCCCTCACTGGAATTCAGAATAACTTTTAAGGTGTAAACCTTGTTATTGCACTAAATAGCTGAAGACTTGTGGCATGTAATGAATGACTGAAGTGCAAGCCTTCTTTCCCTATATGCAGTCTGGTACAAAAGAAAAACATTGGGAGCAACACTATACACAAAATAGAGGAATGACTTCAGAATGCAGAGTTGAGGGTCGTGTTTTGTGTGAAACGATAGCAAGAGCTTTGCGAGCACCCATCTTATTTTTGCACAACTTTCTTACAGTGGTGGAGTGTTATATTCAGTATTAGTAGCATGAAAAGAACCTGTTCCTCTTAATTGTAATTTACATGGTACTCTTCAGCATTGCTTTTGAGATGGTACTCTTCAATTTAAGCTGTTTGTTTCTTAGTAACTGCTTTGTATATCAAATATATTCAGCTTTACTTCATAATCCTTTTTACTCGCTTGAGAAATCCTTTGTCAGATGAAGTGTTACTTATTTTGATTGATGAACCCCTTTTTAAGATATAAAGAAGATATTTTCAGTAATCCAACACTTCCATTACTATAGGTGAAGTTATGTCATCTTTAGTGGAATAAGGCTCTCACAGCAGATAATTTAGAAGAATTTACTACCTCATGGTCATTAATGTTATTGTGTGCTTTAATATCAGCCCATTTACTTACCAGTTGACAAAGATCACTGCTCTTTGCATTTTTCTTCATGATTTTAACATTGCTGTAAAATTGTACTGTATGTCAGGTCAGGAAGGAAAGACAGGGTTATTTTGGTGTGCAGAAGGTTTAAAATCTACTTGATTTTGTACTATGATGTAACATACTCAATGAAGAGCACTGGACCTTCAACTTTGCTTTATATTCACTTAGATTCACCATTCTAATACAGAAGAGATAACAAATGCAGTCTTGCACTAATAATTTCGTGGTTTATGAATTAGCATTTCAATTTTAAAACTCTTACTGTAGTTTTAAAGTAGTATTTTTTGCTAATTCTGTTTGAATTTGGAACAGAAGATTTACATTAGTAAACCAATTCTACATATTCCTGCTTCAGTGATTAAAAAAGGCTTTAAACTATTAATTGATAAAACAAACTTTTTGGTTTTTTGTTTGCTTGGTTTGGGTTTTTTTTGGTGGTTTGTTTTTTTTTTTTTTTTTTTTTTGTTCCTTTTGGGAAGTCCACTTCTGCCAAAAATCTTTACTTGATGAGACAGGTAATTTGAAAGGTGAATACATGCTCTGCCCCTGTATTAGTGGATTGATGTTTAGATTTAACAAGTTGTTAAACTCTCCTTAAAATGTAAGAGAGAAATCATGAATGCCGTGATTTTTACTTTATACATTTAAAGTGCAGTTCCCCTAAACTTGAACCAGTGGATTAGTTTGGTGATTTTTTTTTTTTTTTTTTTTTTTCCTCCCCAAAATATTTTTTCACAAGCATATGTGGGAAAAGAAATTAATGTTTTCCATATGCAATGGACAGCTAGCATTTTGTAAAAATTTGTAGCTGGGGGTATGTGTGGGGTTTAATTAATCTTATGGTAGGTTAATAAGTAGTACTCTAATATAGCAGGTAGAGTATGTATACCTATGTCTATAAAAATACAATTATAAAAACATTCTTAAGATCTAAATACAATGCCAAAGTATTACGAGTTGTGTGGGGTGAAGTGCTTATTGCTGTTGAAAGTACAGGTAACGTCGAACAAACTAAGAAAATCATGAAGTTTGTGTCATTAAAAATAAAAAGGTTATTTTATTTTAAAATTGGCTAAGTCTTCCAGCTTAAGTACAAAAACACTGAAGTGTGAAAATAGGCCTTATCTTTTGCTTCCTGCTTCCATTGTATTTTAAGTTTTGGATAGATATTAGGTGTATGTTTATGTTGCTGTGAACCAAGCAGAGTTAATCGTTTTCTTTTCAATAGATGGTGTGTGATACTACTTGGCAGTCTTACTGCCTGATTCAGTCACAGCTAAAAACTTGAGAAGGAAGTGGATTAAACAGCCTTCAGTCTTCTAGAATGTTTTTCTGTATTAGGTCAGGCTTGAGATGAAAAGCAGGTGGGAAAGCTGGTGTTTCAGTAGTATTTGATTTTCCTGTACTATTTATTTTCTGTGTTAAGTAGCATCTTGGTGATCTAAAAGTATACAAAACATTTTTGAAGTTTTAAGTACAAATATTTGAAAAATTTGCCAAAACAAACTGCATATGTTCCTAGTGAGAAGTAATGAAGTTCACTTTTGCAAACAAGTTCTCTACTTCAGATAGGTATCTAAAGAAGAAAAGTCAGCTGAAACAAAGTAAATTTGTTCAGCAAGATGAACCAGTAGAAATGATATGTTGAGTTTGGTGTAGTAGGCTACTTTGCTACCAACATAATGAAAGAACTGCAATGATGATCAGTTAGTCTATTTTAACAGTATCTCCTGTCTCCTGGTAGTGTTCATATACCCAAATTAAATAAGGATTTATTTTTAACTGCCATGGAATCACTTTTTCACCTATTTTTACATAATAATGTTACTGTAGTCACTTAATTGTATTGAAATTTTCAGCTGTGATTTGGAAATACTTCTGAAACTGCCTTTGAAATTTAGCTTTTCAGTTTAAGTAGGTGAAGAAACTAGGGCTGTTTGCAGTGGAAGTTTAACAATGTCTAGAAAATGTCACTGCACGAGTCAGCCCTATCTGCTCAATTACATCTCAAGTGGGATGATAGTAATAGCTGATTAAGTTCTTTGGATAACAAATGGCTCAGTTGAGTGTTTTAATCTTTAAAATTTATAAATTAAGGAAGTTAATTTTAAACAATTGTGTTTTAAAGCGCTGCATTGATGCTGTATATAGCTGTATATAGTGCTGAATATATTGCTAGGTAATAATTGCATAGCATTAGAATGGTCTATCAGATCTGCTTTTAGCTGGGCCAGGTTTGAATTATGGCTTACTTAGTGTACCATCTACCTGATTATCTGTTAATTTGTAAAGTGCTTCTGGTAAATATGGAAATAATGTCTGAAATTACTAAAAAAGAAAGACCACAGTCT
This sequence comes from Pedionomus torquatus, assembly GCA_013398155.1. Lineage (NCBI taxonomy): Eukaryota > Metazoa > Chordata > Aves > Charadriiformes > Pedionomidae > Pedionomus > Pedionomus torquatus. The sequence goes on along the minus strand of VZRU01006485.1, from coordinate 28,418 downwards.
AGACCACACCTTACAAAGTGCATAGTTCTATTTTACTTCTTTGATGTTCTCTCTGGAATCTTACAAGTGTTACCACAATTTCAGAGAAGAGGAATCCTTGTGTATATGTTCTTTAAGGAAACACTTTTGTATCCCTTCTGTACATAACTAGAAACAATGTAGTGGCTATATAAAAGTGGGAAACAGTATTTCAATTGAGCAAACATCCAAAGAGTTTCTGTTAGAAGGGCCTTTTCTTATTTCATGGTCAGAGGAATTGTCATCTCTTTAGACAAAAATGGGGTTAATAATCTTTATGTGCTTAGATCTCCCCAAGTGTGAGTAATTTCAACATGTCTACAACTTTAAACAAAATAAAAACCAAGATCAAATACATTGAACCTTGTGCCTTGTACTTTGCTAGGTAAAGTTATTCTAAAGAGAAAGAGAAAATATGTATTAACTTTAAGAATTTTTGTTCTGCAATGAGTAGGAAATAGGAAAAATCCCAAAACAGTGAGAGACATTTTCAGTTTCTAGCAGACCTTGCTTGTCAACAGTAGGACTTTATATACTGTTTGGAGTGAAAAGTATTGTGAAGTCTTATTTTTTTTTTAGAATTATGGTTTCCAATAAAGTGGCCCACTTGGTGCATGAGGGAAAGGCTGTGGATGTTGTTTACTTGGACTTCAGTAAGGCCTTTGATACAGTCTTCCAAAGTATCCTACTGGAAAACCAGGCTGTCTATAGCTTAGATGGGAACTTGTATTGGATTTTTAACTCCACTGTGTTAAAAACCTGCTGGAGGGCCAGGCCCAGAGAGTGGTGGTGAATGGAGTGAAATCCAGTTGGTGGCCAGTCACAAGTGGTGCCCCCCAGGGCTCAGTGCTGTGGTGGGTTCTCTTTAACATGTTTATCAATGATCTGGACAAGGGGATTGTGTGCATCCTCAGTAAGTTTGCAGACAACACCAAGTTAGGTGGGAGTGTCAACCTGCTTGAAGGTAGAAGGGTTTTGCAGAGGAATCTGGACAGGCTGGATTGATGAACTGAAGCCAATGGGATGAGGTTCAACACGGCCAAGTGCTGGGTCCTGTACCCCATAGTACCTGCAGCACTACAGGTTTGGAGAAGAGTGGCTGAAGAGCTGCCTGGCAGGTGAGGTTCAACACGGCCAAGTGCTGGGTCCTGTACCCCATAGTACCTGCAGCACTACAGGTTTGGAGAAGAGTGGCTGAAGAGCTGCCTGGCAGGAAAGGACCTGTGGATGTTGGTTGACTGTCAGCTGAGCATAAGCCAGCAGTGTGTCCAGGTGTCCAAGAAGGCCAACGGCATCCTGGCCTGTATCAGGAACAGTGTGATGAATAGTACCTGTGAGGTGATCATCCCCCTGTACTCAGCACGGGTGTGGCCCCGTCTTGAGTACTGTGGCCAGTTTTGAGCCCCTTACCACAAAAAAGATATTAATAAGGTCCAGAGAAGGGCAATGAGGCTGGTGAGGGGTTTGGGGAATAAGCCTTATGAGGAGAGGCTGAGGGAGCCTGGAGAAAGAGAAGCTGAGAGGAGACTTTATCACCCTCTACAAGGGGTGTATGTAACCTGAAAGAAGGTTGTAGAGAGGGAGGGATTGGTCTCTTCTCCCAAGTAACATGTGGTATGACAAGAATAAATGGCCTCAAATTATAGCAGGGAGGTTCAGATTAGATATTAGGAAAATTTTATGTTGAAAGGATCATTAAGCTTTGGAATGGGCTGCCCAGGGGAGTGGTTGAGGCACTTTCCCTGGAGGTATTTAAAAGATTGGTGGACATACTGCTTAGAGACATGGTTTAGTAATGTTTTTTATCAGAGTTAGGTTAACAGTTAGATAGATGATCTTAAAGGTCCCTGGAGTCTAGACAGGTTTATGATTCTCTGATTCTATCTGGTGCTTTTGTGTAAGAGAAGTCATGTCTTTTTAAAAGTTATGAAATGGCAGAAGTCTTTAATGTAAATAGTTAATAGCTTGTTTTTCTCATTCTTTTCAACACTGCATGAGTCTGCAAAGCCAACAGGGTTTTTCCTTTTGGGCTCTAGTTAGGAGTTATACATCAACTTGGCACAACTTTGGCTATACTGTTAGCCAGTCGTAGATTGAGACACTTCTGTGAGTACCATAGCTCTGCTTGTGCTGCCCTCTGGCCTTGCATGGTCGTAACTTCCTCCTCTCGGGTAGTTACTGTGGCGGTTTGCAGGGAAAGCTGGAAGAGTGTGCAGAGACGAGGTAGATACTGAGTGCTTGTCCTTGTGCCGGTGAAGTTTTGGGTAGTACGCTTCAGTTGTTCTAGAAACTAAGTATAGTCTCAGGCACCAATTGCATCACTCTGGGGTACTGCATTTAGTAGGGCGGGTGACAGAAATGGAAGGTATTAAAGGATTTGGTCCCACTTCTCTTTCATGTATGGATTTTGCAAATTCTGGCTCATAACTGAGAATATTTATCAGAAAACAAACCAATAGCGATGTCTGAGGACTTTCAGGAGCAAGGTTGCTATTTATAGTTACATTTTTCAAATTTTAAAAGAAGTTTTGCTCTTCTGATGCTGAGTGGAGATATCTGTGCTAACAGGAAAAATGTACTTGGTCCTGGCTCCACTACAGTTTGAAGCTCCTAACATGCCTTTTTTCTTTTCATACTTTTCATAAAAATTATAATTGCCACCACATTCAATTGATTTCACTTATGCCAGAGGCACGTCGGTTTTGCCCACATTTTGTAGTATGTAAAAGGCACTAGTGGTGTTTGTGTGGCTGGTCAAGCAGTTCTTCCCAGTGTCCTGTTGAGTTCTACATCCCAGGAGCATCATTTCATCTTCTGGCTATTCATGAGTTATCCAGGAATCCAAAATAAGTGTGACAGGGGAGCTTTCCTGTTGCCCCACTTCTATTGTGCTCTATATCACCCTGGCCCACCATAAATTTATTTTACCTGGGACTTACGGTTGTTTAAGTCTACCTGTGGTACATAGGAACTATGCGGTAGTTGTGTTGGTTGCTTTCTGGAGAACCTAGAAAAAAATAATGGCACCGCATTTTGCACTTAACGTATGTTTAGGCAGTGTGCAGGTAGAGGAGCAAATGTGATGGTGGAAAAAATGTTAACCTTGTGGCAAGTCAACTGGATGGAGCCTGTAGGTTTTTGTTTGTGAAGTGATAGTCTCCTATGAGTAGACTCAAAGGTCGCAATTCTGTGTTTTCAGTGATATTTCATATATGTTTATGAAGAGGAATTGAAGTCCATTTATAATGATTTTTTTTTTTTTCCCGATTAGAGTTCTGTTGCCTCTTCAGTAGTACAATACACTGCAGTATCTTGCTCTTAAGCCCAGTGTTGAATTAGTTGTTAGTATAGTTTGTGTTTATAAGGTCATGCAATAAGTATTGCATGATTCTTGGTACCTTCTATATTGTTTCCACTGCTAAAAAATTACTATAGCCAAAATTTGCACACATGCATCAAGACATTCTTATGGGTCACAAATTACTACTTTGTCAGGCAGCTAATGAAATAATTAAGTGTGCATAGTGACAATAGAGCAGTTTTTACTTCTTGGAATTCATTTTCCTTGTCTTGGTAGATTTTAAAGCTTCTGAATAGGATGGAGAATGAGGAAAATGTTTACTTGCTGTGCAGTATAGAATCTCTCCTCCTTTGGGTGGCAACAGTAACATAACTTGTTGGATTTGAAGTTAGTAAGCAGATGCAGCTTAGAAGGTTATTTTCCCTATTTACTTGTTTATTATAGGATTTCTTTGTTCTGGTAACACTGATTACACTGTGTCAGTAATATTGTAACTGTTACGAGGATGTTCCTGCTGGTATCCTGTAGTATCCTGCTACGTTCTCCTTTTTTATTTTATTTTATTTTAATGATGTTTATAAACAAGATGTGGTTAAACTGATCTGTTGTAAAATATTCTGTTGCAAGCTTCTTCACAGTCCCTAAAAGAGTTTTGATTAGCTTTCTTGGTAATATTTCTTATACAAATAAATGAGAATTGATGTCGAGAGAGTTTTCTTTGAGAAAAAAGTTAGTATTATTTTTTGTTAATGGCACGTACAGGCATACTATAGACAGAATTGAAGATACCTGCTCATCAATAGTGAGTTGAGAGTTGTGCTATTTAATGCATTTTTGAGGTACTCAACTTTTAATTGACTTTTTTCTAACTTTTGGGAAGTAGTTTGTTGATTCCCACTGGAAGGATTTTTCTGTCATGACTTTGGCTTGCCTAGACTTCACAAACAGAAAACAAACCAATTCTGTTTCTTTCCTATTACTATAAACAAGATTGGGATGCAGCGAAATTCTGAAAATTTCCATTTTATTTTTACTGTTTAAATATGGTCTCTGTGGAGTAAGCTGAACTCTGTGCTTGGGACTAAAACAGAGACTGTTCCTTTGGGTTGTGCTGCTTAGTTGTGTTTTTTCCCTTTCTTGTCAGTGTTTGTCATTAGGCAACATGTTCAGAAGAAAGGCCTCTGGTTAGCTGAAACATTGCTTTTCTTTCTGTCATTCCTACTTTATTAAACTGACTCCTAAATAGTAGTACATAGGTTTATGGCTTGTGTGTATCATTCTCTTTTGAGAAGTATTTACTGAAGTAGTCAGCTGGTACACCTTGTTTCCTCAATGAGTACGTGCCCCCTACAAAATTAGGCAATGGTAATATTTACAGGGCTTCTGCTTTTTCAGACTTGTCTTTTGGAAGGCTCTTTTTCAGAAAAATACTGTGGCACTAGACACATCTTTTGATGACTGCGTTATGTGTATATGGGGATATATTTCCATGTCTTCTATTTCTGTTTCCTTCCCTCCTTAATGCAACTGATACCATTCAGTGAATTCTCATCGAATGCAATCTCTAGAACTTCTGCTGTTGGAGAATTTGGAGTTATAGCAATAACCTGATTAAAGAATTATTAAAGACAAGTTAAGTATAAGTTATTCAACATTAATTTAACAGTTTTTCCCTGTTGGTACTAGGCTTTTTAATTGGAGTTGAACAGTCTTAGTTCTGGATGAGGTTAAAAAGATGAATGAATTTGCAGCTTAGAGTTTTGATATGACTGCAATCATAGTATCGAATTATTGCATATCCAAAAAATGTGCTGTCCTACTGCTTTTATTTATGACGTCCTTAATGTATGATACTATACATCAAACAGACATTCTCTTAAAGCCTCTGGAACTAACATTAAAAAGTTGTGCATAAAGTGGTGGTAATATGAACAGTACTTAGGAAAAATCTACTTCACCAAAAAGTGAGATGGAAACACAAGGCCTACTTACTTTAAGAAAGTCACATATTTTTAAAGGTAATGAGACAATAAACGTGTGTTTCTGATTATCCTTTCAATAACGTGCAAACAAATACTTTCTGTAGAAGAGAAGCAAGTTTAAAGTAGCTACAATTTACAAAAATCTTTGATGCATTGTGGTCAATTGGGGAGGCTTCTTACTTGGTCCTACTTCAGTAATTCAAATTATTGATATTTTTGTATGAAAAGTGGTGTTAATCCTTTCTCTATTGACACTTTATAAATTGATCACTAATTTAGCTAAGGAAATCTTTCTTTTTATGCTGTTCTGTTACATACTTTGATATTCTGCAGAGATGTTGTTTTGCTCTAAGTTGTGCAGCTATACTGTCAGTTACAGGCACTGTTACACAACTAGGATGTAAATTGTCGTAGGCTTATCTATCTAAAAACTCTACCTGTTCAAAGGTAGTTTCAGTTTGTCCTTGAAGCAATTGAATTACTTCAAAATATGAAAGATAGCAGTGCTCTCTGTTTCTGCCCCTCATGGTCCCCCCATCAAGGTAGAAACATCAGTCCTGGAAGAAAATTGCCAAGGTAAAATAGAATATTGGACTTGATTACTTTGAAGGACTCATGCATTGTTACACTCTGCTGTGCATTTTCTTTTCCCTAGGCAGGACACTCTCACATGGCTGCTGAATATTTTTCTGTGCTTTCATTTAACAGTTTTGCCAATTCCTTGGCCTGTTGTGGTTCAGAAAGGAGGTCTGAGAATTTGTGCTTCTCCACCTTCCTTTCCTGAAGTTGTGTGGTAACTACCTCTCATATGAAAGTGCTTTATCCTTTTGGAACGAGTGACTTTCCCCTTAAGGCGGGAAGATGAGTTTGAGAAAGGGCTTTAATTTGCTGGATTTTTTTTGTTTCTCTTTTGTAATCTGTGTGTTTCAGTTCTGCAAAATGTACAGTGGCCTAGCACTTTTTCCTTGCATGGCAAGGGACGAGCAGCTTCTGTAGAACAGGCTGGTTCTGTACCTTCAACTAGAGAAAATGGAGAGAAGTGGCAGGAAAAGGCTGATAGGAAGAGGGCTGCTTTTGAGACATGGAGTAGACTTGTCTTCATTCGGGTAGGAAACTAGAAATAGGTTTTAAAGCATGTCTACCAAGCTCTGAAAACATACTGATGCTTTTGTTGTCTCTGGGTCTGAGGAGTGATTAGGGAAACGTAATTATCCAGCATTAATTATTTTATTTTGTTCCATGTTGTTTTGTCTATGGAAGTGAAATATAAATTCAAATACATTTGCAATCTCTAATTGTCTCACGTTGTTTGGTAATAACTTAGAACTTTGAAAGTCACATAATTAGGTAACTTGTACGTTTGTTGTAGTGGAGAAAAGCGGAACATCTCTCACAATTCTTTATTGTAATGTCCTTATTTAATTAGTGTGATTTACTGGTGCATTTTACTAATAGTATTTATAAGATTTTGTCCTTTGGGAATGAAAAATGTATATATCATTAAAAAAAAAATAATCTGAAGTTTGGCGAATAATAAAAACAGTGCAAGTTTTGAGCATTTGATGTTCTCTACAGTATGATACAGGAGACAGTTTGCCAACTGGCTTCCATTTGAAAACTGTTCTGATTTATTAATGGTTTGCTATTTCTTTCTCTACTATACTAGTTTTAATTAAATAGGTAAAGCTTCCAAAATAGGGGGGAGACTAGACTAATGTTGTGGGGTTTTTTTTCCCCTTTGCTGGCAATTATTAGTTTTCTGTTTACTTTTTTCAATAATGTTACCTTTTGCCAATCACAAGCCACTTGTCCCCTAAAATGGTTATTTGTTAAAAATTAGTACCTTGACTTCAGTTTTGAATGTGTTTTGGCAAAGGATGATGATGGTAATCTGCTTTTAAATCTCATGAGAGTGAAAAGAAATCTTGCATGCTGTAGGATGCACAAATGTAAAAAACAAAAAAATCCCAACCAGCCAAACTACCCCAAAACTTAAAAATACACCAATGAAGTAATGTTATCAAAGTGTACAGAGTGAGCTGATGAGTCGCCCATTTGGAGTGCATAGTGAAACTTAAACTTCAATAGGGTGGCATGGACGTGGGTTTTTTTAATTAGTGTAAACCTGTGGCAATGTTGAACTTCATAATGACTTTGAGCACTCTAGTCTTTGCACTTAGGTGATAAGTGGGTACCAGTGCTGAGCTGGTGACACAAAGAGTAAGAGCTAATTCTTTTTTCTTTTCCCCAGTTAGTGTGAAGTGTAACAGTGTGGCTTCCTTGAGCTGTAAACTAATCTAGAAGATTTTGAGTAAAATACTGAATTTGGGGTTGATGGTATTTATATTATAAAGTTTTGAAATTTGTATAGAATTACTATAGAAATTAGTATTTGAATTACTATAGCTAATTAGGCACATAGGTATCCTCCACTCTTAAAATGTTAGGGTTTGGATTGGGAAAAGTTAGTTGCTTTGTGTGTACAAGCTTTATAGTATAAGCCATTGAGATAATTCAGTAGTAGAGCATACCACAGCAGTATCTCTGCTGTGAAGACAAAGAAACCCTTAAATCTTGTCTTACCGAACATAATTAAATTTGTATTCATACCTTTTTATATAATTATTATTACAATCTGTGGTTTTACTCTACGATCAGGGGAACGTGCTGTTCCATGTTGGCAAATAAAATAAGTGCTTTTCTTGCTGTAACCAATCTGTGTTTCTGTTAACAGTACAGATATATTCAATATACATGCTAACTCAAGAGATTATTTTTTATTTTTTCTAGTAGAAGTATACCAAACTTATCATAATAATATGTTCAACACTCTTGAAATGTTCTTATTTATGTATTTGGAAGTTCACTACTGGACAAAGCATTTTTAAAGTGGTTTAAATACAGATTACTATTTTGCTCTTTGACCCATATAAATAGACTTTTACCTTCCTGGAATGCTACATTGGAGCTACCTGATCTCTGCTTTTTAAAAAGGGCCTGTTCACATGATTCAGACAGTGGGATCTGAACCAGTGGGGAGGGAGAAGTAACTTCTCTTCAAGGAAGTTCTCTTGAAAAAGTTTAAATAAAACTTACTAAAAAGTAGTTGTTTCTCAGGCAGGGCTTGCAGTAGCCTCATAGCATTCTAGTCATCTTCAGCTGTGTGTTGATGGAACTTCCCTCTCAATTATACGTGACTTTTAAAGATGACATGATATCTAGTAAGTACTTTTTATAAATGGGTCAGATTTACAGTTTTAAGTTCCCAGTACTCCCGGTCTGTTGGTAGCATAGTATCAGTAGTGTAGCAAATAACATCACACTTGTTTTTCTACCCATTCATTTTTGGTTTTGTGAGGTTGTTTGTAGCAAGAGAGAGGATTAAAAAGTAGCATAAGTAATAAATGCATAGGGTTAAAAAACCCACAAACACAAAACCAAACAAACCCCTGAGATTGCTACTGGCTGCATACCAGTGACTATTATTTAACAATGGTTGGAAATGTGTAGTGTATTGATAAGAATGTTGTCTAAATTAGACTGAGGCTATTGCCTCCAAAAGCCTTACTTTATATTGGCTTGAATCTCTGTATGAAAATGCTGTCTGTTGTGAATGAAATAAATGTTTTAAATGAAGATCTTGGAAGTCATATTTTAGAGAATATTCTAAATTGTGCGATAAATAGTGTGCTTGTTTTGTCAGTTTGGGGAAAAAGATCTGATTGTCTTGTGCCAATGTGTTTTCTTGGCTTCATACTAGTTTTTGATGATGGTGATGAAAGGACCTTGAGACGAACTTCATTATGCTTGAAGGGAGAAAGGCACTTTGCAGAAAGTGAGGTAAGACAATGATGGACATGCAATGAAAACTAAAAAACTGAGTAGGTTTTTGGGTTTTTTTTATAATAAGAAAAAAATATCTTTTTCTTTTCTTTTTCCATATAGACACTCGATCAACTGCCACTAACCAATCCAGAGCATTTTGGAACTCCAGTTATTGGGAAGAAATCTAATAGAGGAAGAAGATCTTCTATTCCTGTGTGAGTTTTGATAGTGCTCTGTGGCTTTCCTTTGCTTTAGTGTCCCTTGCAAAACTGAAGTTGTACCATTGAAGCTCTAACTTTCTGAAGGCTCTCTCTTGCAAGTTCTTTGCAAAGGTTATAGACTTAAGTCAGTTCATGCAGCTATGTTCATATGTTAGCAGTATTATGAAATTGATGGGTTTTTCTGTTTGAATATTTTTCAGAATGTTCATGCTTCTTTCATATAATAGGAACTCGAGTGCCAGAGTTTAGGATTTTTAACCTTCTTTATACTGCATGAAGCAGGGAAAGAAGGCACTTTTAAATTTCTGGGGTAGAGAGCATTTTGCTTTGTCTCATGTCTGCACAATCAAATTCATGACTGCAATTCCAACCTGACGCTGTTGTAAAATACTACTATTTGGAAGATTTTCTACAAAATTCCTCTTACTATGTAAGTGCACTTAAATATTAAGTGTATTTTAAGCAATTTTTGTAGCTTTGTTTTTATAAGCTTTGCAGAGCAGGAAGAAAGATTGGTTGTGAGCTGTATTTGCTTTCAAATATTAACTTCTGATAAAAACTTTAAAATACTTGTTTTAATGATTTAGCACTGAAGATGAAAAAGAGGAAGAAAGTAGTGAAGAAGAAGATGAAGATAAAAAGCGTCTCAATGATGATTTGCTTGGCAAAGTTGTGAGTGTGACTTGTAATTCTGAAAAGGCAGACTGGTATCCAGCTTTGGTAAGTTGCTTAAGAGTTTTGACTTCTTTCTTCTTAGACAATAGCATCATCTGTTAGTTGTGGAGTGGTTTTACTCGATAGGATGGTTTGCAACTGTCACAACTTCTACAGCAAAGTTATTAATGTAGTCAGGCTAAGCTCTGCTGCCTATATTTTCTAAAAATAAAAATATCCTAGAGTATCTATGAAAAGTAGGAGAGCAAAGATTAATGGTTATGTGTAAGTTACAGTTTTATACTCTTAAGTCCTTCAAAACTGCATATAAAATGATCAGTATGTAACAATATTTTTCTTTGAAAAAATACAATACATTATGACTTGCTGTTCTAGGCAACTTAAAAACAACTAGATTATGAATTTTAATTGCAGAGAAACTTTTATCTTTTTGAATTTAATAATTACCTTTTTCTTTAGACTTTCGATTTGATGAAATACTGGTTTCTTTCATGCTTGCGTTTACATAAATTTACATAATAGCAAAGGTTGGTAGTTAATTTAATTGGACAATCAGTGTAGTATATGGTGTTCAGTTCTCTTGCTAATAAATATATATTAAATAAATTCAAGTACAAGTAGACTTGTGCTTTAAAGGTAGACAATTTACAGATTCTTTACACACACGAAAGTTTAGACACGCATCTTAAAAGTTGCTTTCTTTAGTAAACTTTGGTATTGTCAGACAAACTTAATATGCATCTTCTGTTACTTTGTGTTTATTTAAAAAATGATTTGGGGAATTAAAGGGGAAGGTTTGATTCATGAATTTTTGCAGATTATATTAACTGTATATTCTGTAGTCCTGTATTTTGAGTCTTCAGTGTTAGCTGGAAAGAGCTTAGCTGTTACAGTCTTCTTAGTTTAACATTTTGCTTCCCAGGATCCAAAAGTAACTAACTATCCAGGCTAGTTGTCTTTGCTTCCTTGAAAGAACATTATGATGTAATATAGGGTGAAATGTTGACACTGACTTACCCAGCTGTATGTATTTGTTTAATATGTAAAATGTGGTATTATGTGTGTTCTTATTGTACTAACAGCAGATTTAAACTTAACATGGTTCTAACTAGGGAATTAAGTTAGTGGAAGCTGTGTGCCTGTTCTGTTCTCTGTTACCTGAGAAACAGCAATGTCTTACCTTGATTTTTTTGGAGTGAAACTTCAGACTCATCTGAATGAGGTGAGACAGCTTCCACTGAGTTCTGAGAGATCCATAAGTTCATCTGCATTTCACCTTTTTTTTTGACTGTATGTGGTCTAGAGCAAAACATAAACTTGTTCTGTTTGTGGTAAGAGAAATACTGCAAATGCATTTTTTTTAATCACTTCAGATGCTGCTGTGAAAGGATGCACTGGATTCCATACTAGCTTATGTTGTCTACTTCTCAAAAAACCCCACCCTAGTACTTTCCTATCACTTTGAGTGACAAATGTCACAAAGCTACTTATTTTACACCAGTTTCTGATTCTTTCAGTGGATGCTTTAAACAGATTTTGTGTGAAGAGGAGCAAAAAAAAGCAGAGTGAAAAAACAGAATCCCATGTTGTCACACCAACAGATTAGTTTTGAGTTTGCAAATGAAATTGCACTTTTTGGCTTGTAAATAACAAGTAACGTTAATTGCTTGAGGTAAACTGCTCTTGGAAATCTCTTGTTATTTGCCTTAGTAATGTGAAATGGAGTAGTCTTCTCAGTTGGGAATTACAATAGAAGAAACAGGAAAACAGCAGATTTCCTGCTTTCCATCTTTCTTTCCTTTCAAGATCAGCTCTTTTTTGGCTTAAACAATGTGTTTGATTTGAAACTTCAGGTTGTGTCTCCCAGCTGTAATGATGACATCGCAGTGAGAAAGGACCAGTGTTTAGTTCGATCCTTTGCAGATTCCAAATTGTAAGTAATACCTTACTTTCATTAGATGAAAGGGGGAAAAATGCAAAATTAATTACATGTTGATTCTGAAGACATTATTTAGTCCAAAAGGAGAGGGTACAGTTTTGTGTAACGCTGTACACATTTGTTACAGTCTGTGTCCAGCTTCTGTGCTTTTACTCTTCCACATTTATATTGTGTGTACTGATAAGAGTTCATCTGACAAATACAGTTTCTGGTATTTCTTAATTTAAAAAAAATTAAATAATTGAAAACCTTAGGTGATAATACTTTAGATGACTCCTGTTCTTTGAATATACTGACGATGATGTTATTGGAAAAACATGCAGACTTGCTCTGTTTCACTTTTTTTTCCTCCATAATATTCTGTATTGAACTTCAGAAAATGTTGGCTTCCATTTCCTGAGGTTTTACTTCAGTTTTTCTGAAATAATGAAAGAAGAAAAAAAAAAATCTTAATATAACAACTCACTTTTGTAAGGCTTTCCTGGGAGATTGGTTAACATTTCTACTGTAGTAACTCAGTAACTGAATATTTAGTGTAACTTTTAAAACAGAGCAACTTCCTTATATTTTGCTGTGAGAACGCTTTTGTAACCTGAAAATAAACAATCTGTTTATGATGCAGATATGTGAATTTGGCTTCACTGTTGTTCTGTGTCAGTAGAAATGCATTCTGAAATTACAGAGCTTCTTTCTTTTATGTTAGCTTGATTGCTCTTTTCAGTAGCAACTGTGAATATTTTCAATTTAGAAAAGGTTTTCTACCTGTGTAGAGTGTTTCACCACTGCAAATTTGTGCAGGTTAAACACTTAAGAAAGGCTTGTAAAGCTTAATTTTAATTCTTTAATCACAAGGGGTTTTTAGTGTCTGAATTTCAAAAAAAGATTGGAAGCTTACTTATTCAAAATCCTTTGAATTTTCTTTTAGAACTTATAATAACAAATGCCTTATGCATTTTGCTGTTAGAAATGCTGTTGAAAATGAATGAAAAATCATGAAAATCTTAGAAATTGTTGGGTTTTTTAAAGTCAAATGTTTGCTTTACTGTGATTTTAAAAATAATATCAGAACCATACTCTTTTTCAGTTACTCAGTAGCAAGAAAAGACATTAAAGAACTAGATGTTCAAAACTTACCAAAATCTGAGTCTTCTCCTAAAAAAGGTAAATTAGAATAAATTCTAGGTATTTTAATAAAGTAATCTCATGCAATAGTACTTTTAACTTCTGCAGATAAATGATGGCCTGCTGATTTCTGATAATTGCTCTTGGATGTTTTGCAAACAATTTTAAATGTAATAAACAAAAATGTTGGAAAATAGCACCTAGTAGAAGTCTTGTTTATTTGATTTTTTTCCTTTATTTCCTTCTTTTGATCCGCTCCAAATTGATGGAAAATGAAGAGTATTTTCAAAGTAGTATATTTGAAATGTCATTGAATAATACAACTTACAGTTACCTCTTGTAACACTGCATTCTTCTGCTGTTGCTCAAATCAATTTATCTTTACAATAAAAATACACAGACAGCAAGGTGTAAATTTGATTAGAACAGCCTGCCTGTGATTAATGTTTGGTTTAAACGTATAACTACAGAACTTGATTTCCAGATGGATGTGACTACAGTAATCCAGATTTTTAGTGTTTGTAAAAGGCCAGATTTTCACTTTACATAATGCTTTTAGTGTTATTTCTCCTAATCAGACCTCAAAACACAACATTTGTTAAAGAGAAATATTTAAAAAGTAATTATTAAAAGTAATTTGAGAAACTGCGTCTCAGCAACAAAAAACTTGCACTCAACAACAGCAGTTCCTCAGGTTTGAGTAAAGGTGTGGAACAGCTCCTTAACAAAGATTTAACATGAGACTCTCAAAAGAGAGCTTGAGAAGGTTTTCATTGAATTGTGTAATTCTTAATATTTTTTCTTACACTTTCTTTTTAATAACTATTTCACAGTACAAGAACTTTAGAGCGTCCAAAAACATGATCAGATGCCAGGTTAAAGATAAGTTGAGGAAGGGGTGGGTTTTTTTCTTGCCACAATTTGATTGTGACATTCATTGACATGAAGAAGTTTTGTAAAACCAAAGATACTAATAATTTCTAAAAGTTTAAACTGTTTTCTTGAGGTTATTCTATCAACATCTATTAAAATCTAGTGGCTTTTCTTCTCCAGCAACACTGTGAATAATTCATTGCAATATGTTCCTCTTCTGGGTATTCTGATTTCTCTTTATTGAAGTGTTTTATTGTGTATGGGGGGAATGTTTTGGGGTTATATGGTTGGTTTTGCATTGTTGTTTTCCTCTTGGAGCACCACTTCTAGAAAGACAATTTGAGGTATTCCCACCGTACAACTGAGACTTCTCCCCTCTCCTCTGTATGTCCTCGGTTCCAAACGTTAATGTAACATCTCTTTAAGAGTGTTCTTAAAAGAAAAATGGATTTATTTTTTTTCAATCTAAGCTTTAAGCCATAAAGATACTTAAGATACTTTATCTAACTGTGATAGGTTTCCTTTTTTTTTTTTTTTTTTTTTTTTTAATAGCTTTATTATGGTACTTATCTGCTTCATACACAAACAGAACAGTTCACAGTTCCACAGAATAGATGTGGATGAGTATAGGTGCTCATCTCTGCTACTGTTCACATGCATAGGTGTAAATCTTAGTAGTGTTCACGGAGACCTATGCCTAGAAAACAACTGCATGCTGTGTGGGGGATGGCTGTTCTTTATTCTAAACTCCTGGAGTTGCACATACTGGGTTTTTAAAATTTGACAGTTGTGAAATCTACAGTGTGTAAATTCAGAGTTTAAAGCTGAAGTATCTATTTTATTACTTAATTTTTGGCTTAAGTTGGCATTGGAATTTACAAGAATGTGAAAGCAAATTAAAAATACTTCATAATTGTGAATACTGTGGTTGAGATAAAACCAAGGCCCTTTCTTTTGTAGGACTACAGGAGGCCAACGTGTTTCTTGACACAAAGGGTGTTCCTCGGAACTGGAAAATGGACATAAGTGAAATTCTGGAGTCTGCTAGCAGTGATGAGGAAGGTGGAGCTGCTGCAGAAACTGATGAAGAGGAAGAAAAGAGAGAAGAGAAAATGGAAGAAGGAGTGGTAAGCCTGAGCAATTTTAGTTATTTTTCAAAGATAATTGAGTAACTTGCTCCTGCACTTTCCAACATCTTACTTTCAGACTTTGTTTACTCATTTCAATGTCCTGTTAGTTCTCTTTAGATTCCCTTTGCTACAGCCATCCTTATTGCAATATGTGACTAGTGGCAGATTGCCTTCTGTTATCCAGAGCAGAAATTGGAGACAAATCTCAGAAATTAAGAATTCAAGGCAGAGAAGAGTGATAGAAAGAATGTGGGACAAAAGGAGAGACGTAAAAAATAAAAAGGTGCTTAGCCTAACACTAGTAATCCAACCTTAAGTAAAAGTAACTTTGTATTTTTCTTCTGTAGTTTATATGTAGGTTATATAAAAAATAACTTGTTTCTAAGAAGAGTAGTTTGATTTTATTTATATTTTTTTAAAACAAAGACAATTATTAAAGCAAAAGTAATAGGCTGACTGAAAGTATGAGCTAACTCACAGTCTGTTACTTGGTGCCCAAGAAGCTGTTCAAGAGCAATACAGGAGTTGCCTTTGTATGTGTTAGGTTTTTCTGAACACTACCAGTATTAGGGGTTGGGAATGTGATGCCATGGATGGACATTCTAATACTTAGGGTAATGTGTTTATACTGCATTGGAATGCTTTGAATGGCTCCTTTTCCATGAAGTTAACCAGTTTGGTCATGTCAGCAAAACTGTACTTGGAGAATTTCCTTTTATTTCTGCTACTGCTTTTTGACTTTGATGTTGTTGCTTAGAAGTAGGGGGCAGGTGTGTGTATTTGCTTGCGGCATTTGGATTTCTTTAATGCGATTTTCGCAACACGCTGAGAAACTTTCTTTACATAGAGGGAAAAATACGTAGTGAAGTTTGCATTTCTAGGGGAAGGTGAAACGCCGTTTCCACGTGACGACGCCCGCAGCGCGCGGTGCAGCCCGGCCGGGCACAGAATGGCCGCTCGTACTTGGAGGCGGGCGGCCTCGTTGCCGCGGCAACCGGCTGCTGGCCAGCACTGCGCATGCGCAGGAGTGGGGGGTTGGTGGTTTCGGGCCGGGAGAGGGGGAGCGGGCACGAGCGCTGGAGCGGAGGCTTGGCCGGCGGCCAGAGGGAGGCTTGCCCGGATGCTTTGAAATGGGCTGTATCTTTTCTTTGCCTTTCATGTAATGCCTGATTATTTTTATTATTGTTATTATTTTATATATATGGAAGAGAATGTAAGTAATACCATATAACTGCGGATGCCGTGCAGGGAGAGAGAAAACCGGCAAATATTTGGAAGTCAGGCTGAAATATATCCAGGCAGTGGGCAGATTAGATAGAAGGGAAGTAAAACCATTTTACATTTGAAAGAATGCAGCTCCTAGGTAAGGATTCTGTGTTTTAATCTGTAATGCTAGCATGGTTGTTAAGAATGTGGATTTTACTTGGATTTCTGATCTGGAAAACTGGTGGAGCATGTAGCCAGGGCAGATCATCCCAGGTTAAAAAAAAAAAAAAAAAAAAAAAACACAAACACAAAAAAACATTTNTAAAAAAAAAAAAAAAAAAAATCCAAAACCCAGTAAGACTATTTTTAGATGTTAATTTTATGCTTTGACAAAGTGTTCTGGAAAATTGAGTAGATGTCTGTATGAGAATAATGAAATTATGAGATAAACATAAGGATGAATGTGTGCAACATATAAAATCTTGTGGTTTTTTTCCTCTGTTAGCAGTGAAAAGGACTGATTAGGCCACATTTTGCAGGGTGTGAACTGTTGCAGTCTCTGGTCTGTTTGTATTAACGTTGGTTAATTGCAGACCACCAGTTATTAAAAATCAAGGGTTGCTATACTAATTTTCTAGTATCCCCTTTTAATATCATTTTTCACGGCTGTGTGCTGTGTGCTTCAAACAAAGAAGAGGGAGGAGGGAGCTTGGTGGTTTAAAAAAACCCAGACATTCCTGTAAAATAAATAGAGGTTATTTTTTAAGGAGTAGTCTAAATGTAGAGTAGTTGAGTGAAGGATTTTAAACAAGTAGATGTGCTGGTAGGAAGAGCTGTAGAATCCATTATTTCCAGGTGACAATTAGACATGTAAAAATATGGTGAGCATCTTCATGCTGAAGCCGTGTAGCAGAGGGTAGATATTAATCTTTTTAGATTACGTTAGAGCAGAACTGTCATTCTGACCTATCAAATTTAATTCCAGATTCAGCTGTTACTATACATATTCTAATTGTGGTCTGTGCTAGATAGTACAATTAGAGAGCATTTAGGGAGTTTATAATAATTTCTGTTGTCCCTTAGAAATGCAGTAATAGTAATTCTCTCTGGTTGCAGAGAGAATTGATGAGTGAGACTGCTGTGGGTTTATTTGACTAGAAATGTTGAATTACTCAATTCTTGTATTTACATTTTGTAGAGTTTCTCCTTTACCAATTGAGGTCAAAATAGCTTCTGTCCATCCTCAGCCAGAATATTCTCAGTGGATCTTTTGTTTTAGAACTCCCAATTGTTATATTACTGGAGATGGGAGGGAGATTTCAAAAATTACCTCCACCTTTCCTCTATCTTCTGAAATGCACAGCAGCTTTGCTGTCAAGCCCTGACCAGCTGCTGACCAGCCATGATAGGCCTTCATTAAATCATTCAAGTGGACACAGACCTACTTAATATATAATGAGAGCACAAAGTCAGTCAGAAGAGTCTAATTCTGGGTATGGGGAAGATCTTATTTTGCTGAAGTAGGATCATTTATAACGATAATGGAGCAGAGAGACCTGTTGTGGCTGGTGGTAATAGAGCCTACTGTAACAATGTAACTTAGCTTTGACAGAGACTTGTGGTACGTTTTGTGATGTCATAAAGAGTATGGAAGAATCAGTACAACAGGGTTTACAGGCTTTGCATGGTTCTTCTCTGATGGCTTTTGTAAGCTAAGAAGTGGGAACTAGTATGGTGGTGGTGAGATGCTAATTCTCCTTGTCAGTGGTACCCCACTTAAGTGATCCAGAGTTGACTATGAAGGAGGAAAATGTGGAAATTGCTTGTCACTGACTTCAACAGGGAATGTGTTACACTGAGTTCCTCAGGATGTTCAAGTTGTTGGATTTTTGGCAATAATATCAATATATGATGCAACTCGGGATTACTTTTCATTTCTTAATGTGAGGTCTGAATAACAGACTACAAGCTGCTTGTGTCACAAGAAGTGAAGAAAGCAGGAGGTACTATAGAAAAAAATTTCTTTATCAATGAAAATTTAAAGAATCAAACAATTGGTTTGAATCCACATAAAAATGAGGGTATTGCTTTTTGTTCTTTTCCAGATTTCAGCATGTCAAAATAAAAGAATTAACTGCGTTTTGAAGGTACTTTTGGCATCAAAATATGCACTGCAGCTGAAATAAAAAAAAACCACCAACAAACTCTCTAAACTCCAGTATCTCCATGTAGAAATGGAAGATTTTTTTGAACATTAACTGATTAATTTTTTTTTATTGGATATTAGGTTATATATACTATCATATTTGTTTGTATTTGTGTTCTGTCAGGTAAAAAATAATACTTATGTGTTTCTCAGGATTAAAATAGTTAAATACTCCCCATTTTACAAGGGAACATGTGGCCAACATTTGGTTTTGCCTCCCTGTATGCTATTCTGATTACAAAAGAATCAGGATTTTAACATGCAATTTTTTGAACTATATTTTCCGTACATGTTCTTAACAGATACATTCATATAAAATCAGTATGGAAGTAATGAATTTGCTCTTTAGAGTTTGAATTTTGCAAGTTTCCAAATTGTATCTTTTTATAGCATAAAGAGCTAGAAAAAGGGATTTCTATCTTATCTGTAGAATTGGTTATAGCACCATGTTTGAGAGAGTCTTCCACCTTATCTATATCACTTTAAGAGCAATTCCTTGTTCTTTAACTTTCCCTGTCTCCTTCCCTTCCACCTTCTCCAGCCCTGCAATCAACATGCAAAAAAACCCCAAAAGTATTCTGAAAAAAATTCTAGCTACCTGATGTCCATGTTGCATTGAAGAAAGAGTTTTCTCACCTTCAGGTCTCTTTTTCTTAGTCTTCATTTTGATGGACACCTGAAGGATGTATCTGTAGTATGCTTAATAGTGTGCATTTGTTTAAAGTTTTTAGGGTTCTTGCATCAGAGTAGCATCAAGAAACACTGGTCAGAGTTGCTTTAACATAGTTGAGCAGGCAAAGTACCAGAAGCATTTTTCAATATACCTATTCTGCAAACAAGAAAGTATTTCAGTTCTCTTGATAAGTCATTACCATACATTTTATTAGCACTAAGTTCATTAACTTTCACTAAGAAAGGATGAAAATCCAGGGATGTGGTTTAGGAGGCTTGATATTCCTACAAACGATCAGTAGTAATCTATTAAAATATTTGTATTTTGCTTCAAAATAGGTCTTGTTTCCCATGTAGTCTTTTCTCTAAGTGTCTGTGAGAGACCACATAAAATGATACCAAACTTGTCCATTTCTGTTGCAACCTATGAGTATTTTAAGATAGCAAGAAAATGCTGACTCCTAAAAATTAAATGCAGAAATACACTTGAAATTAGTGAAGTTAATGAAGCATGGTATCCAGAAACAAGTGGTTTATTTACATATGTAAAAAAACCCATAGGCAGCTGTGATGTGTAATATGCCTTTTAAAAAATACTTAAACATTGATTAGCTAATCATCCTTCTCATGCATGCATGTATGCATGCAGGAGTTTTGACTGTGAAGCATGGCCTGCACAAATGTTCTTCATAAGGACTTTCTTGCTCACAGTTTTATGCTAACAGATATTCTCACAATATGCCTGAAAGAGGAGCAAAGAAGTTGCAAACTGAGGCACAGCTGTAGAGTAAGTTGAGGATGGTTGAGTTCCTGGTTCTTGTTGGTAGAAGTTAGCACTTTAAGACCAGTCTCCTCTCTACATGGTGTAAAGCTGTTGCAGTCAGTTTATTTTGCAAAATGTCCTTAATTAGTGTTCAAAGTTGGCATCAGAAAACCAAATATGCAAAGCCAGTTACTAGTTTTTACAAGTGTCTGTGGATTTTATGTTGTGCTTATTTACTGGTTGTTATCCTCAAAATAATTTTAGAAAATACTTGAACATTGTTAGTATTACTTGGAAGGCAGTAAATTAGTTTGGGATAGGAGTATGTCTCTTATACAGAGATCCTGTATTCATTTTTTATTTCAGTGTTTTACTGTTTACTGTGACCTGCTAATCAGAAAGGAGGAAAAAAAAATCTCAAACCCATAAAATATCCACTTTTTAAGTATAAGCAAAAAAAGGCATCTTGGAGATTCTTTTTAATGAAATTCAACCTCTCACCCCGAGACAAAATAAATCATTTTCTTGTGTGGTTAATGAGTATTGGATGAACAACAAAAAGGTCTCAGTTTTGAACTCCTGCCACTTAAAACTTTCATATTATTTTGTCTCTCACCTGGAGTTATCTTTGGCTGCAGTCTCCCTTTTTCTGCAACACATGTATAGGAAAAAAATGAAATGGAGAGACAGAACTCTCTTAGGTGATTTTGAAGAACTGTTACTGTGAGTTTACTTTATCCCTAGTCTAAAATATGCATAAGTGTCTGGATAGAAGTGAGGTTTGGCAGGTAGTAGTGTCACCCTGGTTCCTGCTGAAGGAGAGGTGCCAGGAATTTTAGCTCTCCAGTGATGCTGATGGCAGGTTGTGGCATTAACATTTCTCAGGTATTTTCTTAATTTGGGTGCAGCTTTCATGGTTCCTGATACAACAGCTTAAATGATGGTTGATGTATTTAAAATAAAACGCAGAACAGTAGACACTCTTGCAAATTCATTAAGGCCAGTTGCAAATAGAAAATCTTGACAAAAATGACATTTTAGAAAAATCCATGTATCTTAATGTTGCAATAAGCATACCCATGAAGGGTTGGTCTTTCTTTTTTTGGCTGGTAGCCAAAAAGAAAAAAAGGTTTTGAAATAGCTGATACATGGTTTATTCCTTTGTGACAATTATTCAGGTCTTCCCAAATTCTTCTGATAGGTGACTTGAATGTCTGCCCTGGCATTAATACCAGGCAGAGTTCAGACCCTTTTGTCAAGGGGTGGCAACCTAGCTCATATACCATCAACAGAGAAGTAGGTAGAGTCAGGTTTTATGCCCTTGTCCTGTAAGCATGTAAAATCTTCTCATTTTTCCCTTTTCTTCAGCTGAAAGTACTTGGTATCAGTGAAATTGTTAGCATTTTGTCTGCAAGAGTGCCAATTCTAGCCTATATTTCTGGTGTTCTGACCTACAGTTCTGGTTTGGCACATAAAAAAAAATATATATTTGAATTCAACTATTCAGAAATATTTCTGAATGTTTACTGTTACTTAGATGTATTTGCCTTGTTTGAGTCATATTGCCTTTAATCAGTTCAGTAAACATTACAGTAGATGGTAGAAATTTCTCAGTCTTGAAGTTGGTTTGCAATCTAGGTGGAGAGAAAAAAGCCGAGGTTTCTATAGCAATAATTAATTTGTTAATGTAGAAGAACATCATAATTCTACAGATAGAGATTACATAAAGGAAAACAACTATAATATGCAGTATGAACAAGTAGTAACTGAACCTGTACAATATTGTGATTATTCATTTAATTTCCTCCAATTATTTCCCAAGAAGAAATAGGATAACTAAAAGCAGATGTTGTTTCTGCCTGATTGTAGGTAAACCCTGTTGGGCTTTGAAGCTCAGAATTCACTGAAGGAGGCAAGGCTAAAATTCATTCTGATGCTGGGAAGATTGCATTCTGGTTAACAAATCAGTAGCGTATACATTTGCATTTCACTGCTTGTCTTCCTGCCTTGAAGGTTAAGGTTTACAGAATGCAGAGATGACTGAAGTAGAAATTGCTGTTCTGTTTTCATTCTTGTTCAAGATTGCTGCAGTCTTCCTTGTGCAAGCTGCTTTACTAGCCAGCCCTATGATTGCCAGGCTGACAGGAAGAAATGGGCATGTGTAAAGCATTGCAGGGAAAAGACTGGGGTTTTTTTTATGTTTTGGTTTGTNGGTTTTGGGGTTTTTTTTTGTGTGGTTTTTTTTTTGTGTGTGTTTTTTTTTTTTTTTTTTTTTGTTTTTTTTTTTGGTGGTTTTTTTTTTTTTTGTGTCTGCTAGAATCTCAGAATTTCATTAAGTAAATGTTGATCTGTAGACACTATTTCCTCTCCCTCACCCCCCAGTAAATTTGTTTTATTTTCATTTTTTTCACCTGAATTAAAAAACCCCAAACCTTTACTTGAGCTCTGTGGACTGCATACTGTAAAGTTCCTAAGTGTTTGTCTCTGAGGCTTGAAGTTGTAAAGGTAAAACTAAAAAATTTATAATAATAAATTATGGGAATCTGTATTCGGTGAATTATGGAAGTGACTCAAAGCGTTTCCAAACACAAGCTGAAGTTGAGCATTGGAGCTTAATCCCAGAATTAATATTGTCTGCAGCATGAAAAACAGGAACAGTTGAAGAAAGAATTTTCTGTGATTTAAGGTAGGGTAAGGAAGGTGTAAGGAAGATTAGTTAAACAAAACCAAATGCACACCTCAAAAACCCAAACAAACAAAAAACCAAACCAAAAAACAAGGAGTTCTTGAGAATTGCTTCAATCCTATAAATAACCTTTTCTGTATTATAACAGTGTATTAAATATGTGAGTGTTTTCAACTTGAGGTTACACTTCTATTTGTTTTTTCATGGATTGAGGCTTTACCTGAAATGCATTTTCTTTTTCTCTTCCTGAGGTGCGCACTTTGGTCTCCTGAGTAGATATTGTTTTCTGCATATTTCACCATTAGATAGGTGCAGGGCCAAATGGGAAATGGGTTTAGGTCTTACTGTTAGGCTTCTGTACAAATAAATTGTTACTTTGCATATTTTATGTTTTTATTATGACTACATTTGTTTTCACAGGCTGAGGAAGAGCTTGATCCTGAAGAGAGGGACAACTTCCTCCAACAGCTTTACAAGTTTATGGAAGACAGAGGTTACATTGAATTTAATTTGTTTTTTCTTTTTAAATTTTATTTAATTTCTAGTCCTCTTTTAAATGGCTTGGAAAAACTAATTTTAAATGTATAGGTATTATGAGCATATTCTCACATGAGTGAAAAAGGATAACAGCTAGTCTCTGGTGCAAGGAAAAACACTTCTACCCGTTTTCATGGGGAAGGTCTGCTTCAGGTACTTTGAAGCACAGTGCACAAAGGCAACTGAAATCCTCTCTGCTCTTTTTTTTATTTAATTTTCACAAAACCTTTGTGATGTTAACAATCCCTATTAAATAAGCTCTCCATTGATTTCTTTTTGCTGGGACCTCTGCCTTTAATCTCAGGCTGGAACCTGAGGAGGCTATTCATGAGTGGTGAAATTCAACCAGGAGAGAATGGGAGATGTGACATCTTCAAGTCTCCTTGCAGAACTGTCTTAATACACAGATGTAGCAGTGTCACGTGAAGACACAGCTTAAAGATCCTACTTTGTCGAGTAGCTAGAACAAGAAAATAGTATATTTAAAATGTCTTTCTTTGCAGAATTAGGTGAGACTATTATAAATTGGAATAGTTAAACTTGTGTATGGTGTATATTGGAAAAGCACGCAGTATGTCTATAGAGCAAGATTTACCTGTTTACTTGGGGGAACTGTGGTTGTATAAGCCTTTCACATTTGCAGTTGTGATGAGACTGACAGTAAAATGGACACTGTTCCTTGGCTGCACACCTTCCCTCCTTTGTTCTTTTTTCCTTTCTTCTTCCTGTTAAATACATTTAAGCTGGGAAAGAGTTTTATCTCTGAGTATATTTCTTTTATTCATTTTGGTCATTTCAGTTTGAATATTGTGTTAATCCAGCAATAACATTGGTGGAGGTAGATTACAAGTGCAACCCCTGCCTTTTTTTTTTTTTTTTTAAATTTCTTTTTCCTTGACAAAATTTGCCTGGATGATATTTCTGTAACAGCATATATTACAGCAATTGTTGATGTACATGAATTTAAAATAACCAGAGCTAAGAACAAAATGTAAAGTGCGTGTAGTATCTGAACATTCCCCCTTTCCTTTTTTCTTGGATTTTAAAACTGGGGGGGTGAGGGAGGAAATAATTACCTCTGTAAAAAAGGCTCTGCATCCCTATTACCAAGGTGTGTTCTAGACCACAGAAGTGTGGTCAGTTCCAAGAACAGTTAAAAGACTTTCCAATATTCCAGTTCTTGTCACAGGTTTAGAAATTGATCATGTATTATAGCAAAATATGCTGGAGTTCATACAATATGATTTTTGAGGCCTCCTGTATGTAACCAGTGTTTGTTCTTTTTTTTTTTTTTTTTTTTTTTTTTTTTTTTGTCCTGTTAGGGCTTTAGGGCTTTGTGCTTTTTCACATTCTGCCTGTGTCCGTCTTTAACCCAGCATTTCTGCTGCTTCTTCATTCCTTTCAGACTGTTTTGAGTTAATATCTTAGTGCATTGCTATATTCCAGCCTTCATCAGATGTTCTGTAGAGCTCACTGCAATTTTAGCTGTCCCCTGCTCAAGAGAGTAACAGTGGGATGCAGCCAGTAGGATGGGGATTATTGCAAAAGTCTGAAAGGAGGTCGAGAAGTTATAAGTTACCAAGTGCCCCTATGCTAATAAACCGCCCAGAAACACGTGATGCATTCAAAAGAAGGTAGAGCCTAAACTGGTGGTTGGAAACTACTGACTTGTGATGTATCTTTGAAGTCTTCAATACAGATTTTAAAATATTGAAAGATATAGTAATCAAATGTGTGCTAAAGGAATGGAGAAGCAGTGTGCTGTTCTGTGTGCTAACTTTTTATTTCTGGGTTTGTTTTATTTAGGTACTCCTATCAATAAACCACCTGTTCTGGGCTACAAGGACCTTAATCTCTTCAAACTTTTTAGACTGGTATATCAGCAGGGTGGGTGTGACAGTGTAAGTGTTGGATTATGTGTTAGGTGTTATTCTTTAATGTTCTTTGTTAACGAAACCAGAAAGCTTATTTTTTTTCCTTTTTTCACAAAAGATTGAGAGCGGCGCTGTATGGAAGCAAATTTATATGGACCTTGGCATTCCTATTCTGAACTCAGCTGCTTCCTACAATGTAAAAACTGCTTATAGAAAGTAAGTTCTCATATTGTATAATAGTGAAAACATTTTTCCTTTTTTCAGTTTTTGACAGTTAAGTGAAAAAGTAGTTCTTCAGCTAATGAGTAGTGCTGAGTGTTTCCAGTGCCGAGGACTGAAATGCTGGAGTAAAGGAGGGAGTACTCAGGGCTGCATATGATCCCGTTGCTCTAAAAATTAGAATTCCACTAATTTTCTTATCAAGAAGCATTCCCTTCCATTGTACGATGATGTCAACAATAACATTTTAAAAAAGCTTTGGAAAACTCAGCTTTGTACTTCATGGTGATTAACAAGAATGGACTTTGTCCTCAGTATGCAGATGCTGCATGGAGCAAGGAGAATTTTATACCGTTCTTTAACTTCCTGAAAAATATTAATGGAGATAGGCATGTTTCAGATGGCATATTTAAATATCATATTTGTGGAATCTTTAGAATAATGGCCTTAGGGCATAATTTTGTACATTGCTGTGGTGGGTGTGACAGTAGTAAAATAACAGCTTGTAATAAAAGAAAAAAAAGCATAAATCCTTTTATTCTAACCCTTGGTTGTATTTTATCTTTTGAAATGGAAGCCTTCTAGGAATGATACTTTTCAAGCTCATTTTCTAAACAAAGTTTATTATTTATTCTCCTGGAAGTTTGACAAGAAACAATTGGGCTTTTTGAATAAAGGGGAAGAATTAGCTTCTCTTGACTCAAACCTAAGGAAATTTGACTGATTGAATAGGGGTGACTAATGACTCAACTCACGTTAATGTTGATGAACATGAAAGTATTCAGATTATCTTCAGTGGTATTTGAACTGAACAATTATTTAAGCTCTGTATTTTACATAGAAGAATATTTATAAAAAAAGGAATTGGTAAATAGTTACTAAGTTGCTGTTATAGTGGAAATAGTTATATTGTATGGACACAGTATACTATGTTGTAACTTCCATATGTATTAAGCTAGCAATAGTTTAAGGATACAAGCTAGTTCATAGTTTGCTCACCTGTAATTGGATTAGAGCTTGCACATAGGCAGCTTGTTACCATGTGGTTACTTGCTTGTATGCCCATATTCACACTAGGCTGATTTTAGCTGTCATTGTGCATTTGCAAAGCATTGTACATGTTCACAGGCTTTACTGTCACGATGTCTTGATTGGACAGAGATGAAGTTAAATTTGTGGGAAGCCCCTGTGTGTGGGGGGGCATAATTGTTTCATTTCAAATCTTCTCTGACTTTCGTTTGTTTATTGGTTTTTGTTGGTTTGTGAGGTGGTTTTTTTTTTCCTGAAATTACTGCTTCTCTTGCTTTTCTGTGAGCAGGAAAAAAAGGTTTTATGCAGTTCAGTAAATAGAAAATAAAACATGAAATAAAAACAAAACTTTATTTGTGTCTATAGATATCTTTATGGTTTTGAAGAATACTGCCGTTCTGCAAACATCCAATTTAGGACCATCCATTACGATGAACCGAGAGTGGTAGAACACATACAGAAACAAGTGGAACCAATGGAGGAAAGTGTAAAAGAGGAACAAAAAATGCCCCCAATGGAAGTTAAAAAAGAAGCGGAAGAAAATTATTCCAGTAGTGAAAGTGAAAAGGAAGAAATAGAACTCAGATCCCCAAGGGTAAGTGGTTTGAATTGATTTCTATTTAGTACCTAACAAAACCCTTTTGTATAGAGAAAAGTTTACATAATGAGTTTTCCTTAAAGAGTGATTGTATGTTTAAATTGGCATTCTTATACAAGCATAGGACAGCGTTCTGTGAATCATAGAACGGTTAGAGGTGGAAGGGACCTTAGAGATCATTGCGTTCCAAGCCCCCTGCCATGGGCAGGGACACTTCCCACTAGGGCAGGTTGCTCAAAGCCCCATCCAGCCTGGCCTTAAACACTCCCAGGGATGGGGCATCTACAGCTTCCTCAGGCAACCTGTTTCCGTGCCTCACCACCCTCACAGGAAAGAATTTCTTCCTAATATCTAATCTAAGTCTCTCTTCCAATTTAAGACCCTCAGCCCTTGTCCTATCACTATGCTTCCTGACAAAGAGTCCTTCTCCTGTAGGCTCCCTTTAGATACTGGAAGGCTGCTATAAGGTCTTCCTGAAACTATCTCTTCTCCAGACTGAACAACCCCAATTCTTTCAGCCTGTCCTCACAGGTGAGGTGCTCCATCCCTCTGATCATCTCTGTGGCCTTCTGTTGGATCCATTCCAGCAGTTCTATGTCCTTTCTCTGTTGAGAATTCCAGAGCTGGACACAGTACTCCAAGTGGAGTCTCATGAGTGCAGAGCAGAGGGGTAGAATCACCTCCCGTGACCTGTTGGTCATGTGCTTTTGATGCAGCNTGAGAATTCCAGAGCTGGACACAGTACTCCAAGTGGAGTCTCATGAGTGCAGAGCAGAGGGGTAGAATCACCTCCCGTGACCTGTTGGTCATGTGCTTTTGATGCAGCCCAGGATATGGTTGACTTTCTGGCTGCCAATGCTCGCTGCTGACTCATGTTGAGCTTCTTATCCACAAGCACTCCCAAATATTTCTCCTCAGGGCTGCTCTCTAGCCATTCTCCACCCAACCTGTGTTTGTGCCGGGGGTTGCTTTGTCCCAGATGTAGGACCTTGCACTTGGCCTGGTTGAATTTCATGAAGTTTGCATGGGCCCACCTCTCCAGCCTGTCCAGCTCCTTCTGGGTGGCATTCCTTCCCTCCGGTGTGTCAACCGCACCACCAAACTTGGTGTTATTGGCAAACTTGCTGAAGGTGTCTTCTATCCCACTGTCCATGTCTTGGACAAAGATGTTAAATAGCGTCTAGTCATCACCCAGTACTGACTCTTGAGGAACACCACTTGCCACTGGTCACCACTTGGAAATTGGGCTGTTGACCAAACCTCTTTGAGTGCAGCCATCCAGCCAGTTACTTATCCACCAAGTGGTCCGTGTATTGAATCCATAACTTTCCAATACTGAGACCAGAATGTCATAGGGGACAGTGTCAAATGCCTTGCAATAGTCCAGGTAGATGACATCTTTTGCTCTGCTCTTGTCGCCTGTCACAGTTTCAGCCAAATCCACCAAAACTTGACCAACAGATGTGTGTCCCCCTCCCTTCGCCACCCCCCCCCTCCCCTTCCCAGGGGACAAAAGGAGGAGAGGAAGAGGTTCAAGAGTTC